>JARIHR010000038.1:600000-988660 GCA_029281495.1 Mycena filopes | reverse complement strand
ATCATTATCTTTGCATTTGAACTCAGAACCCGTGGTCGCATATTACGACCCGAACCCCGAACTCACCCCGAGGAGTGCGCTAGTCTTGGAGAGTATAAAGGAGGATTTGTTTAGTGTGTGTGTTTAGTGGTGCTAGTTTCCAACTAGTTGCCATTTTGCCTATATTAGCCAAGTTCACTGTTAGGCGCATCTGCCCGTTTCAGCGAGTTTGAGAAGGTGGACCCTGCCGAGTACGCACGAGCGATGGAAGCCCCGTTTCAAAGTGCGCTGCCCGCCTCTATCCACGCACCCATCCTTCGCTCCCCTTTAGCTGCACCCATTCTTAGCGGCCTCGCTGGAATTTATTCCACGCACCCATCGTTCGCTGCCCGCCATTCAATCACGCACTAGAGCACTATGCCCCGTCGTTGACAGACATCGGTCGACCCCACAAGCAAGGCCCAGCAAGTGCAGGCCAGACGCAAGCGCTATGAGGACAGGTGCAAGATAACAACATGGCGCCCATGTCTCACCTAATCCGACTCCATTAGCCATCTTGAAAAACATCGGGATGCGGCCCCCCTGCGAATGCAGCGGTTCGCTTTACGAGTCCTCGTTCTCCCTCCATCTTACTCTGCACAGTAGATGCACAGAGATTGCTGCTTCAAAGGATGCGCACACGAGGCGCGAGTGCCGAAAACAGCCGCCGAAAACTCCGCGCGATATCGCAGCAGGTCAGTGTCATTCTTTCCCTCCAAGCTGTTGATTCTAACATTTCACAGGAAACTCGCAGAGGCCAACAAGAAACAAAAGCACGTCGCCCCATATGTCGCCTCTTTTCGTTTCCAGCCGATTCCAATGTGTTTCACAGGAAACTTGCAGAGGCCAAGAAAAAGCAAAGGCCGGTTGCCCCGCGCATAACCTCTTTCCTTTTTCAGTTCTTTCTGACTCATGCTTTTCCAGAGCGGAACAGCGTCAGAAACCACCAGGCAGCCACAAGAGCATCCGCACGAAGGGCCCCACGTCTCCCGCCGTTCCTTTGCCCGTTGTTTCCTCCCTCTCCAGCCGTCGCTCCGACTTCGACATGCCGCAAGGGTTTGCGTGCAGGCTCCCAAAGCCCCAACAGCCTCGGGTCTGCCCTGTGCCGCCTCTTCGTTCTTCTAGTGCACAACCCGCTTTTAAATCCACTCCGCTGCTCAGCGATGTGGACCCCAGCGAGGAAGAAGATCAAGACGAGGTCAATCTTCGCGATTTTTATGCCCTGCGCCCGGACCGCTGTTCAGAATGCGACTTGGAAGACTGTCCGGGCTGTGCCTGTATGTGCCCTGTCTTGCTAGAATGGCTGGTGCATGGCCCCATGGTAGTAGCGCAATAATCCAAAATAGCGCAATAATCCAAAATTTGAAATAACATCAGCGAGTACAGCTGTTAAACGTCCAGCTCATTTCTCTTCCCCTTGGTAGCCTTCCTTCTCTCTTTGCTTCCTTCCACATGGGTCCTCCACAGTCATCTCAGCCCCTGCCATCTGCCTGGCATTCTGCCGCTTCGCGAGACGTTTCCGTTGCTGCGCCTCCCTTTTGAGCGCGCGATTGATGATCCGACTTTTTGGAGCAGTGATGACCTTGGGCGTCGCACATTTGTCGCAGACACACCCGCCCTCGAAGTAGTCGTCTCCGTAGTTGACGGTTAGGTCTTCCCCGGCCGAGATGTCGCGGTTGGTTTTGAGGACTATCGTCAGGTCAGACTTGTTGTCCAAGAAAAAGAACTAAGGCAGATAAATGGTGAGGTAAGGGCAAGGAGCGATAAAAAGAGGGGGTAACATCCGTACCGTCCCAGGCCCGCATCTCGCTGAGCCTTGTCGTAGGCGCATCGGTAGCCTTGTCTGAGGATAATAGTCCTACTGCCTTGTATATCGGCTCCTCACAAGGGATGTCTTGGGTGGCAGAAAGACCGAACTGTCTCCCTGCCTCACTGAGCGGCACTATCTTGAGCTTCACTACGGACCAGGGGGCCAGTAGGATGGTCGTGCTTTGTAGGCACCTGGGCAAGAAATCAATGGATTGTTCATTCCCTATGTCAGATGTAGGATACCATCGGAGCACGTGCATTGTGAGGGGGCTCTGCCCAACAGTGTGCTCTGCCCATGTGTTTATCTGCAGAGCTTTGAAGGAAGCTTGAAGGCCCTCAAGGGTTTGGTCGGGAGCAAGAATAGAGTTCTTCTGCTGCTCGAAAGCGGCCCAGAACCTATCGGAGTAGTGCTTCTGACTGGCAAATTCTTGCGTGGAAACTTCCTCCGCACTCATCCTGGATATGCGATATGTCCTGCGGGGATGTCTTACACTGCGTTGCCGAAACAAGGTGTCAGCGACCACATCATCACAGCGGGTGGCTATTAACGCAGGCACCCGCAACTGTGAGTTACGCTTGGTCCACTCGGACCGGAGGATATTGTCGAGAGAGCCACAATCCGGCATGTTGTCAAAGCGGGAACGCAGAGTCACTGTTGTCACGCGGTGTGACTGTACGTGTCTGCCTTCCGATATCGCCGCTTCAATCACCCATCACTGCCTGCGCGGCCATTCGCCGCACCTGTCCTTGGATGTGCCGAATTACATTGGCACCCATCCTGCGCTGCCCGGCCGCACCCATCTTTCGCTGCCCTGCTTCAATCTTTTCCAAGCACCCATCCTTAACTGCATAACTGCCCCGCTTTCAATCACGCACCCATCCTTCGCTGCTTTCCATTAACCTATTCCTGGCACCCATCCTTCGTTGCCCCGCTTTCAATCTTATTCACTGCACCCATCGCTGCCTGCGTGGCCCCATTCAACGCAGCCATTTCTGACGGCGAGCGCTGCACCTAACATACAATTTGCTCAAGCCGGCAGGTATTGCTGGCTTCAACCTTATACCTCACTATGGACCCCACTATTAACCCCAATCTTAAGGTAATTTTTCCAACGCATGCAGTCTCAGGCAATTGAGACCATCTTTGCACAGATTGCCCTTGTAAGCCTTCCACCTGCCGCACAAGACCTGGACCGCCTGCGACGCCGCCAAAGAGCCGAATCTTTCAAGGTGCATGTATTACTCTCTTGTTTGCTGTGTAATGGGTGGTTGGTGCACGGACACGCGTTCGATATATCCAGTATGCATACCTCTACCTCTACTTTTACATAAACTGTATCATCACGTGCGTCTCGGCTCGGCTGCTTCGGCCGAACCGAAACTGGATTATTCTATTCTTTTCTTACCCAAACATCATCTTCAAGGAGCGCGCCCAGCCCAGTGAACTAGGCCAGCGCGCGAGACTTTGCTACTCGAGCTAGCAAGGTAAGCGTACTTCAACTCCATCTTTCCAGGCCCCAGCGCACGGCTTGCGCCGACCGCTGGCTTTCCAGGATCGGTAGGAGTTGTTGTCTAGACGAGGATTTCCCGTCTAACCAGACACGATTCCGAGCGAGTCACTAACTCCCACAGGTCGTTAGGATTGCCAGGACTGTCGATTGACGTTCCATTAACGAAAACCCGTCGCTGAACGCAGCAGGGTTTTACATTGGTGGACACATTGGGAACGTCAACACCCTGGCCAGCCAAGCAACTGACCCCGGAGTTGGTCCCCGAGCGCGAGATATTTCTAACTCGCACTCCCGAATTCCTGTAAAGTCGAAGCAGAATTCGGAGACTTCAAGATCGATTTCGCCAGCAACGACCAAACACCCCAGCCGAAGGCTCGACCGTACCGCCCGATGCGGCGTCAAGAAACCTTCGCCCAGCTTCACGAGGAGCGAAACCGAGCTTCTCCTCCGTGCAGTTGAACTCGTTCATTGTAACAGACCGCGCCGAGCAGAGGAGATTATTAGACTCGGCGGCGAGAGGACGGATCGGGTCACTACCGTACAGAGGGTCTAGCACAGTCTTTCGGAGTGAAAGACAGATTCGAGCTACGCAAGGCCCCAGCAGGAAGAAGCTGGTACTGAAGAAGAGCAGCGGACCGGTGGTGGGATCGAATAAAATCATTGTAGAAGGAGAAATACAGAAAAGTATATCTTCTCCTCTAACCAAAGGATTCACTTCAGCACCGGGTCCTTCGCACCCCAACCTTAGACCTGCTCCGCCAGTAACAGCCATGGACGGAATTTCGCAGAGGCGCGGCATGTCAGAAGGTTACGCTATGTCAGAGATGGCCGCGTTTCAGTTGGAATACCTACGGGAGTCGGATGAACACGTCTCCACGTTTGAAGGAGTGAAGGGCATAGTCGCGAAGCAGGAATTACTGCTGAGCGAGATATGGGATCGAGGAATAGACTTGAAGAAGTCTAGACCTCGATTCACTCTCGAACCGAAACTCTTGAATAGAGTAGACCGTATAGCGGCGGAGCTGCAGACTTTGTTGAAGAATGCAGCGGCGATTGTAGCGGGTAGAAACAGCCACTTCATCGTCGACCCGGACGATGCGTGTATGTCGGTTCTTCGAGGAGTGAGCGACATCGCTCAGTTACATGCCGCTTGGAGTTTGCTGTGGAAACGAATAGCTCTCGGGAATGAGAACTTCTCCAAGTATCAAACCGAGTATCAAACGGGGGAATCTGTGGTGTCTCCTACGTCCACCGATCCCAAGATACTAGCATCGCCTTTGCAGGGCCTGAAGGGTTTGGACGAGAAGCTCCGATACTTGTATTCGCATGTACCGCATCACCAACAGCAATTGACCACGGAACAAGTCGACCGTATCAATTACGACTACAAATGGCAGAGTATTATACCGGTTGACAGCACACTACTGGATGCTTTTCCGGAACGCGGACCTGAAGAGCGACCGTTCCTCAGACACTACAATGGAATGGGGACAAAACTCACTTTGATCCTCCCGCAAACGAAAAGGGTCGACTCAGCACCTCGAGTCAGAGATGACAGCAATGTTACGAAGAGGACTAGCAGAGTTCCCCCGGAGGCGTCGAAGTCGGCAAGCGTATTTGTGCTGACCAAAGACCTGGCAATCCCTTCTTCATCTGCAGCAGCGGACAAATCGCGGGTAGATCGTTCCTGGAGGAAAGAAGACAAATCGCGGGTAGATCGTTCCTGGAGGAAAGAAGACCAAGCCTTCCAGGTGGCGGAATCCGTGGAAGTGGGCGACATTACTCATGTAGCTCGCCCGAAGACGAGTTTCAAAAGCGATGAGGATTTTCTGGGTCGGGACCTCAATTCGGGCCCGTCTCCTTCAGCCCACCAGACTCCGTCTTCCGCGGATTTGCCGAACGTTCTATACGACGGCCAAGCCAGCAAGAGTCGCCGTTGTTTTTCTCGTCCGACTTTGGGAAGAACGTGGGGAAGTTCTCGTTTGCGAACATAGCCGCACAGGTGCTCAAGGCTGGGACAGCAAGGGTGTCCGGAGCGTATTGTTTGTCTCTAGCGCCAATTCCAGACACCGGAAGTGTGGACTCGCCGATCCCATTCCGACAGGCGAACAGTCCTGCCGCCGAATCGTCGAGTCTCAGGTTCCCCGTAGATGCAGCTCTACAATCCACGTATTTGAGTGCAAGGACGAGGCCTGAGAAATCGGGTGAGGCAGACGTACCTTCTCAATCATTGAGCCCGTTCAGAGGACGATCTCGTTCGCCGCCCAGACGGCCGCCTAAGTTGTCCGCAGGGAGGAGATCGAATTCGTGTTCCCTGCCAAGAGTACCATCGCCTACGCCGCCGAAGAGTCGGGACGCGCAGAGAACACCACCTATGATGATGATGAAGTCAATTAACGTGCTCGGGTCGCTGTAAGCGACCATGGTACACGGTGAGTCTATCTATACTAATCTATGGCGAGGCGCGGAGTAGTGGTCCAGCCGTATGAAGATCGGGATCCGGCCAGCACACAAGGTGGGTAGGGGGGAGCGGGCAACTGCGGACAGGGAGGGAGGCTACGATGGGGCGTTCAGGGATCGCGGAGCTCGGGGCTCAGACGCGCGAAGAGTCGCGGAGCTCGGTGCTCAGACGCGCGAAGAGTCGCGGAGCTCGGTGCTCGGACGCGCGAAGGTTGTTGAACGGTGGCGCCTGTCAAGACATAGAAGATTAGTGGGAGGGGTATGGTAGTTGATCGAGTATGTGTGGGCTAGCATAGGGCGAGATAGGGAGGAATGGGGGGAAGGTCGGGATATGGAATATGGTATATGAATGGAGGAGGGCATGGTGTCTATGGGTTTGGTTCTCTGGGGCAATGTCGTGGTAAGCGGGAAGGCGATTTGTAGCATGTACGTAGCGTAGTAGGTGACGAATACCCTTCTCGTTAGTGAGGAGGTAACCTAGGGAGGTAGCTTTGCGGCCTAGAGCTGCGCGTAAGATTAGGCGGTGATGTGCGAACCGCGAGCAGAAGAAGATAAAATGTGGGACATCCTCGCGTTGATGACATGTCTGGCACAGCGGGGACTCAGTGCGGCGGATCTTAAAGAGCCACGCATTGAGTCCCACCATGCGGGTGCGAAGTTGAACAATGAGGCTGGAGTTCCGGCGGGAGAGGTTGAGAAGGGGTTTATGGAGGGAGTGAACAGTCGCATTTTTGTCGAGGCGGTGGAATCTGGCATGTCGCGGCGAGGATTTCCAGGAGGACGTCCACAGAGCGGCGGTGCGTGTCTGGAACGCTGCCTTCGCAGCTGCGGCGCTTCGAGGGAGGGGGGAGAGGAAGAGGGAGGGGGTGGTTGGGTGTGGGGCGTCGTTGCTTTGAGCGGCTGCTTTGGCCTCCTTGTCGACACGTTCATTGGGTTCAAAGTCAACATGGCCAGGAACCCATCCGATGTGGAGCTGTAGGTGTGGTGCGTGACATTTCAGTCGTGCCAGTTCGGCGTGGAATTCCAGCAGGAGGTATTGGCCGGGTTGCTGGCGTGGGCGGTGAAGAGCGCGGATAGCACTCTGGCTGTCGATGCCAATGAACAGGCTACGGAGGTGGGGGAGGCGTGGGATGGAAGATAATGCGAGTGTAGCGCCCACAATCTCCGATTCGAAGACGGTGTGATCGTGGGCGGAACCAAGGTGGAGGCGGCGGGTGAAGGAGTCGTCGCGATCATCAGTGATGGATGCAGCGCCGATGGCGCCGTCGATGCCGGACCCGTCGCTGTAAAGGCAGAGGTCGTAGTCACGACTGCGGGTGTGCGCTCGCGTGAGAGCTTCGTCTTTAGTTGGGGCTATGTCTTGAGTGAAGGGCGGGGACCACGTAGGAGGAATTGGGAACACCACCTAGAGCGCCCTCTAGAATGTCAAGAGCTCGATCGCCCATGTACCACCATAGGTCTCGCCGAAGATCGAACAGCCCTCCAGAATCACTCGCACGCTCGCCTCAAGCAGCCGCCTCAGTCTTCTCTTCAGCCTCGCGTGCCGCATCACCCAGCTACCAACAAGCTCGGAACGATATTCCTGGTCCCCGAGGGCCACTGGGTCCCCAAGGACCGAAGGGCGATCCCGGGCCACCAGGAACGCACACAGGTGGAAGAGGACCAGCGGGAAAAGAGGGGCGAGACGGAGGTGATGGGCCGCCAGGACACCCTCAAGGACCGGGAGGAGGAAGAAGGGGGCATACGGGTGAAGGAGGTCCACCAGGACCCCCTGGTCCAGACGGTAGAGACGGACGAGCAGGGTTACAAGGACCTGGAGGCGGACAAGGACCTCCAGGCCCTCCAGGCCCTCCAGGCCCACCTGGTCCGCCAGGTGGTGGGGGAGGTGGAGCTTATCCGGATGATCCCCTTCCTCCGTACGGCCATCAAGTGCCTACGATCAAGCCTGAGCTGAAACAGGAAAATTTACCTGAGTGGGACGGCGATCCCCTCACGGCCATCGAGTATTTCTGGCAAATCCAGCAAATAGCGCTGATGGGCGGATGGATTCCCGAAGCGTTGGGATATTGGTTGTGGACACGCCTCAAGAAGACATCGGGTGTGTACAAGTGGTTTATGGCCCTGCCAATAACTCAGCAAGCCGCCATGAGAGCGCATCACTTGTCTTATCTGCACGGCATAAAGGAAGGATTCCTGGGTAGAACCTGGTTGCTGCAAGTGAACCTCGTATTTGAGCAACAAAGTTTCCGCCAGGAAGGACATGCGAAGGAAAAACCCCAAGAGTTCATCGTCCGCCAGATTACCTACGCGTGCATGTTGGCAAATGTCGACCAAGGAGGAGTGTCAGACACACTAGCCAATGCAATGCAGAGGAGATGCAAAGAGGCCAAGTCTGTGCTCAGAATGAAGTGGGGATGAAAGTGCCTATATTGCTAGTGGAGATACGATCAGATCATCATCAGATCTGCTCTGATCCGCTCCGATCCGGTTCTATCTTTACTTAGAAGCTTATCTAGTTATATCAGACCTTATCTAGCTATATCGGACTTGTATTAGTGATAGCCTCATGTTTCTTACTCAGAAACTCATGTTTCTGACTGAGCAACACATGTTGCTGACTGAGGCCTTACTGAGCGCCTCGAGGCTTCGGCATTGCATAGCAGTAGTATATATATGTCCCTGTACTTGTAGCACTCTCCAGTCTTGAGCTGGTCGTATCTCCACTAGCAATATAGGCACTTTCATCCCCACTTCATTCTGAGCATGTCAGACACACTAGCCAATGCAATGCAGAGGAGATGCAAAGAGGCCAAGTCTGTGCTCAGAATGAAGTGGGGATGAAAGTGCCTATATTGCTAGTGGAGATACGACCAGCTCAAGACTGGAGAGTGCTACAAGTACAGGGACATATATATACTACTACTATGCAATGCCGAAGCCTCGAGGCGCTCAGTAAGGCCTCAGTCAGCAACATGTGTTGCTCAGTCAGAAACATGAGTTTCTGAGTAAGAAACATGAGGCTATCACTAATACAAGTCCGATATAGCTAGATAAGGTCCGATATAACTAGATAAGCTTCTAAGTAAAGATAGAACCGGATCGGAGCGGATCAGAGCAGATCTGATGATGATCTGATGATGCTGATGATTCATGACATTACCCCCCTCTTAAGGATTGTGTCCACACAATGGGTTCGGTGGTGTTAGCATCAAGCTTTCCGTTTTCCCAATTGTACAGATGTCCTGGCAATTGAGGTGTTGTGGTAAAGTTCTCGATGCGCCTGTAGACGAGGCGCACGGTGCGAGGGAGGGGACGCGGGGCAGACGGATTTTTCCGATGGAATTCCGCTACCATTCCCACGTTGTCTGTCAAGTTCTCAACTGGTTCCCAACTGTCATGCTCCTTTCCGTATCCTTTCCAATGCACCAGATACTCGAGTTTTCTACGCTTAACTCTCGAATCTAGCACAGCTTCAACTTCATACTCCACTTCACCATCAACTAGCTCGGGCGGCGGCGGGGGAGGGGTTTTCTGAGAGGGGAACTTGGGTTCAACAAAGGGGAAGAGGAGGACCTCATTGAAGACAGGGTGTTTGTGTCTCCAAGAGTGGGGGAGTTCGAGACGATAGGAGGAAGATCCGACTTTCTCAAGCACTTTGAAAGGACCATAGCGCTTGTCATCGAACTTCTTAGCAGGACGAGTCGTAGTGATATTGACTCCTTCGACATAAACCATGTCGCCTGCCTTGTACTCCTTAGCCTCCGTGCGCTTCCGATCATAGAATCGCTTCATTGTCTCTGCAGCTGCTTTAAGAGACGACTCTGCTTCCTCTCTGATCTTCTGCATGGTCTTGGCAAACTTCTCAGCATCAGGCGTGCGCACCGTCCCTCTGGGCTCAATCCCTTTCCAGGGATGTTGTCCAGAGTTCACGAAGAACGGGGAGAACCCAGTAGCAGTGTGGACTTTGTCATTATAGGAGAACTCAGCAATGGCAAGCCATTCAGCCCAGTCGTCCTGACGGTGATTGACAAAGATCCGGAGATACTGCTCCAAGTCCTGATTGACCCGTTCTGTCTGCCCATCAGTCTGTGGGTGGTACGCAGTAGAGATGTTCTGCTTAATGCCCAATAGCTTGCACAAGTCCCTGCTGAACTGCGATGCGAACTGCGGACCCCGGTCGTGGATCAGGCGCTCCGAAAGCCCATGGTCACGGAACACGCGATCTCTGTAGTGCTTGGCCCAACCAAGGGAGTTGAGCTCGATGTGGACTGCTTGGAATTTTGCAGCTTTTCCAAATCGATCAACAAACACCAGGATCGCATTGTAACCATTAGACTCCGGAAGCGGACCGATCAGATCAGTGGAGACAATCTGCCAGGGACGCGTGGGGACCGTGTTTGGAGACAGAGGTGCAGGGGGTGCCATTCGTCGTGGTTTGGTTCTTTGGCAAGCCTGGCACCCATCTACATAGGAACGAATGTCTATCTGCAAACGCGGCCACCAGTAGTTGCGCGTGATCAGCTCTTGCATCTTGTAGCGTCCGGGATGACCGGCGAGACTAGTGCTGTGGTGAACGCGGATGATGTCCTCACGCAGCTTCTTATCTCGGGGTACATAGAACCGGTGCTTCCAAGTCACAATCCCGCCCTCCAGCTCCTCCCAGTCCTTCTCCTTGTTTGCAAGATTGCGGACAACGAGCTTGTCACGATTTTGAGCAGCACACTTAATCCGAGCCATGAAATCATCGCTAATAGCGCTGATGTCGTGGTGATGAACTCGGAAGAACTCTGGCTTGAGAAGCACCAAGTTCTCATTGTCATGCTCCCCCTTCTCATGACCTGCTCGTCTTGAGAGGTAGTCCGCTTTCTGCATGGCCTTGCCCGGCTTGTGGTGCAGGGTGAAGTGGTACTCCTGCAGCTCCGCCACCCACCGCGCCTGTTGTCGATTCAGCTTCTGAGGCTTCCTGAAGTATTCGAGATTCTTGTGGTCTGTCCAAATCTCAAAGTCCTCCAAGGCTCCTAGCAGGTACTGGCGAAACTCCGACAGTGCATGCATGATTGCAAGCATCTCTTTGTCGTATATCTCGTAGTTACGCTCTGTTGCATTCAATGCATGGGATATGAATGCAACAGGCCGCCAGTGATTGTCTTCCTGCTGTTGAGACAGAATAGCACCAGTTGCATAATCCGACGAGTCGGCCTCCAAACGGAACCGTCCACGGGCTCTTGGCATAACCAAGACCGGTGCCGACGTGATCCGACGCTTCAACTCCGCAAATGCACGCTCCTGTGCCGCTCCCCACACCCACGCTCCTTTCGCCGTCAACACAGACATCGGTCTGGCAATGGCCGAGAAAGCCTCGATAAACCGACGGTAGAAGTTCATGAACCCTAGAAACTGTTGCACATCTCGCTTCTGCTCAGGAGCAGGCCAGTTAACAATAGCTTCGACTTTAACAGGGTCCATTCTCACTGCATTGTGCAAAACAATCACACCAAGGTATTCTACCTCGGACTGTTCAAACGAGCATTTGGTGTGTTTTAAGAACAGCTTGTTTGCACGCAACTTCTGCAAGACCTTCCGGACCATGACCTCGTGCTCCTGCAGCGTTTCAGTGAATATCAAGATGTCGTCGAGGTAGATAATGACTTTTCCACCGTCGATCTCATCTTTGAAGATTGTGTTCATTGTCTGAAACGTTGCTGGAGAGTTGGTCAAGCCAAAGAACATAACCAGAGGCTCAAACAGCCCTCTGTTAGTTCGGAACGCTGCCTTCCACTCATCTCCCTCCTTGATCCTGACATTATTGAAGCCCCAACGGACATCCAGCTTGGTGAAGTAACGTGCGTGTGTGAGTTTGTCCACCAGCTCCTGGATAAGCGGAAGAGGATAGCGATTTTTAACCGTCATATCATTTAGCTTGCGGTAGTCCTGGATTGGTCGAAGAGTTCCATCCTTCTTTTTGATGAAGAAGAATGGAGACACCATCGGAGATTTTGATGGTCTGATACGTCCTGTTCTCAAGTTCTCGTCAAGAAACTCGTCGAGTTGCCGCTGCTCCTCTGGACTGAGAGGATAGATTTTACAGTCCAGAGCCTTGGCGTCGGGAAGTAGCTCGATAGCGTGGTCCCAAGGCCTAGAAGGCGGCATCTCATCGAAGCTCTCTTTGTCAAACAAGTCCTTGAGCTCATGGTATTTGCGAGGCACCGCTTCCTCGAAGGTGGGTTCCTTCTTCTTGGAATGCTGCTTCTCAGACACTTTGGCTGCTGTGGTCTGAAAAGCGCGGATTTTGATTTCCTCTTGCATATCAACCATGAGCAGACGATCTCCCTCTTCGATCTCAGGATCTTCCGGTTCCGGGTCATCAGACTCAGGATCCACCCACCCCCCTAAAGGTTCGCAGCGCACCGGACAACGGTCAAACATGACAGCTCCTTTTGCCCAATCGATGGACGGATTGTGCAATTTGAGCCATTCATGCCCAATGAAGATGTCAGTCTTTCCGAGGTTCGATACAGCAAATTGAAGGATTTCCACGTGTTGCCCGATCTGGAGCATAAGGTCGACATACTCCGTGATCGAACCACCCGAATTCAACGAACCATCGGCGTTGTAGACCGGGATGGGACGGGGATAGCGCTTTGTGTTCAGTTTGCGCTCAAGCACAAAAGCGCGGTTTATGCAGCTCCCCGTGCATCCAGAGTCAAGCAACGCAGATAGCTTGAAGCGGGACTGGTTATCGAGTGTTTTGATGACCACGTCGATATTGAGTTGATTGCCAGTCCCTCGGATGTAACGCTTCGGTTTCCTCAATTCCTTTAATGCTTCAACGCAGCTGTCGTCATCCAGCTCGTTGAGCTCACGAACCGTCTCCTCTGTTACCTCCGCCCGCCTTCTCCTATTCGCCCATATGTCCAGGACACCAATAGCAACTTCGGACTTCACGATCCGAAGCTGCCTAGCTGTCCATTCAACACTTCCGGGATCAAGTTTCTTTTCAGGAAATCTCTTTGCACTTCGCATCTCTACCGCTTCTGGTGAATGTAGAATAGATTCAAGCTCGGGAATAACTACATGGGAAGGGGCATAGGTGCTACGATCAGCCAGCGAGTGCGTGCTCACTCCTGGCGCTCCTGAAAATCCGGAAGTTCCTGAATAGACCTCAAAAGTTCAGCAATGTCTTCCTTTGCCATAGCGCGGACATTGAACTTGGGGGCCTTGGACGGGTTGGGGCAGAACCGTGCGATGTGCCCAGGTTTACCACAGGCATAACAAGTGCCTCGGGTGTCCCTGTGCCGATCGACGTCCATCGCATCGGGGTCTTTCTCGACCCGAGGTGCGCTTTGTACAGCGGGCGTCTTTGCCTTCTGCTGCACAGTCTCTCTCTCAGTGGATCTACCCAGCGCAGCGTTGTACTCCTTCGCTTTGCGATAGGTGCGATCGCACTCTGACGCCTCTTTGAGCCAATCATCATAAGTGACTGGCTGGGGACGGATGTTGAACACCGCAGTGCGCAACGGAGTGTTTAGCCCTCGTTTGAAGTGATCCAATAATGCTTCGCTGTTGAAACCGCTAGAAGGAGCAAGGCCTTTGAACAAGGTGATGTATTCATCAGCAGTGCTCTTTCCTTGCTGCAGCTTCACGAGCTTCATCTGCGCCTCATCCTTAGAGGAGTGGTACTGGAAGTACGCAGTGAAGTCCGTAACGAATTGGGCCCATGTTCCAATGTGCCCGTTGTTCGGATTGCCGTTGGATTCAACGATGAGCTTGCGCTGCAAGTTTGCCCAACTGCTTGCAATCTCGCCGGTGCCTCCCTTGACAAGAGAGAGAGCGAAGATGATACGCTGGTCATCCGCTCCGATCTGCTGTCCGGTAAAGTACAAAGTCAATGTGTTAAGAAACGCTTCGACCTTGTCAGGTTGGCCATTGAAGCTTTCTGGTGAATCAAGCTTCAGCGGCTTCCTGTGCACGGGGCGAGTAGTATAACTCTGAACAGCGTTGGCTATCTGCTCAGTTGCAAGCATAGAGCGCTCTTGGCGACCGAGAAGCTGAGTGAAGCTTCCCAGAAGCGTCCGGATAGCAGCCCAGAGCAGGACCCAGAATCCCGCAGTTTCGAGACTTGGGGCTGACATCTGCCGCATCTCCGGAGTGAGGTGTTCATAGACGGGGTCGTTGGGGGGGAGAGTATCGAAAGGGGTGGTTGTGGTCGACATATTGGATGGTTTGTATGTAGATGGTGTTAGGAACGCGGTCGGAAAGGCGCTAAAGGTAGGTCGCTGCTCTGTGCAAACAGGTCAACCCTGCACCCGATAGTAAGCCTTTGGGAAGTGATACACAGATGTCTTCTTCGTCACCAGTTTCCGCAAGTCAACGGCTTAAACTAGAGCGCAGTTGTGAGGCACTTGGGCCCTAACCTCAGAATCAACGGATTGACTACCGTTTGTTTTCTGATGGACTAAAGACTACCTCGCACAGAGGATTCGTCCCAACAGTTCTGCTCTAGAGGACCCCTGGTAAAGTCCCTTTGTCCCTACTGCCTTATTGACTAGGGCTAGCTACTAACTAAAGGGCTCAGGATTTATTGAAGGTGCAAAGGGGAGTTTTTCTATCTAAAGTGATTTCGGAGTTTGGATGAGTTTGGAGGAGAGGGTGATGATGAGGACGATGGGATCGGAGGAGGAACGAGCACAGAGGTGGTAGAGGGGAGTCTTGAGCTTATGTCAGACACACTAGCCAATGCAATGCAGAGGAGATGCAAAGAGGCCAAGTCTGTGCTCAGAATGAAGTGGGAATGAAAGTGCCTATATTGCTAGTGGAGATACGACCAGCTCAAGACTGGAGAGTGCTACAAGTACAGGGACGTATATATACTACTACTATGCAATGCCGAAGTCTCGAGGCGCTCAGTAAGGCCTCAGTCAGCAACATGTGTTGCTCAGTCAGAAACATGAGGCTATCACTAATACAAGTCCGATATAGCTAGATAAGGTCCGATATAACTAGATAAGCTTCTAAGTAAAGATAGAACCGGATCAGAGCGGATCAGAGCAGATCTGATGATGATCTGATGATGCTGATGATTCATGACATGATGTTTGCCAGCACAATATCATTACTCTTGTTACCACCACCTCGTCTGACTCTCTCTATCGTCTACGGGCTTAGTTCGCGAGTACAGGCCTTAGGTGGCTTCCAATACATTCCTGCTCTGCAGAAGAGGCACGACGAGCTGTTCCTCGGCTCGAACGCCTTCATCCAGTCGCCAGCGCCTTCGACTCGGATATTCCTGCTTAGCAGAAGAGGCACTCCGCGCCTATATTCACCATCCATCCTCCGAGGAGGCTATTCAGTCACTGAGTAGTCCTCTTCGTCGTCCGTTCATCCGTCGAGTCGTAGCATCTTCTGCGTAGCAGAAGAACTCCTCGATTGTCGGGACTCTCGACCGCTCTGTAGAGTGTCCCTGAGCTGTATATCGGTCTATCCACACAGAATACACCTTAGTTCATCGACCCACCAGGTCCCACGGCCTTTATTCGAACTCGGATAAATATTTGAGATACTCGTTCGTAGTCCTTTGCTACTGAGCGGGGTCACAAAGGTGGACAAACTGGGAATAATGGTACTCCCTGGCCGGTCGTCAACTCATTCGGTCAAAATTCAGCTCCATAGCTTGCGGCACCAATATTATTCTACTCGAATTGAGCCGCAAACCTTCATTTGCCGGAATTCATCCGCAAGATCACTTCCCTTACTCCCCTCGATGTTGTCTTGTCAAAGGCTTCATATGTCGCCCTCACGGGGCGCCTTCGCCTGCCCCTCGACTCTATCATTGTCCTCGAGGATGCAATCCTCGCGTTACAGGAAGTGCTCGATTGACTTGCCATTTTGGGCCAGCGGTCTTCTTCCTCTTACCACATCATCATTCCTATCTCTCACCATTTGTCTTCAACGCTTGTCACGGAACTTGCAGGGCAGGGGGTTGGGACTACAGCAGGGATGCTGTCGTGGTGTTGGGAGACCTTGATGGAACGGGTGCGGACGGCGGCTGGACACGTAGAAAGGAAATTGGATTTGTGTACGTTTCGGTCCATTCAATTTGCTCACAGATTCAATCTCCCCTCATCCATTCCAACGACACGAGCAAGGTCCAACTTCCTCCACGTTCCGCGCCAGAGCGCCATTCTCATCCGAGCAGCGACTGACTGGGCAACGGCGCAGCTTGAGTGGATGCGCGAGACTCGTAGAACTCCAGCACAGGCGGCCGCCCGGTCATCCTCAATCACACCACTCCCTGTGGACTCCTTGACAGCTTCGCTCAGCGAGAGCTGGCTAGGATTGCACAGGGACGAGGTACATCTCGTGTTCCCTCAACCTCGGGCGCGAGTCCAATCTCAGTCTCATCGCCATCGTCGACGCAGACTTCATCGTGTCGCGTGTCGCAACTAGGGGGTGTAGTGCTTTCCAATTCCTCGTCTCGCGCTCAGCGCGAGAACAGATTGCACCCCGTAGAGATGCCTGTGCATCAGCGTATCTCGAGGGTGGGGGGCGCTCTTGGCATTCAACCACTACCCCAACTGCGTGCGGGAGAATCGGCAGTCGCTCCTCCTCAAGGTTCGCTTGCTCTGCCTGCTTGCGCTCAGAGCGAGTTGGCACGAACATTGCCAAGCAATCTTCTAAGTCCACAGGCACGCACCGTGCGTACCGTACCTCTGGTGCTCGCTGAGTTGCATCGAGCGAGTAGACCTGAAACCCTCGCCCTCAACATGCCCCGCTTCCCGCATCGGTTAGCCGGAAGACGTCTGGTCAGCGCGGAGCTGTATGCGCGCCGCCTCGTCGCCCTGGAGCGTGCTGGAGATTGAGAGGAGGAATAATACAATTTGGCAGTTACACAATCTAAATACCTACATCTACGGTTTATCGCACCGGACATCCTCCACACTCCACTCGAGCAACACATTCATTCGTTTCATTCGGCTCAAACACATTATATATTTGTTTCTACTTTCTATCCTACTTCGACTCCACGTCGCGTCATTCGCTCAGCAAATGAACAATGTCAAAGTGTCAGAAACTCCAATACAGCCAACTACTGCGCGCCTCACACCGCAGGGGTTCCGCACAGGGCAGGCGGCGTGAGCGCGCAGCATGCAACACACTTGATACAGCATCAGAGTGCTCTCGCACCGCCGAGACTCATGTGCTGCATCACAAGGTCCCTGCGCATTCGGCCGCAAGCCTTCTTGCACGGCGGCTTGTGCACAGCGCGCGCACGCACCTCCCCGCCTTGCGCCATTGACGAAATGCTACCTGCGGGAATAATCGAGGGCATGGATCCCAAGGACATCAAGTGTGCACCTACCACACTCGCGCAGAAGGCTCACCAGAACGGCAAAACGCGAACGATCCTGGAGTTACAGCACCAGATCAACGACCAGTGCATCACAGCCGGATTACCACCGAGCTTTACCTTGCCTGCACGTCCAGATGCAGCACCGGAAGTCGACAGTCCGGCGAATCCATCTTGGAGGGTTTGTCACGACTACCGCGAGCTTAACACCAAAACCAAGGTCGCGCCGATGCTGCAGGGTGATATCCAGCGGAAGCAGGGATTGCTATCCGGCCACCGTTGGGTATCAGTATTCGACTTTGCGAAGGGCTTCTATGCTTGCGCAACTGCGGAGGATATTCGGCCATATCTGTGTTTTTACGTCTGTCAGCGACGGCGCTTAGGTCAGCCTGACCGTGACACAGCCCAACGTGGCTATCGTCCCAGCGCGGGTGTTGAGTCGGAATACGTCACCGCGTCGAACCGCGAGTGACGGCCAGCCGAGGATTCAGGTGAGTCGAGCCAGAAGTTGAACCGTGGGAACCCGGGAATAACCCGATAATAACCCGGCCTCTGACCGGGTTAATCCGTACGTGATCGAGGCGTACCGGGTTGTCGTTCAACGCTGCTCGATAGCGGAATCCGTAGGCGAAGGGTGTCCGAGTTCCTCGGACACACAGTTGACTTCGTGGGTCATGGTGCGAAGGTTCCATGTCAGTGGCTAGGTGGTGGTGCACCCCCATTGCCATGCAGGCCTCTGCCGGAGCCAGCGAGCATCCCGAGGTCCTGCCTCGCTCATCCATCGTGGACGCGAGTTGGCGGAGGTGAGGTCCAACACCGAAGGCACCAGATCGTCTGGGCAGTCGCAGGGGATGGAGACCAAGAGAGTCGAGATAGGAGCCAAGGGTTTGTCGACAACTAGTCGCACGAGAAGACCGAACCCGAGGCAACAAGAGAGACAGAAGCAAGACCAGCTCAAGTCACACACAAGTCCAGTATAGGCCAAGGTAAGGCCGGAGAATAGACGAGGTAGAATCTACTGTACAGGGAGATTCTACTGCTACTTATATACTAAATTCGAGAGGAGTCCGATCGTTGTTGCCTGGTAAATAAATAAATAGGGAAAGGGGAATCTGTCCAAGTCGACAAGCGCCTCCTGGCAACTGTCGAATAACTGTCGAGCTGAGACGACACCTGGCACTGAGGAGTGGCACTAAGGAGTGGCACTGAGGAGTGGTAGTGTTTCGGCGGGTAGGGGTCGTGGCTAGGGTCCGGGTTATTAGCCAACAACCCGGATGACTGTTCCTGTTATGTCGTCGATAGGGTCCGGGTTATTCAACCAATATCCCGGACAGGAGCTGGGCCTGTTGTACTGCTGTTAGGGTCCAGGTTATTAGTGAATAACCCGGACTCTGGGATCTCGATTCTGTTGTTCGTCTCCTGCCGTGTCGTCGAGGAAATATCCTGAAGGCTGTCCGTTCGCCCCTTCGTGTTGTAGGACTTCGTCAGCGCAACAGCTCTACTAGCAAGCCGATTGCAAAGTGAGCGGTTGGCGATACAGAGAGTCTTCGAATGGGGAATATGATGCCTAGGATTAATCCGGGTGTAATCGGTGTGACCGGGTTAATCCCGCGAAAAGGAAGTTGCCGGGCCAAATCATGACATAATTGGATAAGACTTCACCTATATAAACCCCTTAGCATAACTTGTATTCTTCAGTTTGATTATAAACATTGCTTTCACCCCACCTGTGAAGCAATCCGGGTTCCGACTCCTTCCTGCTCATCTGGACTACAAATAGCCCGCTTGCCTTAGTCGCCTTTGGCAAGTGTTGCTCTGGTCCTCCAAGCTTCCTCCGAACCTACCTTTGTCCTCCAGGATGAAGGATGGTGCACTTCCCATTACCTCCATGGTATTGTTGCACTGGTTCGCTTGCTCCGCTCTGCTCCGACTCGGACTGCAGATGTCGAGCGGACCAATCGTTGGTCACCCCCTGTGGCTACACATTGGTGTTTGGACTCCTCCGCTTCCTCCGCTCTGCTGTCTTCGGACTGCGGTCATTGAGTAGTACATCCGTTGGTCACCCTCTGTGTATAAGGGATGTGGATTGTAGCTTAAACAAGGCACCCAAATGAACAGTCCAAAGATCTATGAATTATAGAGTCCTCGGGATTCAAGTAGGGTGGATGTCAACTGAAGACCCACCCAACTTGAGCCCCGATATATAACTAGTACAAATAAATGATGGCAACATATATATACAGGATTGTAGGGCTCTCGGAGGAGAGCCCGTACATATTCGTTACACCCTCCCCCACAGGACGAGTCCAACGAGTCCGATCTCGAGTATATCAAAAGATTTTTTTTGTTTTGTTTTTTGTTTTCCGGCGCGTCTTCATGCCACGTTCTCAGCGTTTTGCGGAGCACCCTCCTTCGTGCCCTCGTGCGTCACGCTTTTGGGCTCGACGGGGTGCTCGTTCTCCAAGTCGTCGTCGTCCTCGGGAAGAGGGATGTTCACAGGATCGATTTCCTGCGTTGATGTTTCAACGATAGTAGTTTGCGAGGCGGGCGTACTTACGCCCGGCCTGATTTCCCCGTCCTCCACGGCCGTCATCACTGTATCTTCGGGCGCCACAGCTGGAACAGATGATTGTGCGGGCGCCTGAATCATATCCACCTCGGGGCCAGCAGCTCTCGCGGCAGCAGCATCCGCCGCCTGTCGAGCCTGGTAGGCAGCGAGCGCGGGGAAGCTGGGGTACGCGGTCGTCACACCCGCGCACGGCACTCCGTACGCCAAATTGCGCCACGAGGTTATCTGGGCGTCAGGCCAGCTAAGGACATCGATCGCGTTGCGAGGACGTTCATTGAACTCCTGGCCGATCGGCGAGTCATTATCCTCGCGACGATTCCTCCAGGAGGCGGCGAACGACTGCAGGCGCGCGACATCAGGGTGACCGGGTGCAAGTCCATGACGATGCACCCAGGAAAACACCTGAGAGAGCGTGAGATTTGAACAGTCGAATGGGTAGTGCTCGAGCGGAAGGGATGCTCCTTCCCAAACTCCGCGTAGTACGAAGCGCTCGAACAGGCCACCGACGGAGAATCCCATTAACACCTCCTGCATGAATCGAACCCTATGCACAGAGGTGTCGCCGCGCTGGCACTGGGTGCACAGGCCCATTTGCGGGCCCTGCAAAATGCAAGCAAATTCTAGGCAAATTTTAAATTTGCCTAACATTTGCACCACATTTGCGGGCTGTGCAAATTTAAAATATGCTCATCATTTGCTTGGCATTTACGTTACATTTGCCCCGGGTGCAAATTCTACATTTGCGGACTGTGCAAATTGGAATCAAATAGAAGCAGTAAACAACTGATGTATACCTAAACCTGCTATATATGGTAATTTTCATTGCCTTTATAGGATAGTCCTGGGAATCTATCAAGCTCTCTTTGGGTTGAACCTGTCCTCAAACACAGAAGCAAAAGTGCCAGGTTTGAGTAGCACCAGTTACACTGAGGTGCCAACTAACACAAGATCAGGGTCTGTCACATTTTGTTGGGCAAAAGAAAAGATCCATTGGAGGATTAAGCCTAAGGCTATTTGAAGGTTGTCAGTGTAGGGGTCCAGCAAGCTCCATTAGTCCTTGTTGCCTGACCTGAATTTAATGCTTGACTTAAGCTTCTGAACGACTCAAAAGCTTAACACATCAATATTTGATTGGAGATCAATATTGCATTGAACACTCATTCTGTGTCATTAAAACACACCCTGCTCTGTCTTGGGTCAGCATGGCCCTTTCATTTCCTAATCCAGAACCCCCCAACCTTAGACAAACCACCTATTGATTGGATCAATCCAAGACACCACAAGACGAAGAGAAACTCTGCTGGGGTTATTCCCAGGAACAACCTGGCCAACGACACACAATCATGACAGGGTTTTATACTCTCCTTAACACACAACATGACACCCGACACCTAGTGCACCCTGGGTCCCAATTGACAGAGGATTGATTGAGCTGGTGACCAATTCGATCAAACCCCTGGACACCAAAGTGGTATACAACCTCAGTAGAATCTAAAAATTCTACCTCATCTAATCCCAGCTCTACTTTGGCTGGTCTATATGGAGTGTCTTCTTGCCCAGCTCTGGCCTTCTCACATGTATATCACCCCTATGCCTTGGCACCTGGTTCCTCGGCTCCTATCACTCTGCACTATCCCTTCTTTATGTACGACACCACAGTCAAACCGAACATAACATTATTGTTGAGCAAAAGAACAGGCCTTCAAGAGGATTGAACTCAAGGCTAGCAAAAGCTTGATGGTGGCAGTGTCGGCTCCCGGCCGGAGGCGTTAGTCAGCAATTTGCCATTAAATATCCTTTAGCTCATTGGCTCATCGTGCCTAATGCTGCCCAGAACAATAGACCTTCAAAAATAAGTGGATTTGGAATGTACCGCTGCTCATACATCTACACCTTTATGTACAAGGCAAAACCACAGGATGTGGGTGGAGGGCAAGCAAAGGAGTAAGGTGTGAGATGAAGGCGAGAGCAACAATCAAATGCTCCTGATCTTCTCCCCCTCCTTATATATGAACAGGGTGAGCTCGAGTCTTGTGTTTTTCCGAATGGCATGGCAGACACCGGTGTCAGGAGGAGTGAAAATAGATGAAAGAGGAAAAACTAGTTAATATTCGTATTGTGCAGACAAGTCCTAAACTTGAGGAAAGCATGTTGGTAGCTAAAAATAGCAATGACATTTTGCGCGGACTTTCTTGAAAAAGTCCGCGCGAAACGTCATCGTTAGCAACCATTTTCAAAAGGCGAAAAGAAATGGCCCAAGCGGGGATTGAACAAGCACAAGTAGACTATCATGCAAAACATCAAGCTGCGAGCACTAACCGCTAGAGCAGGATCACATCAAGATGAGCTGCATTCATACCCATCCAAGAGACTAATGATAGCAGTGTTAAGTCACAAAAACCACAAAACAATCAATATCGCTGGAACTAGGATTAAATTCAAAATGCCGGCCCATGAATCTGTCTGGATTCTTTCCAAGAGTGGTGTCAGCAAACCCGGCGGATTCAAGGAACCTTCTGTGATCCGCATCATCCACAGTCCTGACACCTCGTTTGACGCCAGAAACACGCAAAGGATGTTGTTGGACAAGAAGGTCGTGAATCCAGTTCAAAGCAGCTCCAGAAATGTGCCAGCAGGCTGCCCAGATAGATTGTTATACTTGAGACCAGCAAGGACGAGGAAAGGCAGCCAGCAGGAGAGCGCACAGGAAAGCAAACAGTCATTGTCGTGGTGGGAGTCAAGAACAAAGGAGTGGAAATAACACGTACATTGCTGTTATGGACATACTTTAGTTTTGAGACTCGACCCACTTTGCACAGTGTGGCGGATCAATACAGCAGCTGCCGGCTCCGGCATGTTCAACTTTCGCCGACTCATCCTAGTTCTGAGTCAGAGTTGGGTGCTCTGAGTCACAGTGAGTCAAGTAGCTAGTAGTATAAATTGTAGATCCCCTTCCTGGGATCAGGACACCACTCTTGCAATACACTCTCATCTTCCCCCACATTTCTGCGTGATCTAAGCTACGAATTGCTGGCGTGCCACTGCATTTCCTCTCTCTCTTTCTGTTTGCACTGCCCGTGGGTAACAGCGTCCTGCGTACCTTCGAATTTTTGCACCCAACTGCTGGCATTCCTCCACATTCGTAAGGCCCAATTCTCCGTGAGTATTGAACATACTCTCGGATTATTGAATTGAACTGCTGGCGTCCCGCTGCATTCCAAGGCGCAATTGTTGATGACTGCTGCGTCCTGCGCCTTTGTTCGACTTTTGCAGAGCTCTCGAGGACTTGACTCAGCGTTAAGAATTTCTCGAACTCAACAAGAGAAAAACTCTTGTGTAACCAGAGGTTACACCAATATCATTCTTCATGTATATTTCATCCAAGCGGTAAATCTACGCTGAATCCTAACAATTGCGCCTCGAGGTGATTGATCGACTGCTTGGAATATTAATTGAACACCGGGACTTGGTAGTATTTGGGGACTTGCGAGTGCGGTGAACAGCACAAGATATTCAGAAGAGGCACGAGCGACAAGTGGAGTACGATTTTGGGGCAAACATACAGAAGGTGAGGCACTACAAATAGAATCCGCGGGGGAGTTCCAGTCCATCGAAAACCAAAGGAAGAGTGCAGCGGACTGCGTGGCGATGGAGGTGGAAGGAGCAACGGGAGCTACCAGACAGCCACCTAAGGTACCTCCCAAACGGCTGTGAGGCAGCATACAGAACTTGAGCTGCGGACATCGACGGAGGACTGAGTGCGACTGCCGCTCGCGATTTGTGTCAGTTTCCAGGAGAGCTAGTGAATAAACACCTTATCTCATTTGTCTCCACCGTGAATATGCAACAAGGAAATTATACCAGACCTATAGGGTGTGAGATGATCAAAAAACAGCATGTTGGAATTTCAACGCCCTGCCGCGGAGAAATTGAACGCAACTGGGACACCTTGAGAACTGCAATTGGAACATACTACATGAACCGAAAGTGGTTGGACAAACAGAAGGCTAAAGCCAATCGTGCTTCCTACCGGCAAGCAGGTCACTCACGAGAGACTCCGAGTGAATACTTCATTCGTAAAACTGAGCTTCTCAGTATGGTATACACGTTGGATGCATCCGAATTAATTATGGAAGTCATGGAAGGAGCTCCTGCAACCTGGAACACAGTTCTTACCACACAATTGTACCGCGACATTGTCGAATTTCAGTCAGCAATCAGGTTTCATGAAGACAGTCTACTTAGACTGGGTGATAACCGAAATGATCGCTGGTATAATCGCTCCGATAATTTCGATAGAGATGCTCACAGCGACTCTCGCAATGCACGGACCAATCTGGTTGGAAGCAACCGTACAGGGCAGAAGTTCCCACCTCCAAAATATCCCAAGGATGATTCCAACGTCTCCAAGAGAGCAGCACCTGGATCCAAAGGTGCACGACCTTGTCGGCATTGGGGTAGCAGCATGCACCGGGATCCTGAGTGCAAGCATGCATTCAAGGCAGCCCGTGATGCTCGAGCAAATTTAATTCGGCTTGATGACTACGAGATCGAAGCACAGGAAGAGTATGATGATCTGTACTATACTCTGAATTCGGATGATGAGTCCAACGAGAACTCACAGGAATCCAAGCAGGATTTTTGTAGTCCCCTCCAGTTTCCTGAACCTCTAGTCCATCTCATCAGCTCAGATGAGAACACTATGGCAGAGCATTCAGCACTGGAGGGGGAAATTGATTCTAATGAATCACTGAGTTCTACAACGGATAATACAGGAATTCTGGAAGCTA
Source organism: Mycena filopes (assembly GCA_029281495.1). Lineage (NCBI taxonomy): Eukaryota > Fungi > Basidiomycota > Agaricomycetes > Agaricales > Mycenaceae > Mycena > Mycena filopes. The sequence continues at coordinate 964,156 of JARIHR010000038.1, read as the reverse complement.
TCACGACAGAAAATCAGACTGATGATGGAATCAATGTTGGAGCTAAGTTCACCGAAACAGCACCAACAACAGATCAATCAAAGCCTGCTCTGAATCGGCAAAGTCGTCGACGTCTTGCTCAAGAGGTAACTGCAGTTGGTTATACCATCAGACGTCTGGAGGGTGCTCAATCCGACAAACCAGTAATTGAACTCAAAAAGTACATGGCTCGCCCTCCAGGATGTTCATTCCTCGGATCAAAGGCTACTCAAACTTGGGCAACTGATGGTGGCCTGGATGCTGACCCAATCAGTGTACTGAAGGACACTGGTTCCGATATTACCCTGATATCAGAACAGGCCTTAGAAGGCTTAACAGTTCAACCATGGAGGAAAATGGGTCAGAGCATCAATCTTGTTCAAGTAACAGGGAAATCCACTGTGAAAGAATATGTTACTCTTGATCTGTACTTCTACACCCCTGAAGGTCCTGTGAAAATTACAGTGGAAGCTTATGTGGTCAAGGGAATGTCAACATCTTTCATTCTGGGAAACAATTTTGCAGATCAGTACTCACTCTCGGTCATCAGGGACAAAGGAGAATCATACATTGTATTTGGTGATTCCGGAAGACGGCAACGTGTTCATAGTTCAACATCGGCACTAGTCGATGAGGATGGCCATTCCTTCAAGGTCTTTGTTGAGGGTGTATTCAAGAAATCACAAACTGGACTGAAGTCCAGTATTCATCGGAAGCATCAGACATCACGAAAAGCGGGAGAACATTGCCGTCCATTGCCATGATCAAAATCGGCAATAATCTCGGCAATGCTCAAAATCATTCTGAATTTTCCGGCGGGCCTTGCAAGAGGTGGGCGATTCCGGAATCATCACAACATTGTGGAAGTTCAGAATGATTGCGTGCAATGCAGGCCCTTGCACAGGCCTCCCAACCAGCCATAGGCACACATTCCCTAAATTACCTCCTCTTATCTTGCTCGATATCACACCGAAAACACCGAAAGAATTTCAAAACACTGATTGGGCACAGTAGATACGACAAAGAACTATGTTCGAAGAGTGGAGATGTCGTATGGGAAGCGGCGCGGCAAATCAGACGATGATAAAAAGACGCACCGCGGAACCGAACTTGGACTGTGGTCGATCACGAAAAAGGAGGACTCGACGACTCGCGGATTAGATCATAATAATAGATGTCTCTAGAAGCTTGCGGTGAATTGAAGGGAAGAGGTGAGGCTTGAGGACTTGAGAATTCAGGCGCGGGTTGATCGGAATAGGCTTGAAGAACGAGAGGGCGGCGCGGTGTCTTGAGGAGCGCAGTAGATTGAGGGAGCCGGTACATTGAGGGTGTGGTGGTCAAGCTCAAAGGTCAGAAGGTGAAATTTGGGCGTGACAGTCAGCTCTTGAGACTCGGGGCGCATTTGAACCGCGTTGAAGGCGCCGGCAGGGGGTGGGATCTTGAGATGAAGCAGCAGGGGACAGCACAGTCTTGAGTCTTGAATCTTGAAGCCTGGAGTCCAGGACCCAGCGCCACAGACGAAGGCGGGGACTTGACCGCGGAGAATGTTTCCGCGGGGTTGTTGGAGTTGAGGGAAGTCCAGGGATGAGAAAAGGGAGTGACAGAGTAGGAGTCATGAGGAAGTCCGACGGCCAGCGGTGGACGCGCTGGGAGGGAGAGTCGAGAGTCGAGAGCGACATGGGGGAGAGAGCAACGAACCAAATGATCCCCATCATTTGCCGTTGCGCAGTTGATCGCGCACGGGCCAACCTGTCAATCAAAGGGCGGGACCGTTGACCCCCGTCGATTTACCCTCCGAGACTCCAGAACTGTTCAGAAGCTGCGTTCACAAGGACAAGAGATCTGAAACCATAGAAAACAAGTGCTTGAGCCAAGCTTGAGCAGAAAATACTCACAAATATCCGGGGACGAACGAAAGCCTTACCAGCCAAACAAAAGCATGTAGTTCGATTTTATACTGATACAAGCGGCGCTATGTACCAGGAGAAAGATAGCAGTTTTACTTTGGTTGAACATGACAAGTTGCTGGCAGTTCGTTGAACTTTGTCCTGACATGATGATGCCGCCCATGGCTCAAGTCGAACCCAATTGCTGTACTGTCGGGCAACACATTCCAAGGTGTTTGGAAGGTTGCTGGAACTTCGCAATCCTTCTGGCTATATTGCAATGACGCCGGCATAGTTGGAACTGGATTGCCGGATGTTGCCTTGGATCCCCGTGATTGCGGGATTGACCGGGTCACCCAAGATCTGGCCGCTTTTGGTGATGGAAGCTCAAGCAGCGGGTTCGGACCAGGGTCAACAACGGGGAAGTGTGCGCAACTCAGAGGATTGTTATTCCTGTGGAAACAAGTGTTGCAGTTCCAGTCAATGTATATTTTCCAAAGGGAGTGAACACACTTTTCGTTGAGAAGAAATTGTTCACTCACGGTAATCAGGAAGATATTTACGGTGCTGCAGACTCGTTGATCTCATTGGATCAACCTTACCTGCATGTTGCTAATTTCTCTAATCGTCCTGTCACTGTAGCTGAAGGTCAGATTTTGGAAACTGCAAGGAATCCCAAAAATTGGTTGGATCGTTTTGACAAGTTCTCTCCGGAGGAAAGAAATTGGATCCATGCTCATGCCACCTTAGTGCGAACTTTGGTTGAGGAGAGACTTGCAGATGAACAAGATAAACCTGGTAGCAATGCCGTTAGAGCTGAGACAGATATTTCATCCAAGGCTCAACGCAATGCAACCAAAGCAGATGATCTATTAGCTGAGGAGCCAATCGAGGGTGGTCCTAAGACATCCGAAGTCCCCAGTGAAGAAGTTTCAAGTACTAATTTCTTGGAGCAGATGGACATCTCACCGGATTTATCTGAGAATCAGCGCAAGGAACTGGAGGAAATCTTGATCAAGAACAAGGATGTCTTCGGACTAGATGGGCGTCTGGGTAATTATGCTGGGAAAATTGATATCCCGATGAAGCCGGGGTTTGAACCAGTTTCACTACCACCATTCACAACTTCACCTGCCAATAGGGAGGTTATCGACAAGCAGATGGATTCTTGGATCAAACTTGGGGTGATTGAACCTTCGAAATCACCATGGGCAGCACCGGTATTCATTGTTTACCGCAACGGGAAACCACGTATGGTGATCGATTTACGAAAACTAAATGAGATGGTCGTCCCAGATGAATTCCCCATTCCCAAGCAAGATGACATCCTCCAAGCATTAAATGGTTTGCAATGGCTTTCAACCCTTGATGCACTTGCCGGATTCACACAATTGACCATGTCGGATGACGTAGCTGAGAAACTAGCTTTTAGGACTCACCGCGGACTGTGGCAGTTCAGACGAATGCTGTTTATCGCAACGGCCCCAGTCTATTCCAACTCATTATGCAAAATGTGTTGGCACCATTTCTGTGGATTTTCGCACTTGTTTACATTGATGACATTGTAATCTTCTCAAAGACCTTTGACGAACACTTGAGACACATTGATCTAGTGCTTATGGCAATTCGAGAGGTTAACATCACACTTTCCCCATCGAAATGCCACTTCGGCTATCAGTCTCTGCTTCTACTTGGGCAGAAGGTGTCTCGACTGGGTTTATCGACACACAAAGAGAAGGTTGATGCAAACATCCAACTGGCAGAACCACGAAATGTCCCCGAACTTCAAGTCTTTCTGGGAATGATGGTCTACTTCTCGTCCTACATTCCATTTTATGCCTCGGTTGCACACCCATTCTTCCAGCTCTTGAAGAAAGAAACAAAATGAGAATGGACTGACTTACATCAGGAGGCATTCAAGTTATGCAAGCAAGTGCTCACGAATGCACCGGTCCGGGGATATGCCATGCCTGGCAATCCATATCGTGTCTATACGGACGCCTGTGATTACGCACTTGCTGGAATTCTGCAGCAAGTACAACCAATTCCAACCCTACTTGGAAGGAAAGGAAATTTTAGCGATTACAGATCATGCAGCACTCACCTGGAGTCGAACCTTCCAAAATGTCATTTCATCCATGACACTAACTCTGAATCGTTCCGGGACGCACAGGCGGTTATTCCCATTCCAATCTTCGAAATAGAGCAATCCATCGTCGCTGTAATGATACTGGGGATATAGCGGATTATACCAGTTCTTTTCATGCTTCCAGTTCTTGATAACTTCTCGAAAATGTGCATCCTCCTGATATGCATTCCTCCAACCTTGAAGTTCCTCCTTGGATATACTGACAAGGATATTGTAGGATGCAGCCGATGCGAGAGGTACCTCAATCACATGGCTCGGATCGATGTCAATTTCAGTTGTGTTAAACAGACATGAAACTGACGGGGGTTCAGCACCTGCTTCCTCTGCCTGAACAAATCTGGTGGCCACAGTCAACAGTTTCTCCTCGAACACTGTACCTAATTCCATATACATGTCCTTCAACAGATCCTGTTGTGGATTCAGCTCCACAAATTTGGTTGGATCTGCTGCGGGTCCTTGTTCAACTGGTAATCGCCTCCTCAACCTCGAGATTGGGTCGACATTGGAATGTACCCGACTTGCACGATGCACAATCTTCAGTTTTGGGTAAGCACAACACTTTGACGGAAGCCGCACATGGTGGTTATCACAAAACATACAACCGAATAGCAGCAACTTATTATTGGCCTCGGATGTCCCGACAGCTCAAGCGATATACAAGCAGCTGTGATATCTGTCAGAAATCGAAGCCTCGTCGGCATGCTCCAGTAGGACTTCTCCAACCGATTCCAATCCCAACGAGACCGTTTGAAGTGGTTACTATGGATTTTATCAGAATTACCGCTATCCAATGGTTTCGATAATATTCTGGTCATTGTGGACAAGCTTACAAAGTATGGCATTTTTATTCCATGTTCGGTGCACATCTCCGAAATCAAGACAGCACAATTGATTTTTCATGCAGTTATTGCACATGATGGAATACCTCTGCAATTTATTAGCGACCGAGATGCCCGATGGAAGAATGATTTCTGGAAGGAAATCTGTCGGCTTCTAGGCTCAAAGAGAGCACTTACAACATCGCATCATCCCCAAGCCGATGGTCAAACAGAAATATTGAACCAAGGGCTGGAAATTGCACTCCGGGCCTACATCGGACCATCGAGGGATGACTGGGCAGACCATATTGATGGTTTGATGCTCTCTTACAATACTACGCCCCACACGAGCACCGGATTTTCACCGGCCTATCTCCTGAGAGGATACAATCCTCTTACAGCTAGTTCAATTCTCACTGATCCATCTGCCATTCCCAGACCATATTCCACGGATGTCAAGGGACAATCAGTGATCGTGAACGAGAATGCGCAGGAGATGATAGAACACTTTGAGGCTGATCGAAATCGAGCCAAGGAAGCTCTACTACTTGCTCAAGTTTATCAAAAGCGGGCCTACAACAAAGGTCGGCTCATTGAGGAATTTAGTGAGGGTGACATGGTAGTTTTGAACCCACACAGCCTGGAGCTTTTGCGCTCGGAAAAGGGACGTGGGAGGAAGCTACTGATGAGCTATGATGGTCCCTTCGAGGTAATCAGGAAGCTCAGCCCTGTAACCTATCAAATCCGGCTTCCTACATCTTATGGTATGCATCCTATCATTAATGTTGCGCACCTTGAGAAGTACAACGTCTCACCGGAGGAGTTTGGCGAACAGCCCAAGAAGCATCTAAACCGGGCCGATTTTGAGGACCTACCGGAGGAAGAGGTTGAGCAGATAGTTGCTCAAAGATTTCGCAAACGACCTCGTGGCAGAAGGGTTCAAGAATTCAAAGTTTGATGGAAGGGCTATGGGCCTGAATGGGACCAGTGGTTGAGTAAACGGGCACTGCAGAATGCGCCGGAAGTCATGCATCACTGGTTAACTCGGGCAGAAGTATGATCATCTCCGTTCACATGCTTCTATCACTATGCTCTATCATCTCCCATGCTTCAGAATCTTTATGCTTTGGGAAACAAATTATGCAGCCTATGGTAGCCTCTAGAATTGAAGGTACAGGCCTTGTCTGGACGCTCCTAGGACCATGTTCTTGCGAGCTAATTCGCTAGGAGGCTCCGAGGAGAAGGAGATTTCTCGGACAAGGTCCGGAAATTAACTCAACCAAACAGAGGACCAAATTCATTTAGGCAATTCAACCACATGCCGCTGCGACGCGACGTCGCATTCCAGCACCTCTATGACCTTATCCATGCCTTCCCATTCGTCCTCCAACTCCGAATATTCCGAGACAGTTCCCACAAGTTCCTGAGAACCAAATTCAACATGGTTGTTTTGGGGAATCAGTTCACAGCCAATGCGAGCCCATCAAGCCGGACTCACGGCACGACACTGTCGTCAATTAGGACGTATATAGAGCACCCACTTCGCACTCAGAGTCCCCGGAAGTTGGAGTTGCACCCAACACTCCCTATTCCTCACTTTCTGCACCTCATCCTCGTTCTCTCCCTCCTCTCTCCGCGTGATGCCGGGGCCATTGAACCGCGCCATGCGGGGTTTCCAGATGAACGAACCCCTCTTCAATACCCACCTCGTTCTCTGCGAGCCGAGTCTCGTTCTGGCGGTCTACAGCATCCTCAACTCGCTTGCCTTGACCACCACACCTCAGAATCGAGATGCTCTGTGTCTTGCCAACGGCTCCTGGACTTTGAACCCCGACTTTTTGGCTTCGGTTTGGCACGGTTGCGTGGATTTCTGTTCTTTGTTGCAGCTACAACAACCTAACTCGTCCCTCGCTACGCTGTAGGTTGTGTTCGTATTGCGACATTCATCGTCTGCGCTGCCCACGGAATCAACCTCGCTCACATCACCGGCACCTTACCATTCCACCTACCCCTCCCTCGCTTGCGTGCGCCAGATCTCGCTCCCGACTCCGAGCATTCTCTTCACTCTTGCGTACCCTCGCAACCCGTGGATTGGCCGTACTTTCCCCATGCTTGGCGCTGCTCTGTTGGAGGGCAACGCGTACTGCACCTTCGCCAGATGTGGGATGGCCTGGGTCCTGGAGTGCCTTCGTTGTCGCCTCCTGTGTGAGACGAGCCCTTGGCAGTTCGGAGTTGCGCTGGGGATGTCCGAGGCGCAGTTTCTAGCAGCCGCTCGGCACACTCCCACCGAAAATAGCCTCGAGATTCGTCGCACCCGGGCGGATGACTTCTAGCTTTGCCCTACATTGGACATCGGTGTGTAATGGAGTTGATTTCGGTTCTTTTCAACTCATTTTCACGCAGAGATGGTGCGCCTCATTCGTCCGGAGCTCACTCAAGTTGGGATACTTCGTGACCGCTTCACCTGCACCATTTTCATCCTTCCGTACCGCGTTCAGAACTCGGAAGGCACAGTGGATGTTGGGCCCATGGATCGGGTGGTGGAACGTGTCCTCAATAGACAGCAGGGACCTGCAGCTGTGTTTTTCGTTGCCAATGACGTTGCGGCTGACTCCACTCTTCTCCCCGAGCAGGATCATATCACCGTCTCGGTTTCAGACTCGAGCAACTCGTCGCGTGCCTCCTCGCTCGCACCCGCTTCCCCCTCGTCTTCGGACAGCAACAGCTCAACTTTGTCGGGTGGGACCACGTTCCTGTACTAAACATCATGTACCATTGCGGAAAGAGGTTGTTCAGCAGTATGTCTTCGCTGGGGGGGATATGTTATGGGTATTTCTGCTAGTTTGAATGTACCCTGTATATTAGTCTTCGCAAATTATGCTTTTGTGTTCCCAAGCGAAGCCACACTTCTGAGCTATTATTCCGTTGCCCCAACCGAATTTATTGCTCGACTTAAGCTTCTGAACGACTCAAAAAAGCTTAACACATCAATATTTGATCGGAGATCAATATCACATCAAACACTCATTTGTGCCAATAAAACATGCCCTGCATGTTTTTCCACACTCATTAAGTGTTGTACCCTTATGGTAGACGCACAGCCATTGTATATAGTCTCATCTAATCCAGTAGCGCATGTAGTCGGTGTGTAGAACATTTGGAACCTCATGGAATGTACTTCAAATATTCCACGGAACCTTCTAGTTCTATAGCTGAATCTTCTGACTCTACGTAGAAGGTTCTGGACACCCAGAACCTCAGTATATATATGAGAGCCTGTCCTCATGTGGCGGCATCTATCCTTACACCAATACCACCACATAGTGCTTCTGCACTCAAACTCGAATAGACTAACCATCTGGTCCATAGTCCGTTCAAACTACTTCCTAACCTTAGCAGTCCATAGGACAGTAGTTCCCCATCCCGAAGAGGCTAACCGTAGGGTCCATAGCTAATTCGACGAAACCCCTTCTCGACTACGCTAACCGTAGGGTCCATAGCTAGTCCGATCAGTGGTTTATTGATTCAAGTTGAGACCACTCGCATTGAGAGTTTCTGCAACCCAAGTATCTGAACAGCTCAGATATACTCTTATGACTCACGACACGCTTTACGAGTTACAACAAACTCACAAAACTCACTAAACATCACACACGACTTCAGTACTCGACTACTGACTCACGCTGGTAAAACACTAAATCCTAACAAGTGCCTCACCTTCTGTATGTTTGCCCCAAAATCGTACTTCACTTGTCGCTCGTGCCTCTTCTGAATATCTTGTGCTGTTCACTGCACTCGCAAGTCCCCAAATACTACCAAGTCCCGGTGTTCAATTAATATTCCAAGCAGTCGATCAATCACCTCGAGGCGCAATTGTTAGGATTCAGCGTAGATTTACCGCTTGGATGAAATATACATGAAGAATGATATTGGTGTAACCTCTGGTTACACAAGAGTTTTTCTCTTGTTGAGTTCGAGAAATTCTTAACGCTGAGTCAAGTCCTCGAGAGCTCTGCAAAAGTCGAACAAAGGCGCAGGACGCAGCAGTCATCAACAATTGCGCCTTGGAATGCAGCGGGACGCCAGCAGTTCAATTCAATAATCCGAGAGTATGTTCAATACTCACGGAGAATTGGGCCTTACGAATGTGGAGGAATGCCAGCAGTTGGGTGCAAAAATTCGAAGGTACGCAGGACGCTGTTACCCACGGGCAGTGCAAACAGAAAGAGAGAGAGGAAATGCAGTGGCACGCCAGCAATTCGTAGCTTAGATCACGCAGAAATGTGGGGGAAGATGAGAGTGTATTGCAAGAGTGGTGTCCTGATCCCAGGAAGGGGATCTACAATTTATACTACTAGCTACTTGACTCACTGTGACTCAGAGCACCCAACTCTGACTCAGAACTAGGATGAGTCGGCGAAAGTTGAACATGCCGGAGCCGGCAGCTGCTGTATTGATCCGCCACACTGTGCAAAGTGGGTCGAGTCTCAAAACTAAAGTATGTCCATAACAGCAATGTACGTGTTATTTCCACTCCTTTGTTCTTGACTCCCACCACGACAATGACTGTTTGCTTTCCTGTGCGCTCTCCTGCTGGCTGCCTTTCCTCGTCCTTGCTGGTCTCAAGTATAACAATCTATCTGGGCAGCCTGCTGGCACATTTCTGGAGCTGCTTTGAACTGGATTCACGACCTTCTTGTCCAACAACATCCTTTGCGTGTTTCTGGCGTCAAACGAGGTGTCAGGACTGTGGATGATGCGGATCACAGAAGGTTCCTTGAATCCGCCGGGTTTGCTGACACCACTCTTGGAAAGAATCCAGACAGATTCATGGGCCGGCATTTTGAATTTAATCCTAGTTCCAGCGATATTGATTGTTTTGTGGTTTTTGTGACTTAACACTGCTATCATTAGTCTCTTGGATGGGTATGAATGCAGCTCATCTTGATGTGATCCTGCTCTAGCGGTTAGTGCTCGCAGCTTGATGTTTTGCATGATAGTCTACTTGTGCTTGTTCAATCCCCGCTTGGGCCATTTCTTTTCGCCTTTTGAAAATGGTTGCTAACGATGACGTTTCGCGCGGACTTTTTCAAGAAAGTCCGCGCAAAATGTCATTGCTATTTTTAGCTACCAACATGCTTTCCTCAAGTTTAGGACTTGTCTGCACAATACGAATATTAACTAGTTTTTCCTCTTTCATCTATTTTCACTCCTCCTGACACCGGTGTCTGCCATGCCATTCGGAAAAACACAAGACTCGAGCTCACCCTGTTCATATATAAGGAGGGGGAGAAGATCAGGAGCATTTGATTGTTGCTCTCGCCTTCATCTCACACCTTACTCCTTTGCTTGCCCTCCACCCACATCCTGTGGTTTTGCCTTGTACATAAAGGTGTAGATGTATGAGCAGCGGTACATTCCAAATCCACTTATTTTTGAAGGTCTATTGTTCTGGGCAGCATTAGGCACGATGAGCCAATGAGCTAAAGGATATTTAATGGCAAATTGCTGACTAACGCCTCCGGCCGGGAGCCGACACTGCCACCATCAAGCTTTTGCTAGCCTTGAGTTCAATCCTCTTGAAGGCCTGTTCTTTTGCTCAACAATAATGTTATGTTCGGTTTGACTGTGGTGTCGTACATAAAGAAGGGATAGTGCAGAGTGATAGGAGCCGAGGAACCAGGTGCCAAGGCATAGGGGTGATATACATGTGAGAAGGCCAGAGCTGGGCAAGAAGACACTCCATATAGACCAGCCAAAGTAGAGCTGGGATTAGATGAGGTAGAATTTTTAGATTCTACTGAGGTTGTATACCACTTTGGTGTCCAGGGGTTTGATCGAATTGGTCACCAGCTCAATCAATCCTCTGTCAATTGGGACCCAGGGTGCACTAGGTGTCGGGTGTCATGTTGTGTGTTAAGGAGAGTATAAAACCCTGTCATGATTGTGTGTCGTTGGCCAGGTTGTTCCTGGGAATAACCCCAGCAGAGTTTCTCTTCGTCTTGTGGTGTCTTGGATTGATCCAATCAATAGGTGGTTTGTCTAAGGTTGGGGGGTTCTGGATTAGGAAATGAAAGGGCCATGCTGACCCAAGACAGAGCAGGGTGTGTTTTAATGACACAGAATGAGTGTTCAATGCAATATTGATCTCCAATCAAATATTGATGTGTTAAGCTTTTGAGTCGTTCAGAAGCTTAAGTCAAGCATTAAATTCAGGTCAGGCAACAAGGACTAATGGAGCTTGCTGGACCCCTACACTGACAACCTTCAAATAGCCTTAGGCTTAATCCTCCAATGGATCTTTTCTTTTGCCCAACAAAATGTGACAGACCCTGATCTTGTGTTAGTTGGCACCTCAGTGTAACTGGTGCTACTCAAACCTGGCACTTTTGCTTCTGTGTTTGAGGACAGGTTCAACCCAAAGAGAGCTTGATAGATTCCCAGGACTATCCTATAAAGGCAATGAAAATTACCATATATAGCAGGTTTAGGTATACATCAGTTGTTTACTGCTTCTATTTGATTCCAATTTGCACAGTCCGCAAATGTAGAATTTGCACCCGGGGCAAATGTAACGTAAATGCCAAGCAAATGATGAGCATATTTTAAATTTGCACAGCCCGCAAATGTGGTGCAAATGTTAGGCAAATTTAAAATTTGCCTAGAATTTGCTTGCATTTTGCAGGGCCCGCAAATGGGCCTGTGCACCCAGTGTGGGGGGCGATGAAACTGAGGAACCGCGTCACGCGAGCATCATCAGGCAGCATGCGCGTCCCCAACGGCGTCTCCGAGGTAGGCCACTGTCTATTGATCATTCGTGTACCGGCGGGCCACGTACGGGGCATTCTCCCTGTTAGTTCCTCGAGCACGGTACTCAGCAAAGCTGCCGACGAGCTCACTTCGTTGGGGTCCGCGCCCACGGCAGGCGGCGAGTCACCGATGTAGCAGCGCTTGTACGGAGGCAAGGGCGCGGTCCTGGGCACCGCGTCGGTCATGGGGTCGTCTCCGTCACCGCGATTGGTGGACGACGACCCACTTGCGTGTGGGATTATCGGCGGCGCGTCGCCAGCACGCAGCCGATTCTGCTTCTTCTTGCGGCGCTGGTTACGGGTGCGGCTCGCGGGCTCGCGGTTAGGATTGTCGCGTCGCGACTGGGGAGTTGAGTCTCCCGTGGTCGCGAACAGCCACGCGCTCTCCGCCGAGTTCTGCTGGCGCAGTAGGTATTGTATACCATCCGAACGCCTCTCGGTGGGGTTCTGGCCGAACCATTGCACCAGAAACGTAAACATCGCTCTCGGGCAGCGTGCAACCATCCAGCGGATGAGGTTTCTCGCCTCCGCCACGCTGTCGAACACGACGTCGCCCCATACGCCTATCATCCCTGGAGGTGGGCGTACGGCGGTGACTACCGTGGTCGCACCCGCTTGTGCCTTCCGCACGGCGTCCTGGAACCGTATCATTTCCTTGGTGCGGTGTTTCTTCAGCACCTCAGGATCCTCGGCGTTCTCTTCAGGCTCGCCATAGTCGCTCTCATCGCTACCCGGTGCTGCGGGCTCGTATTCGCTCGGTAGGATCGGATGCCCTTTGGCATCCAGAGGAGCATCTGCCACCTGCGGCGGTGGAGGACAATCTTGCGATATACGCGAAGACGAGCACGGGGAAGTAGAGGGTCGAGAGCTCAACGCGCGCTCTCTCAGCTGTAAGTCGCGAGCGCGTTCTTGCAGCTCCTGCGTCTGGGCGCGGTGGTTCTCGCGATGCGCGTCTGGGTTCAGTGACCGACCGAAGTCGTCACGTCTATCCCGTCGACCGGTCGCGGAGCTCTCTCCATCATGCCGATGAGCGCTATTGCCCACATGCTGTCGATGGGTGGGGCGATAGTCCCCGCCAGTTCGCGTATTCGTTGGGGGCATTGCAGTTGGGGTGTTCTGGGGAGCTGTGCTCCCAGCAACACCCACACGCTGACCCTGCGGTGTCGCGTTCGAGCTTGAAGCAGGAGGATTCCTGCGCTCCTCCGCGCGTCGTTCGTCGTTGATACGAAACGAGTTGGCGAAGGGGCCCGCGGAATACCCACCATATGGATTCCGGTTTGGGGAAGGCGCCGGTGGAGCACCCTGCATGTGGGGTGCTCCTTCGCGACGGCGGTACCCAGTAAATGGAGACGGAGTGGAGAAGTGACCATAGGTCGTGTTATTAGACGTCGGCGCCTCGCGTTGGTACGCGGGCGGCCGATTGGTGGTGAGATCGCGGGCCGGTATCATTGTGCTAGTACCAAATTGATTCAGCGCAGTGGGCACGTTTTGGGTTGTAGCTGAAGGAGCTGGACCTCTTGGGGGCCCTTGCTCGATGTCCGGAGGTGGTGGCATGTCGGGTGGAGTATCCATAGAGGGAACCCAGACGCGATCGTCGGGTTCACCTTTCCAGAAGCTTTGGCTGGCATGTCGCCAGAAAAACGCGCCTTTGCGAGATAGGACCCATCTTGAGGGGTCGGCCGCTGGGTTTTGCTGGGTGGACATGGTGGTAAAAGACAGGAAGTTTTTTGCAGGCGGCGTGAGAGGATTTGGGCGTTTCCGGATCGCACACCGCCACCGTACAGCCACCCCCTACTTCTGCAAGTCTTGCCAACGAGTCACGCCCTGGGCTTCGAAATAGTCGTCCAGGGCCTGGAGCTCGTCGAGGGCAGCGGGCGTCTCCCAGGTGAAGTCGCCCGCCGTCCATTTAACCCAAAACTGGACCCTATGCCCGCTCCATTTGTGCTTCACAACCTCCTCGACGTACCATTCCTGGTCGTCGGGCATTCCAAAGTTGTAGAAGCGCTGAGCTTCTCGACTAGGGAATATAACTTCGTCGTTGGGCTCGTGGGCCCGTAACAACGACCCATGAAACGTCGGGTGAATGCGTCGGCTCGTCAATTCTGACGGTAGCTCGAGCGTGTACGTTGACGTCTCCGGGTGGGCCTTCGATATCTTATATGGCCCTATGAATTTGGGGGCCAGCTTGCGGGCCCTCCCTTTGGGTAGGTTGAGATTCTTCGTAGAGAGGTAGACAAGACTACCCTCATCATACGGTACCTCAACGCTCCTCCCCCTGTTGGCATAATAAGTCGCCCTGACCCGCGCCTCGATGATATTATCGTGCGCAAGGGCGATGTTTGCCAGCGCCTTATTAACAAACTCCCGCACACCTGGGTATTCGGTGGGCTTTGCCCCGACGTCCCCCATGCTGGGGACGTACCCATAATTCAGCTCGAACGGGGCGAAGCCCGTTGACGCGCTGATGCTGGAATTTATTGCAAACTCTATCATGGGTAGCAAATACACCCAGTCCTTTTGAGTTGGGTCCACTATGGACCGCAGTATCTGGGATACATTTCGTATCACTCGCTCTGATGCGCCATCCGTTTGCGGGTGGAACGACGTTGACATGAGCAATTTCGTTCCCGTGAGGCGATGCAATTCTCGCCAGAACTTTGACGTGAACTTGGCGTCCCGGTCGGATACTATCGACACGGGGACGCCATGTAAACATACGATGTCCCGAACGAACAGCCACGCCACGTCTGACGACGTGTCAGTGACTTTCATAGGTATCAGAGCGATCATGCTCGTTAGGCGACAGATAACCACAAGCATATAATTGTACCCCAGGCAGCTGGGGAACGGACCAACAAAGTCCATTCCCACCGAGTCCCAGGGGTGGCGCGGAATAGGCAAGGAGTGGAGTAGCCCCGCGGGTGCCTGATTTTGTGATTCAGACATTTTACAGGCACCGCAGCTGTGGCAGAATGTAGCGATCTCCAGGCCCATTTTGGGCCACCAGTACCATCGTCGGGCGTACTCCGACGTTCGTAGCTCGCCCAAGTGTCCCAAAGTCTTATGGGCTGAGCTGTAGCTGTACCTTTATTGCAATGTACCCAGCCGTGGCAGGGGGGTACATTGCAATAGATGCAGCCGCTGACTGGGCGGCCACTGGCCGCATCTATTGCAATGTACCGCTGATCGCTCCTTTTGGTCTTACCTCCGGGCATATTAATAGGAATGCATATAAAAGGGATTTGCCGGGCTTTTCCCCGCCCAATAATCCTGCCGGCTGCTAGCCAGCACCTCGGCTTGTCGGCGCTGAACTTGCAGTTTATTAAGGCAGTTTATTGGGGGTTTGTTGTACTGTGTTTACTTCACCTGCCTCCGTCCTCCTCCCTCTGTCCTCATGCCGCCTCTGCCCGCTCGATCCTCGCCGTACGTTCCACCCTCCACAACGGCGCCCTCCCTTACCTCCCTTACATTCCCCAGTCACAGCCGGGCTTTCCTCCAGCCCCCCGGCCCCCGCCATCACCGCCTCCCTGCCCCGCCTGTTTACCAAATCGCCACCTATCACATCCTCGTCCATCAGCCCCCTTGCCACGCGCACCTCGGCGCGTTCGTCGACGGCGAGGGTGTTGAGCAGGCTTGGGCCAGCCTTAACACCCAACCCCCCTCCGTCCGCCAAATGCCCGCCGGCCAGCGGCAAGACCCCTTCACGCTTTTCGCTGGCGAGCGTTACGCCAACCTCGACTTTATGCTTCTCGCCCGCGCCCGCGCTTGGACACCGGCTTTTCCCCGCCTATTCCTCCCCAGGCTCAAACGCCGCCGCAGCGAAGATGACGTTCCCTCCCGCCCCACCAAAATGGTGTCGTACACCTTGTTTTCTCCGTGCGCCCCTGCCTAACACTCCTCCAGATGAAGACTGCCGCGCAGCCTTAGTTTCTCCCCCTCCTATCTACCCATTTACGTGCCTACCTGTATCTCAAGTCTGCATAAAAAGAAATTCCCGAGACCTTTTTTTTTTCTATTCGAGTACCCTCAAATACGAGTCAAGTAACTGCAAATCACGACGCCGACATGTCCTTTTTCATTATAAAAAATACAAGTCTCCGCGGCATGAAAGACCTTGAATCAACGCCGCACCCGTTTCCTATCCAAGATCAGTACTAAGTCCGTTCGCTCAAAAAGGAAACTATATACCTAGGAGGCGCAACATTCTCCTTGCGCTTCACGCTTGCCGTGCTCGTCTCCACTGCCTTCCGTTTCTTGCCTCCTGCCTTGCCCGCGCTCGCATTTGCCTGCTTGGGTTTTCTTTATTACAAACGGGGTCAGCTGTCAATCATGGGAGTTAACGCGGTCTCAACTTAGATGGACCCACAACCCTCTTCACCGCCGCTCGCAACACACTAGTCACATCGTTCACCGCTGTCTTCCACTCCGCCAGCGCCGCGCTGGCGGGGCCGTCCTCGTTCGCCCCCGCGGCTCCTTCTACCCACCACAGCAAGCTTCCAACAAACATAAGCATCCCGTTTCGCCCGGCCATTTTCGAAATATCTTCCCACTCTCCTGCCGCCACATCCTTCGCCGCACGGAGCTCGCCATTCTTTTTCTTGCGCCCCGAGGGTTGTGTCTCCATCCACCATCCCCACCATCGGTTTGCAAACGTCCCTTCCAATTCATGCGGCCCCGCCTCCGACGACAATTTCACTTTGCTGCTCCACAACCGACGCGCGCGCATCCACGCAGGCACTTCTTGCGGCCGCTCCTCGGGCCCCCCTGCTGGCGCGGCCAGCAGGCCCTTTCCCGGGAATTGCCACACTCTTTCAAGCGCGAGCAACTCCTCCACGCAGGCCACCCACTCTTTGCCACCCCACTTTGTCACACGCCCAAACGCCGCCACTGCGTCGCGCAGCTCCTGGTTCCACTTGTCCTCGTCACTCACGTCCCAAGGACATTCCTCTTCACCTCCCTCCTTTGCCCCATCACCCTCCTCATCTCCCTCCTTTGCCGCATCACCCTCTTGTTCTCCCTCCGTCGCACCGACAATACCCTTCTCCCCACGCGCGTTTCCGACATTGTAAACATTCAACGGGCCCTCCGCTGCCGGGTTGACCTCGGGGCGCTCCAGCGCCAGCGCCACTGCCGTTGTTTTCTGCGCCGTTGTTTTCTTCCCGAACGCAGGCCGCGGCTGCGGCCGTACCGGCGTCGTCGTCCTCTGCGTCAAGGGTGTCGTCTCCGTTGTCTGCGTCGTCTCCGTCGTCTGTGTGGCCTGCGGTGTTTTCTTCCAATTAGGCCGTGGCTGCGGCCGTACTGGCGCTGTCGTCGTCTGCGCGACCTGCGTCTGCGGTGGGGGTGGCGTCGGCGTCGGTGTCGTCGTCGGTGTCGTCGTCGGTGGGGGTGTCGTCTCTGTTGTCTGCGCGAGGGGGGTCTGCGCGCTGCCGTGTGACGTCGTGATCTCGAGCCCCAAAGGGTTCATTGGCGTTCCCTGCGAGACGTCGGCGCCGGATGGCGCGCGCGGTAGCAGGTATTGTGGCCAGTCGTCGTCCTCATCCTCCTCTGATGTCATTTGCAGTGCCTGCGCCACACTCAGGCCGTCGCTCATCAGCTGCAGCGCGACCCAGTTCCGCGCCATGCTGTTCTCGAGCTCCACCTCGTCCTCCGTCATCCACTGCAACTTCGACATCATCTCCTTCCGCTCTATCTCCACCATCTTTTCCATCTCGCCCTGCAGAGCGCGCCCTATCCTCGGCTGGAAGGTCAGCAACCCGTCTCCGAGGATGCGCTCGTCGAACAAGTCCTCGCGTCCACCCGAGCTCGCGCCAGCAATGGCATTTGCAGGTCCCTTGTCGGCTCCGCCATTCGCAGCGCTGGTGACCCCGCTCCCCTCGACGACGCTCGGGACGGCGACCTCATCCACGGCGCCAACTCCATCCGGGGCTCTTCCACGGCTGGCCAGCGACCCACTCGTGTCCGGGCTATGACCCAAGTCCTCCTCCGCCATCGCCATGCCGTCCAGAGCGCGATCTCGACACTCCGCTTCGGCTAATTACCACTCGTTAGAACATTCGGCTGCGCTGCAATAAAATACTCTTACTGAAACAGTGGTGCGAAAAGTCAATGAAACTACGCTGGGCGGCGTCGAATCCCGCCCGGTCGAAGTCACTCCAAATCCTCGGCGTCAGACCATTTGACACTCCTGCGTGAATGCTACTCAATTGTCAGCTTCCCCGCATCCTATAAGTCAGCACTCCAGCTTACCTCCGCACTTCAATCCTCCCCCCCCTATCCGCCACAGGTCCACACATCAAGAACGCGACGTTCATCCCGAAGCGCTCCGCCGCTGCATCCACAAAAGGCTGGAGATAGTATGCGGCGTTCCCCAGTGCCCTATATCCCTTGTCAGCATCCCCTCACGCACGCAACACACCTCCACTTACACGTCGTACTCCCCCGCAGTTGTCGGCACCTCGCCCGACGTCGCTGTCGTATATGCGGTGAGTGCGATTGCGTGCTCTGTGTTGATCGCGTCCCGCACTTCGTTCTTAAATCCCTCCGTCTCCGCCAGCCACGTCTCCTTCGTCACCGCGTTACGGATTTGAATAATCGCCGGTGGTTTGGCCCGACGCGATACCGCGGCCCAGCGCGCCTCGACGCGCCCTTTGATTCGCTCCGTCCAAAAGTGCCGGGAGTACCAGTGCAGCTCGCGGGGTTTCACTGGGGCTGCTGGGGTCATCTCTGGCTTGTTGAAGATCTCATTGAACGTCGCTGCCTTCTTTCCCCTGCTGGCCGTCGCGTTGTATTGGGTCTTATACCAGACGCCAATTTTCTGCCAGTAGAAAAGTGAGTTCTTTTTTCCGTTGTTCAGCACAAGAACCAACATACGTGTCGCAGTTCTCTGAAGTACACTGCCCGCGCGTCCCCCACCGCAGCTGGAAGGCTGTCTACGTCTTCATCCGGGTCGACATCGTCCGCCACATCGGTACCCTCCGGCAAGTCCTTGTTCCACGCCGTGTTGTAGCCGTACTTTTCCAGGTACATGTGGCTCATGTCGTCGTAGAAATTCCCGGTCTTCTTGAGCTCGGCAGCGGCCAAGTACGCCTCTCGATGCGCTGCGAAGAATTCGACTTTCGTCCCATGAACCCAGCCAACCTTCCCTGGCTTGACGGGCGCGGTCCCTTTTCCTTCTCGTGCTCGCTTTCTCGCAGCCGTTCCTTCGCGTGCCATTCTTTAGATCCTGACGCGTGTTTGGGTTTGACGCTTTGTTTTCGTGGAAAGAGGGGGAGCTCACGTGGCCGACTCACACGCTCTCACGCGTTCAGCCAAACACCTCTTTCTCTGATCTCAAGACTTAGACATGCCGAGGACCCTCCCCGAACTCAGTGCGGATACCATCGCCGCCGTTGCTATATCGCGCGAACGCGCCAGTACCATCGTCGCTGAGGCCACCCGAATTCGCGCCGCCCGACGTGCCGTGGCCCTCCGTGATATCAGTGAAGAGGACAACAACCTCCAGTGGGTCCCCATCGACGATTGGGAAGCCACCCTCGAATTCGCGCAACTTCTAGCGCGCAACAGTACGTGCTCTTCGTCCCCCGCCACCTCGTTGCTCATATGTCCCAGCCTTGCTCCACTTCACACCCCCCCGTCACGCCAAGATCCTTCGCGCACGCGTGCGCCGTTATTTGCGTCTGAAGTACGCTTGGGAGCTGCTGCACCCACTTTTCACCCACCCCAATTTTCCCGGCGGTCATCCCGAGCACGCCTTGTGGCAATGGGACCTGTGTTCAGAAAAGCGCGGCCGCAGCAAACGCAGTCAGCTCTTGGAGACCTGGGGAGGTATCACTACCTGCAATCCCGCGGAGCTTACTGTAGAAGACGATGAAATTTCTCCCACTGATGTCTGTATGTCGCCGCCCCCCGCTTGGTAGTCGTCATTGTCGTCGTATATACTATCATTTTTTAATCCCACTCTTTGACTCGGAAAACCAATAAATTGAAACCAAGAGCAAAGCAATAAAGCGTAGTTGTAAGCAATTATTGAAAGACATGCCCGCGACTATCCTCCTCCACGACGAACGCCTCAAGTTCACCTCGCCTCGTCGACTCCATGACCCTGATCGGCGACAGTCGATTCGCGTGAATGTAATCAATGAGTTGGTATCTGTAAAATATCTTTCAGTGTCCAAGCCGCACCAGGGAGAAGTAAGTATCTCACCGGTCCTCAAAAAGTTGTCGGATCCCATGGATCGCCCAAAGTGGATCCCCCTCGCTCCAAGTCCCCTCGCGGGATTCCACTTGCGCCATGGTTCTTCGTGCAGGTGTCGGCGGGTTATGTCGCGAAGGTGCCCGCGATGGCGTGTTGACGTTGCGCGGGCACGACGCCCGAGGCATTGCGGGGGAGCTCGAGCCCGCCGCCGGTGATTGAGGAGGGCTAGGCACTCTCGTTTCAAGACGTATGCGCGAGGCCGAAACCGGTGTGGTCAGCGAGCGCGCAGGCAATGAGGTCGTGACACGTGTCCGTAAGGAGCTGGGGGACGATGCTGACGATAAGGAAAATTGCGCCGCTGGAGGGGGATGGTAACGGTATACAGGCGGAGCTGCGGGTGGGGGCAGGGGCGACGGCGAGGGCGAGGGCGAGGGCGGGCTCGGGCTCTGGTCGTGGTCGTGGTCGTGGTCGTGGTCGTGGTTGTGGTCGTGGTACAAGTCGCACATGGTGTTCCAAATTTCAAGGGCGCGCGTCCACGTCGCCGCCTTTTTCCAGCGCCCCTTGGAAAATCCGTTGACCTGCTGCCGTGCGGGATATCTGCCATGTGTCGGTGAGTTGGTCTATAGTGGCAACGAGCGGCTTAGAACTTTTGGTTGGACGTACTCTTCGGTGTAAATACCTGGGACATAGCCTACCCCCACAGTGTAGAAGTCGCAGCTGGTGGTTTGAGAATGACGGAGTTTGTCCTCATGCCCAGGCGAAGGAAGATAGTCGGGTACGCATCGAGCGGCCATGGTTGTTGACGAACGAAGTTGTTGAAGTAGTAGTAGAAGTAGAGTAGTAAGGTACAAAGAGGTGGGTGATGGCGAACATCGCTTTGGGGTGCTGACGAACTCGCTACGGCGTACCTTCCCAGCGCGAAGTCGTACCTCATGCAGCACACCGGATTTTTGGGAAATGCAAACTGGCCATTCTGTTCTTCTTAACCTCAAGCGCCTTCCTAATTAATTTAGTGATTTTTGAAGAGAGTGATGTTTTCTGGAACCAGGCGAGGTCTTGACCGAGGAATGATGTATGATTACTCGCGAAATCTCAGCTTTTGACCACCAACATGAAAACTCAAAAGTGTGCTATCGACCCACAACTGCTACCTAACCCTGAGTAGACTATCCTCCCCCCCCCCCCTGCGTCGAAACTGCGTTGAGATACTGGATACTCAGTCCGCCAGAGGCAAAACGGCGCAGGAGCCGTCGTAGCGATTCCCTCGCCGCCAAGGTGGCTCGTCGCCAATCCTCCCAGAAATATCGATGGCAGTGAGCTCCTCCCTCCCTGTGACTCCTTTTCGCTCAACTAGAGCCCAGCAACGAGGACGAATTGCGGGAGAAGGCAAGACTCCGAATGGCAGAGTAAGTCGGCAGGTATCACGGTAACCTCTGACGAATTCTCCATAGGCGTCGTGCTGGTATGAAGGCAGAAGGCGTAGTTTCCGATAGTCATGCTGCCGGGGTGAAGCTGGCCAATGCCACATATCGCGCTCGGTACGCGAATTCACGAGCGACAAAACCCATATTGATGCATCTTAAAGGCACCGTGATCTGCTGGCCTTCAAGCAGCGACAGCGTCGCCAAGAGTATGTTCCCGCTCCAACTCATCTAATAACTCATCTAACACTCTCTCACCCAGCGCATTTATCAGTAAATACGGAAGGCAAGCATATCAAGACCGTTTGGCGCGGGAGAAAGCGAAGGCGGATGCAGCTATGGACGCGGAGTGGGCGGCCCATATGGCGGCGGAGGAGGCTGAGCGTATCGCCGCGCGCTCTGCCCGCGTCGCGGCACGCAAGCTGTTGACACCGTCGTTGTGAATATTAGCCAAAGCCTCAATTACGTCCAAGATGGATTGTTTGCAGACGACGACCACATGAAGACTCTATAGACTCTATAGAAGCCCCGACACCCTGCTACTGTGTGGTCAATGGCACAGATTCGTTGCTTCACTGAAAAGCAAAACGGTCAGCCTCGCGACTGCGGAGTGGGAGGAGGGGGACGCACAAGACTGCTGCATCTACGATATAGCAGGGAGCTCCCAGGTGGTACGTGCTGCTGCGATGTCCGGAGACTCGCAAGATACGACCCAAGAACTCGGCGTATAGGGATTTCGCAGCCGCAAGTTTGGCAGCAAGCGTCGAAACCTCCGCCATTCGCGAGCGTTGTGCGCGGTGACCGACCAGCGAGGTGAGGGTGGCGCGACGTAGAATGGTCAGGCGCAAGCTAATCCAGTCCACCTGATGAGCGGTGTCTGCTAGCTGTGCCTCGAGCAGGGCAAACTCCTGCTCAATTTCTTGGCGGGCGGGACCCGGTGTTGGTGACCGCATATTGAGGGAGGGGAGGTTTGATCGATCAACGTAACCAGTCGTCTTTTGTAGTCTTTTGTCTGTAGCGACCATGAGCGGCCTCGGCGGCTCGTCGCACGAAAACCCCTGGACCTTCAGCGACGCAGGGTATCTCGTTCGCCTGCGTACGTGCCAGCTCCAGCTTGTCCTCGCGCCCCCGGGCCTAATTGTTTTTACTTTCCACAGAGCCTCAAAACTCTCCCCCGCGGTTTCATCCCGGCAAGTTCTTCGCGCTCTGACTGGATTATCACGAATACTCACTACTTTTGCAAAAACGGGACAACGTCTCATCATCTTCAAAGGACCTCCCTCAGCCATCCGGCAAGACTCTCCAATTCGTAGTCGCCCGCAGCGCGGAAACGCGGAAAACTCGCCGCCCAGGAACAGGCAGGGGGCCGAGGGGGGGCTGGGTCCCATCCGCTCGTCCACTACGAATCGCCGTGTGCGGCAGACGGCGCGCATGTCCACTGGCGGCTGTGCGCCACGGCCTGAAGCGGGTCCCGTGCGACCGCGTCCCGCGCGCCTCGAGACACCCCCGCGCAATGGGCCCGTCGCGGGCCAGGCCAGCACCTCATCTGCAGCCACCCGCGTCGTCCGACGCCCAGTGCTCGGGCCCGTCGTCAACGGTTGCTATGCGGTCGGCGGCTCTCGCGTCGATCATCACCCGGCGCTCACTCACGCGGACCTCTACCTGGACGCCCTCCGCCCGCCAACATTCAAGGACCCCGAAGCGCATCATGTCTGCGCCATCTGCTGGTCGGTGAAGTCTCACCCCGTCACGTCAGTGGGGTTTCCTTTGCCGCCGTCGAGGAAGAACTAATCCCCTTCTTAGCATCGTCGCCTGTGGCCACAGCTACTGTTTCGTATGCTTGCGTTTGTGACTGGAGAAGTCGTGGTCATGCCCCAAATGCCGCGCTTTTGTCACCCGGGCGCCCATCCGTCACGACAGCGAGGCAGATAGCATTGCGGCGGAACACCCGGGGTGGAAGGACTCCAGCACGGTGGATTTGAGCTGGGACGGGCTCGTTTTCCCGAAGACGAGGATGCTCCTTACTACCCCTTCCCCCTAAAATGGGGCAGTCCGTCACCGCAGTCGTTCTTTTGTGTATTTTGGTCAAATATTAATATATGATTGGAGAGCGAGGACATTATAACTGCGCGACTTGTAATCACTAGGTAATTATTGGGCCCAACCAAACAGCAGTCTAATGATTGAAGCGATTTAAGGTACGCTGAAACCAATTCCGTGTTTCCTGCAGGGAAAGGGTGAGGGCAAGTAAGAGAAAAGTCGCATAAGTACTCACGCGAGTAATAATGATGGAGGCGCGACGGCGTCTTGCCAGCTCAGCCCTGGACACAATTACGCCGGGGTCGTCGTCTTCGTGGCCCGTTCCCGGACCAGCCCATGGCGTGGACAAGGCGTAGAAGCCGAAGGTCCGGATGTAAGCCTTGCGCAGGGCGGCGAAGAACTTGGCACGTGTCCGAGGATGGTCGGGGAGATGGAGGTATATCTCCAGGTTGAATTGCAGAAAATACCGCTTTGCAGGGTCAATTTTGGGAGGCATAACGAGGAAGTGGTGGATTGATCACGGGGAACGCGGGTTTGTGTATGTACATCAGCGCCTCTTGATCCTCTGTCCTTGATCTCTTATTTATTCCTCGTTATCTTTTCATTCCTCTTCTTATTCCTCTTCCTATTTATTGGCCGGTCTCGCATCTCAGGCCTGGTCCCGGGATTCTCTCAAATGGCCTCGCTCTCTCACAAAAGGAAGGCCTCTCGGCCAATGCTTGTGGTTGGCTCGACATCGTCCCACATTTCCTCCCGTACCGCAGACACTCGTCGAGTTCGTACCCAGCGGGGGGTGGTTGGACAAGACGCTGGGCCATCGACGGCACCACAACGTTTCTGGCAAGAGGATCTGGCGACAAACCGGGCACGTTTGTCGCCGTCCTTCACCTACAGCTTGGGAGACGGGTCTCTGTCAGCACAACCCGACGACTTAGACCTCCCGAGCGACGGTATCAACTTCGTCGTCCCGCCACCGAGGAATCCTAACTCTGTAGGTTGTCACGATTTGAGGTTTTCTTTTTTTTTGACGCCGGGGCAGGATCGACCATTACAAGCTTGGTACCCTCACGAGCAGGAATATATCGACGAAGACCTGCGACATGAGGGACGTGGGTCGCCCAAAGTGTACCGGCGATGTGCGGGCGTGCGATGCAACAACAGGGAGGATGGATGTCCCAAGCGTCAGTGCGAAGGGGCCGCCGAGTGGCGTTGTGCCGACCAGGCGTGCGTGGGCGCGGTTATGCACTGTTCCGCGTGTATCGTGGCTGCGCACGCGCAACTGCCTACTCATTTCATAGAGGTGGGCTTTCATCTTTGGAGTCAATCTCAAGAAACTAACTGGTCCGTCTTAAGAAATGGAACGGCACCAACTTCGAGCGCAAACGTTCATGGCTGCGGGATCTTGGCCTGAGAGTGCAACTCGAGCACCCACCAGGGGTCGTTTGCCCATACAAGCAGTCCGCGCCGCGCGATTTCGTGTTATTCGACGTGTCGGGGGTGCACGAAATAGGGGTGGATTTCTGTGGCTGCCGACCTCCAGGAGCATCCAGGCCCGTGGAGCACCGCGTGCAATTAATGCGCGTGTGCTGGTGGCCGGCGACCGTTGTCGCTCCCAATACTTGTGCGATGTTCGCGGTGCTTCGCTTATTCCAGATCATCAATTGTCTGGGCAAGCTGTCGGCGTACGACTTTCTACGGGGTCTGGAGCTTTGCACGAACCACGATGGTCTGGATAAGCCGTTGGTGAGTAGCTTCTGGTTGGCGGGGTATAGATGTCACGAAACTGATTTGAATCCCAGGATCGCCGCAAGCCGTTTATGCATATCGTGCGCCAGTTTCGGGAGGTAAAGCGGATGAAACGGGGGAAGCGGGGGCACGCGGCAGGAGGAGCACGGGCGACACGTCAGGGGGAGTTGACGGTGATGTGTCGGGGTTGCCCTCAACCGGGACGGAATCTACCGGAGAACTGGCAAGAGATAGAGGCAATTTATCGGTGAGCGCGTCGACGATTATTGCAGAGGATGTCTCCTGACTGTCTCGCCAGATTTATCCATTTCCTGTTTTTGGCCAAGGACGCCAACTTCCGACTTTCAAACAGGAACGTCTCTTCTGAGGCGGTGGACCCAATTTTGGGTGATGGGTTGGGGTACTTTTGTAAGCGGGAGGGTGAAGACGGCTACAAGGCTCATATCGCAAAGCATGTGAACGACCAGGAGGTGTCGAATTGCTCGGGCTTTCAGGCTATGTTCATGGCGAACACGCGGCGGGTGAAGGGGCTGAGGACGACGGGGATTGGCGGCGTTACCTGTTCTCGACACAACATGTGGCGCCCGAATGGAATTGGCGACTTGCAGGTCGGCGAGCGGTATGTATTGCCTTTTTGGGACATCGCATTTGACTAAAGCTTGGAACAGGTTCTGCAACATGGACTTTCTACTTCTATCCGCGCTCTTGACGTTCCGGCTGCTTTGCGTGGTCATCTCCTACGACATCGCGTGCCAGTACGCGATCCATTTTTGGGAACGGATGTCGAGTTTGCCCGAACCGATGCGCCTCAAGCTTGCGCCTTCAAACGTGTGGTGGAAGGTGCCGAACTTCCACCTGCCACCCCACAAGAGGCCTTGCCACTCACCTTATTCATTCCATTGGATGTGGGGCGCCGGGATGACTCACGGGGAGGGAGTGGAACAAAATTGGGCGTTTTCGAATGGGGCAGCGGCGTCGACACGTCTCATGGGGCCGGGCTCGCGTCAGGCGACGCTTGAGGATGTGTTTGGCTTCCACAACTATGACCGCGTGTTGGCGATGCGTACGTTTGTTTTCCTTTTGCTTTGACTGAGGTACTGACGAGTGGAACAGATCGCGTGCTGCCGAAGAGGTTAGCAGTGAGCATCAAAGAAGGAATCAAGCACCAGGCCGCCTTCGACACTTTCGACGAGGGACTGAAGGCAGTGCGGCCAGATAAGGTGGGGGAATGGCGGGAGTGGGTGATGCGGTGGGAGTCCAAACAACACACAGACGCCTCGGAGTCTCCG
Source organism: Mycena filopes (assembly GCA_029281495.1). Taxonomy (NCBI): domain Eukaryota; kingdom Fungi; phylum Basidiomycota; class Agaricomycetes; order Agaricales; family Mycenaceae; genus Mycena; species Mycena filopes. Next base: position 937,786 of record JARIHR010000038.1, on the reverse strand, counting down.
TTCGAGCTGAAGGAACACGGTACGTCATGAGCAAACGTTTTGGGTGTAAATTACTGAGCAGACATCTTCTTTAGTTACTACCCTGCGTGACATTCAGCTCCAAATCGCGGAGGAAGAGTTCCTGTCGACCGACGACGGGATAGAGATCGAGCAGGAACACACGCCGGGGGTGTTCATCGCGATGGGCTTGGACATCGAGGAGCAGCAGTACGTCGTCTAGCAGCGGAAGGGAATGCTGGAAGCTTACCAGAATATACAGGCGGCGACTTGACGTGGACGTGAAGGCCCTAAAGGACCCATCGCCAACGCAGCGGTTGGCGTTCACCAAGCGTAGAACGGCGATGCTCAAACGGATCTTCAAGTTTCGACAGATCCAGCGCGTGTACATGCCTGCTGTGCGCGCGATTCTGACCGACACGCAGCGGCAGATGTTTGACGGAAACGGCGAGCAGTTGCCCGAGGCGACACGGCTCTTCTTGCCGTCCGAGATCGAAAACGTCGTGCTGCGGGGGAGGGCGTGTGCCGTAGGACTGGCGGAAACCGAGGCGCAAATGCGGGAGGGGGAGGCGAGTGAGGCGTTGGAGGCCGTGCGCCAAGGCTTGCGGACGCGGACCATGACGAACCGCTACAAGCTGCGGAACTACACTGGTCAGGGGATGATGACGAAGGGGCAGGGGATCTTGCGCCAGATAAATATCAGAATCCACCTCGCCAAACTACGCTATCGTTACTCGCGCGCAGCGTTAGTGGCCACTCGGGGCCATGGGGTATGGGAGGACAGCCTGGGTATACTCGACGACGACGACATCCGAGCGCTGAACGAGCGTGCGTTGACGGCGGAGGAGAAGGCCCAGAACGAGCATTGGGCAGAGTTGGGGGGAGCAGTCATCGAGGGCGGGGTGGCGCGGGCGGCGGGATTGGCAGCGGGGGAGGGGTCGCACACGCTATCGTGGATCTGGTATTCGGCGCAGCAGGCGGCACCGACCGACGACGTTTTAAACGAAGGTACAATTTTAACATAAACAAATGTAAAAAGCTGATTCACGGCTTTTCCAGCTCTGCGCGTGGAATGGTGCAAAGCGTATGCAAGATCAAGGCGCTATTCCGAAGACGTTCGCCTGCTGCGGGAGGAAATGCGCCGGACCATCGCTTTTGGGCGGACGGAAGCGGCGGAGTGGGAGGCGCTGGGGGCCGTGGAAATCGACGGCGCGTCACCGGAGCTTGCAGAGGGTCGCCGTGCGTATGCGGCTGAACACGCAGCGACCGAACGGCGAACGTGCACCATGCTGGAGGACAAATGGGCCGCCATCTTGCATCGCGCGGATTTGTATCTGGAGGGACAGGCTGTGCTGGAAACGGACGTGGTGACGCTGGAGCTTGACGCGGGGGACGAGCTCGAGCCAGATGAGCAGGAGGCGCTCCTGGAGAGCGACGACGACTGAGCTCTTTCGGTTGTAGGGGGGCCGACGGCTTGCGAAGCAAATAGACGTACATAGCTGTCGCGCTTTCTGCGAAAATATTATATATATATACTGTCGGCACTCGAGGGCACTGCGCCGGGCTTCTTCGGCAGAGGTTGATGAATAGGACGCAATGGTTGGCGGTACAGGCGGTGGGCAGCCGACGGCGCAACACCTCAAAGGGGGGATCAGCGGTACATTGCAATAGATGCAGCCACTGGCCGCCCGACCAGGCATTGGAATTAATGCAATGTACCCCCCTGCCACGGCTGGGTACATTGCAATAGGGTAACAACCTTAGGTGATGGGCTTGGTCGATGGCGATCCCAGTAAGGGTTTGCTTGCCATGCAGCCTGACCCCGCGCGGTAACGCGAGGCAGAGCTTCCCTTCCACATTTCGTGCATAAATCAGCCCATCCTGGATGGCGAACTGGGCAAAGTCGGCAGGAGACTGCGTGACCTTGGACAGCACGGAGTCCTTGTGATACCTGGCTTTCACAGCCTCGAGGAAAGCTTTATCGCCCTCTACTCGCGGGCGCAGCGGCTCTTGGGAGTTCAGCGACTCCTCCAGTGAAATAGCTGTAGTGTCGAATCCTCTATTCTCCATCCGCTCCGCGTATTTCTCCAATTCCTCTGCTTCCGTCACTCTAGCCTCGACTGGCTCGGTGACTCGCCGCGCCAGCAGTGATATCTGGGACGCCCTTAGTTCTTCTTCCCTCAACCGAGTCATAAACTCAAGGTCGGGGTCGAGGCGGGCGTCAGCGTTAACGAAGTCGTCGGCTTCGTAGTGATCCTCGGGGGTGTCGTTCTCGTAGTAGCGCGACAAGCAGTCGGCTACTTTGTTCTGGACACCCTCAACGTGAAATATCTCGAAATCAAAGCGGGAGAGGTACTCGTCCCAGCGGATGAGGCGGCCATTGAGCCCGCTTCGCGCCGCGGTCTTCACCGCTAACAGCGCTTTGTGGTCGGACGCAATCATAATCTTGCGTCCGATTAACTTGTCCTCCCATTTTAGTAGCGATTCAATTATCGCGAGCGCCTCCTGCTCGTACGTCTTGTACGAGCGTTGGGCAGCTGAGAACTTCTTGGATAGGAAGCCGGCGGGTCGGCAAGTCTTCCAGTCCGGTCCTTGGCCATACACCGCGCCCACTCCGACGACAGACGCGTCACACACGATCCAAATAGGGTCGGCGTTCTTCATGTCGATAGGGCGCAGTATAGGGGTCTTACGCACTATAGCCTTGATCCGCTCTAGACATAGCTGGTGAAAGGGCCGCCAGGAGAATGGCTGGCCCCCTTTGCATATGGACTCGAGCGGCAACGTGTAATGGGATACGTCGGGGAGGAAGTGGGCGAGGTATTGGATGAGGCCCAGCAGACGCTGGACCTCGTTATGAGACCTCGGCGACCTCCAGTCCAAGACCTTGGCCGTTTTCTCGGCGTCGACATGGAGGCCCCGGTCATCTATACGATGGCCTAGGCAGTCCATATCCTTGGAGTACAAGTCGCACTTTTTCTTGCTCAAATAGAGCTTTTGCTCCCGGATGCGGCTGAATACGAGCTCGAGGTGTTGCTCGTGCTCTTCCACCGTATCCGAGAATATGAATATATCATCGAGGTATATGTGGATAAAATCGCCGATGATGTCTCGGAATATCCAAGTCATCAGCCGCTGAAAGGTGGCGGGCGCGTTGCAGTCGCCCTGCTGCATTACATGCGACAGGGCGGTACCGAATGGGGTGGCGAACACTGTTTTCCAAATATCTCGATCGATGATGCGGACCTGTTCGTAGGCATCCGACATATCAATCTTCGACTGGTGTTTCGCGCGCGCCACATCCATACGTATAGCATCTTGGTCAGGGAAGGGGGTCACATCCTTCACCGTGTTATCGTTGCGCTGTCTCGCATCGACCACGGTGCGGAGCTTATAATCCTTCTTGGGTATACACAGAAGGGGTGCGGCTTGAGAGACCGAGGTCATCTCCCACCACTGTTATGTCCGTGCACGCACGCGCCCAGGACGTCACCAGAAATCTCCAAGTAGTCACCGGTCACTCGGCCGGTACCGGCCACTCGACCGGTACCGGCCACTCGACCGGTCCCGGCCGACCGGTGGATACTCGTGGGATCTTCTAGAGTCTTATCGCACCATCCTTGCGCCATACAATCACCAGGCCCTCAGCCTATGGCCAATGGACCTCATCCTTATTGTTCAAGACTTCTCTGTTATTGTGTTCGCCACTCTAACCCCATTTGGAATCACCTCCTATTGTTACTTCCACATGGTTCCTACTTCTTACCCCTTATACATATACAATAAGCTTTACACTATTTAATCTCGTAGTCTACATCCTTGTTCTTCAGTCTGATAATAAACGTTCTCTTCACTTCTCCTCTGTGAAGAAATCCGATTGTACCCCTCCGGCACCGGTCATCCTACCGGTCGTCCTCCGCTCAGTCTCGGGATACGTAGTAGGGGCTCGCGCAGCACCTCTGTCGTGATTGCCTGAAAAGCTCGTCCGCCGGTCACTCGTCCCCGTCACCGGTCATCTCCGGTCACTCCACGCTCCCCGGCCGAAAGCACTCTGCCCCGCCATTCGGATATAACAGTATTATCAGACTCACTGCTTCGTATCCTTCGCCATGTCAGCACACCTCCGAAGCCGTAGTCCCTCAGTCGAGCTTGTCTCGGATCGCTCCGACAGCTCCTCGCCGCTGCAGGGCTACTTCATTGTTTCCTCCGACTCCGAATCTCCATCCCCTCCGGTCGTACCGGCGCCTCTACCGATGGACCGCATCGTCACCATTCCGATGCCGTTCCGTCATGGAGGCATGGCTACTCTCGTCGTGAAAGTCAAGGCTCCACCGGTCACCACCGATCCTCGGTTGGTCCCCGGTCGAGTTAAGACCGTCCGGGAGCAGCTCCGGACCCTCGACATCGCGGCTGAACATCCGTTCGCTGCCTTGGACGCCGAATCCATTCCGCGTACCATCATCGAGGACCTTCCGGTCGACCTCTCCCTGGAGTACCCTCCATCTCGACTTCCCACTCCCTCTCCTGCATCTCCGGTTCTCTTTGAGAACAACTCTGGCTCGCCCTTCCAGGCCGAGTTTGAGTCTCTCACCCCCTCCTCTCCTCCTGTCGCCGACGCTCCGTTCCCACCGGTCAGTACTACCGGTGACCGACCGGGGACATACGTCTTCCCTCACACGTTCGACGGTGGCAACACCGCAGACGCGGAAGCGTTCATCGCCCAGTGCTATACCTACATCGGTTTGCACCCCCGGCAGTACCGGACGGGCGATGACAAGATCGCATTCGTCCTGTCCATGCTCCGGGATGAGGCGACGTCGTACTTCCCGGTGAACTCGCCGGTGGTTCACTCGTGGCACGGGAACTTTTCCGTGTTCACCGAGGAATTCATCGACGTGTTCAACGGAGAGGATTGGACCGCTGAGGGTCGTCTCCGGAATCTCCGGATGAAAACTGGTGACCGCTTCACCACTTTTCTCCAGGATTTCGAGGGGATCAAGGGCCATCTGGAATGGACCGAGACTGCGATCATGCACGCTCTCTGGTCTGCTCTGCCCTACCGGATCACGCTCGAGCTCAAGCACCTCACGAGCTTCCCTTCCACCTACTCCGGTCTCGTCTCGCTCGTCCGGCGCTTGGATCTCCAGCACTGGCAGCGAGAAGAGGACCTCCGGGCGGCTCAGGAGCCGGACCAAGCAGACTGGGCCCGGTGCGCTCAAGGGTTCTTCGGAACACCCACCGGTGACTCCGGTCCCCTTGACTCACAACCGGTCGCCTGCGACTGCTCTTCCCATGCTCTATTCCCGTGCTTGTTGCCTCCACCAGTCGAGACTCCGTCGGAAACATCCTCCGGCATGCCCTCGCTCATCTCCCTTCCCATCGAGTACCGGTCGACTCCGCCTCTCTCACCAATCTCCGTGGACGTGGGTTATCATGTCCCCACGACCTCTCCGAGCCTGCGCGCACAGCTTAAACGCTCTGCTGCTGCGGCTGGACTTCTGGAGACCGAAGGGCGAGCCTCCGGTCACCTCCGGGAGGAAGAGCGTCTTCGCCGGAAGACTCTGAACCTCTGCCGCTATTGCGGGTCGGCCAATCACCGCATCAAGCGATGCAATCGGCTCCATCGCTTCACGGTCAACATGACCGGGCACCGGTCGTCAACCGGAGCTGGCGAGGACGCCGCTGGCACATCCTCTCGCGCCTAGGCGCTTGCTGCTGCACATGCGCGTGTCTGACACGCCTCCGGTCGCAATGCGTGGCCTCCGGAGCTTTGACGAGATCTCAAAACATCAAGATACACGCACACCTCTCACGACATACATCCTCTCGCTCATATTACGACGTCTACTCTACGGGTTCATGATCGCGCAACCGATCTAGACTCAATCCTTCGGGGTTGCCTCGGGGTTCAACCCCCGCGTTCAATACGAACATTTTCTCTACCTCGGAACAACTGTACTAGTACGTTTCTTCAATCTACGGTTCTGGAACTCTTCGTATGCGGGAACACGGTCAATACCGTCTCGACATCCACCCTCCGGTCTCGACCGGTCGGTGTTCGTCGACAACCGGTATTCTCCGGCGGACTCCGGTCCATGGGCAATCTTCCCCTTAATCCATCTCAGCCATCCACATCCATTAATCGACTCTCTGTCATCCGACCATGGTGTTGTTCCACCGGCAATCCTGCTGTGGAATCGTGTCAACGTCTTCGAGAAATTCAAGGGACCTCAAAATCAGGAAAATGATAGCACCTCACTATATGCTCCGTCGAGCATGCGGTTGCATCGACACTCCGATTTGGGCACTCAAGGATATCTAGTGCGCGCACGACCGGTCATGAGACCGGATATTGTTGTGGCAGTTCCACGAGGAACGGGGATTAATCCCTTCGCCACCAATTCTGACACCCTCACCATCGACACTACCGGTTCCGTCCGGTGGTACTCTGGGCTCTCGAAGCCGAAATACGTTGTCCCATAGGAAACGTTCTTGCCTCCTGTTCTCATACCAAGCCGACACCGGTTTCCCCATCGGGAACCGGCTCCACCGACTGGTCTCTTGGTACCTCGGTACAACCTCCGTCCCTCGGGACATCCGCTCTGGTTGGTCAATGGAAGCGGCCACTTCCACGAAGCCACCGGTAGCATCCTCTACCTCCCTCGAACGTCCGGACTGGCGCCGGTCTTCGATCAAACTCTCTTCATAAATCCCCGACAACCATCGGATTGGAGATAAACCCAAGTCCTTTATTGGCGTGTAAGAGCTATACGGACCGTCTAATCAACGCTGTTCCACCAAGCCCTCGCCGGAGGACCGGTGAACACTGCAACTCCACCGGTTGCCATTCCGAATCGCTACGGGCTATCCGCCCCTCGCGGTATCCTTACGCTCTTTGACCGGTATCCACCGGTCGAGGTTCGCGTCGTCCATCCCAGTTGCCTCTCCATCGGCAACTCTCTGTCCATCCATGATGATTTTCTTCGGAAATAAACCTATGGTAGCCTATGGGAAGTCTACCCTTAAGAGGGGGATACGCTCTGGCTCACTCATGGGTTCTGAGTAATTTTCGGCAATTTTCAGCAGTAAAATGCTCGATTATTCGCCAACCTCACCGAAAATACTCTTTGGACTTCATCACACATCCGTCGATAACGCCAAAGACCGACCGGTCGCCACCGGTAGTCCATCTTACCGGTGCCCTCAGGTCGCTGTCTATTCGTCATTTCGCTATACGAAATCGATGCCAGCACTCAATGATCACTGTATACGCACCTCCGGTCATACCGGCGGTCGTTCAAGACTTACACTGTGTCAACTGTGCCAAAAAAGCCATTATAATCGGTCTCACAACTCTATTGCGACTTATGACTTATCGACTTGACGCGACGGTCTACTTATCGACTTGACCGGTATCCACCGGTCACCTCACTCACAAACCGGTTCACTCAATCCGGTTTCCGCTCACACGGTTATCAGCAAGAAAGCGATATTTACAATTTTTGGTCACCAAGAAAGATTACAAGTACAAAATCTACAAAAGACCAAGAAATCAACTACTCAAAAGGCAAAGTCCATTATCGCAAGTATTGTTCAATCATCGTCCGGAATCTCGATCACCTTGACCGGTCGCCCGTGCTCGTCATGTCCGTCGTGCGCAATCCAACCCGGCGGCCACTCGGTCTTGTGGATCAGCTCGTCGTCGAGCGGTTCGAACTTGACGACCGGTAAAACCGGTCCCGCTACGGTCGCGGCTGGGGCTGCGGGCGACGTCGCCGGCGTCTCGACGTCCATTGGCGCCTCTCCTCCTCCATCTCCCTCGACCGGTGCGACCGGTGTCTCCACTCCTCCACCCGAACCAGATGCCACGGGCATCGGGGTATCGACCTCCTCGCGCTTGAAGGTCGACGTCGCGGGCTTGGCGCGCGGAGCGAAGGCTGACCGGTTGATGGTGGGAAGACCATCCCGCATCTCCGTCCAGCCGTGGTCCGATGTTCCTGGACCCCGCTCACCCGACCCTGACGCACCGGTATCCACCGGTCCCCGATCCTGCCCTCCAACCTCCCCACCGGTCCCGACCGGTGGACCCGTCGGTGTCACGGGTCGCCCGTCCGACCTTTCCACCGGCTTTTCGCCTCCATCCATCCCCAGATCCACCCCATCGGTAACGACAGGTTCACCCGTCGGTGTGACCGGTCGACCGCCCAACCTCAACTCGGACTCCCTGTCCGAACCCTCGTCACCACCAACGCCCATCTCCACCTCCCCATCCCCCAATTCAACCCCCACGGCATCTGCCGCAATTCCACCCCATACCTCCTCGACCGGTCCGTCCGGTCGGGTGTCCATCCCTTCCTCCGACTCGGGGGACGAATCGACGCGCGCAGCGGCTGCCACACGACGTGCGCGCTCGGTGTGCTCGTTCCAATCGACAATATTGTCGTTGGAATAGAGCAGCGCCTCGACCGGTCCCACCGGCCTCGTCGGTGAGACCGGTGCATCCTCCTTGTCATCCTCCTCGCCCTTCTCCTCCTCCTCCTCGCTCTCGTCCTCCTCCCACTCAATCCCCGTCCCCACCAGCGTCCTCGGCTTCCCCGACCGCGCCACCCGAATCTTCCACGGCACCCCGAACCGGTGCAGAAGGTCGGCCGCCCGGTCGATGTCGGTCTGGCCCGGAAGTGCAGCCTGCAAGATCTTGACCACGATCTCGAGGGCCTCGTGATCGTGGGATGCCACGGCGCGGATGTTGTTGATCGCCGGGTTATACTCGCGCATCCGGCCCTCGATGTTGTGGACTTGACCCGCAAGGTCTTGAATGCGGGTCCGGGGGCCCTCTGGGAGGACTTCGGGAACGACCGGTTCCGACCGGTCACCACGAGTCGAACGCCTCAGGCGCTTGTCGCCGCGCGTTGGACCCGGGCTACCGGTCGAATCGCGATGCCGTTTCCTCGAACTGGACGCGACTGGCGGTTCGACTCCCGCGCGTCTTGCTTCCCGCGCCTCCCTGCGAAGGTTGGGGCGGTTTGTCCGGCGTTCGGCGGGGGTTTTCGAACACTTGATCCGGCGGCGGCTGCAATTGTTGCATTGACCCTTCTTACCCTTCTTGCGGTGGGGGATGATGCACGGCTCGTCCCGGGCGATGCACTCTTCGCATTCTAAACAAAATAAGAAATACCGGTCACGACCGGTCAAAATCAAGAAAATCAAATAAAACAACTCACTGTCCTTCTCCTTCACCTCGCGGTCACTATCACCAGGGGCAAAGACCCAGTCATGTCGATCCACATACGACGGCATCATGCGCTCGGTCAGTTGGTCCGTATGTGGGTGTGACATGCATCAAAGGCCTTTGTAACTCGACAAAGGCCTGGTAAGTCGGCGGGGATCAGAATACAATGGGTTAGCAGAAATGTAATAGATAGTTAAAGGATATTTACCGATGAGATGGGAATAAACTGAGGGTTTTCCGACGCCAAGCCGTGGCTCGGCAGTAGATGCCGCCAGAACCGCCCGACGGGAAGGCACAAAGGCCTCGTCAGGGAGGCACTCTGATGTGACTGCTCAAAGCCAGCTCACAACTGAGTCAGCCTTTGTGAACGTGCTCCTTTGGCCATCATTCACGACCCCGCCATGCGCGCCTTCCCCGTACCGCGGCGGTGTATAATGTGATCTTCCCACGCTCAACATCGCATCACAGGCCGGCACGGATGCTCGGCACCTTTGTCGAGGGCACTTCCAGCCTTTGTCGCTGTGTGATGTCACCTGCAGATAGCCTTTGCCACTGGGTAATGTGGGCCACCGTTGGCCTTTGTCGCTGTTCAACATAGGCTGCACATTGATTTTTTGTCCGGCGCGCCATTGGTGTCAGTGGTGGCAGTGCCGCCTCCCGGCAAGACCCGTTAGTCAGCAAGGCGGGGCTGATGGCGCGCCGACAAAAAATCAATGTGCAGCCTATGTTGAACAGCGACAAAGGCCAACGGTGGCCCATATTACCCAGTGGCAAAGGCTACCTGCAGGCGACATCACACAGCGACAAAGGCTGGAAGTGCCCTCGACAAAGGTGCCGAGCATCCGTGCCGGCCTGTGATGCGATGTTGAGCGTGGGAAGATCACATTATACACCGCCGCGGTACGGGGAAGGCGCGCATGGCGGGGTCGTGAATGATGGCCAAAGGAGCACGTTCACAAAGGCTGACTCAGTTGTGAGCTGGCTTTGAGCAGTCACATCAGAGTGCCTCCCTGACGAGGCCTTTGTGCCTTCCCGTTGGGCGGTTCTGGCGGCATCTACTGCCGAGCCACGGCTTGGCGTCGGAAAACCCTCAGTTTATTCCCATCTCATCGGTAAATATCCTTTAACTATCTATTACATTTCTGCTAACCCATTGTATTCTGATCCCCGCCGACTTACCAGGCCTTTATCGGGTTACAAAGACCTTTCATCAATGTCACACGGACATACTGACCACATGCTAACTGCATGATTCCGTCGTATGTGGATTGACATGATCAGCTCTTTGCCCCTGGTGTATCATCCTCCGTGTTGAGCTCATCAGGCTCCTCGACACGGGTACCGGTCGCCGACCGGTCGTCGCCCTGCGTCTCGATGGCCGGCAGTCCATCATCACCCTCCGCGTAGTCATCGGCCTCCTCGGCCGACAACTCCACGATGATCCCGATTTCGCGCACGGCGCGCGCCATCCTCGCAACGGAATCGGCATCCCGCCGGTCGATGAGGTCGTGGACGAGACGCCGGCGCTGCGCCAGCATCTCCTCCTGCCGCGCCAAACCCCTCACCCTCTTCTCCTCCAGCAACTCCTGCCGCTCCTCCTCCGCCTCCGCCGTCGTCTGCCTCGCCTTGCCCTTCGCCTTCCCCTTCGGACCGCTCCCCGCTGCGTTGTTCTTATCGCTACCGGGGGAAGGACTACGGTCCTTGTCGCCGTCCCCAGCGCCACCGGCATTAGTGTTGGATGGTTGGTTGGTGGTGGACATCGAGCGGGTCGTGGTGGTGGTTCGTGTGAAAGAAGAAAATTTTCACGCTTACGTCAACCACGTGTTGATATACCCGCTGTTCAGACTCCGCCGCGGAGTCGGAGTTTGAAAGTTTTCCGACTCCGACCTGGTCGAGAAAATTCTTCAAGTTCAACCAGAAGCACGCGTTCTTGATTCAAGTCCTGGTGCATCACACTATTATCCTCCGACTCATTATTCGACCCACCGGTCTGACCGGTCAACACCGGTTAGGTTCGTCTGGGATCCGAACCTAAGAGGGGGATACTGTTATGTCCGTGCACGCACGCGCCCAGGACGTCACCAGAAATCTCCAAGTAGTCACCGGTCACTCGGCCGGTACCGGCCACTCGACCGGTACCGGCCACTCGACCGGTCCCGGCCGACCGGTGGATACTCGTGGGATCTTCTAGAGTCTTATCGCACCATCCTTGCGCCATACAATCACCAGGCCCTCAGCCTATGGCCAATGGACCTCATCCTTATTGTTCAAGACTTCTCTGTTATTGTGTTCGCCACTCTAACCCCATTTGGAATCACCTCCTATTGTTACTTCCACATGGTTCCTACTTCTTACCCCTTATACATATACAATAAGCTTTACACTATTTAATCTCGTAGTCTACATCCTTGTTCTTCAGTCTGATAATAAACGTTCTCTTCACTTCTCCTCTGTGAAGAAATCCGATTGTACCCCTCCGGCACCGGTCATCCTACCGGTCGTCCTCCGCTCAGTCTCGGGATACGTAGTAGGGGCTCGCGCAGCACCTCTGTCGCGATTGCCTGAAAAGCTCGTCCGCCGGTCACTCGTCCCCGTCACCGGTCATCTCCGGTCACTCCACGCTCCCCGGCCGAAAGCACTCTGCCCCGCCATTCGGATATAACAACCACCCTGCGTCGGTGTACCTCTGGATCTTTGCCCGCAACTCGGGGCGCAGTGCTTCAGGGCATCTTGGTAAGTGGTAATTATATACCGCCTTCTCATCGATGAGGTTTATCTCATGATTAATCTCCCTCAGCGGTGGTAGTTCGAGGGGTATGGGCCCCATAAGGTCCGCGCACAACTCAAACCACTTGGCCCTAAGCGCGTGGAGCCGCGTCGGGGAATCGTCCTCGGGGGTGCGGTCGGCTATGCGCGCGCTGCGCATTCCTATAATTCGCACCGCCTCTTCTAACGCTTCCTCGCACAGTCCATGGGGGTCATCATCCCCCATATCAGAAACCTGACTGAGCTTAGAGGATAGGGATATTCGGTCGATCCCTCTTAGGCCAGGCATGCTCCTGGCTAGTCTCTGGTTCATGTCTTCGAGGAACGAGTCGATCGGGCGGTTTAATAGTCCGAACGTGATGGTGGTTTTGACAACCTCCTCATCCTCGTCATCCTCGTCGGTCTCGTCGTCGGGGGCCGCTCGCCATTCATCACAGGTGACGCTGGTCGTTGGCTCCCTCTCGGCGACGGCTGCTTCCAGGTTGTACAGCCCGTCAGCGAATTCGCATTCGGGGACCAGTAGGAATGGGTAGTGGGTTGCCAGAGTTGGCAACGCCTCGGCCCAATCATCCTCGTCCTCAATCTCTTCTATACTCACTCGACGGTTACGCGATTGCTGTAGTAACTCATCTATGTATTCTTCTTCGCTCATACTTAAAGTACATATCGGTGCACGCCGGGTAGGGGCGGTAGTATCTCATCGCCCTCATCCTCCTCTTCCTCCATCGTAACTCGCGGGTTACTCGCACAGAGCGTACCAGTCGGTTGGCTAGCGAGTCAATCGACTCGCTTGGCTACCTTTGGCTCGTTCTTCCGAGTGGCTAGTATCGAAGCCTCCTCGATGGATGATAGCGCCTTGATGGTGTGTCCTCGAGGAAAGCGTATCTCTCGGGTGCTGAAGTCGAGCACTATCCCGTGGCGGTTCATGAGCGGGGTACCGATGACCACCTCGTACCGGTCCAGGTGGACCTGGTCGAAGTATACGTGGCCGCGAATACCACCGAAGTCCACGGGTACCCGAGTGCCGTAGCTAATTTTCGAGCGACTCCCCACGCACCCAAGCTGCAAGGTGACTTGCTCTTCGAGGGTGATACGGGGCCCGCGTATAGCGTTGGCGTACTCGGGTGTCATCGAGTCCGTATTGCTGCCCGAGTCGAATAAGGCATACGCCATCGACTCGCCAATTTTGATCAGCGCCGACAGGCAGGCAATCGTCTTGCCTGACCTAGTGGGCTGATCGTAAAGCCCAACCGTGCCTGGTCCCGCCGTCGGGTGCGAGCGAGGGCGACGGACGTTGGACAGTAGCTCCACGCGCTGAGACATCAGCAAGTGGGGCTCGTCAACGCCGTCGAATTCATCATCGGATCGGGGAGTAATGTCTCCCGTCTCCTCAGCAGTCGGCGGGGACCAGCTGTCAACGACGCGCATCATCGCCATTCCCGCAGTGTGCCCCTCGATGGGCCCACCGTCAGCAAGGTAATACTCGTCTGAGTCATGAGGCGACCCCAGGTAGCTTGGGGGAGGGGAGGGTGTGACGCTCGAGACGGAGGATATCTCCGTCGATTGCCAATCATGCCCGTCTCTAGGTGGCGGCGATGGTGAGGGGGAGAGGTCTATTACAGGAACGACCTCCTCCCCAGCTTCGGGCGCCGGGGATAGTCCCAGTGCCTCGCGTTCTATCATGCGCCGAGTCAGTTCCTCTTCTAGGAAACGTTTGGCGCGCTGCATCTTCTCTAACCGAAACACGAGCTCGACCAGGTTGCGGTCCATCTCTTGGACCAAGTTGAAGTTGAGAGTGCGAGCCAGATCCACGACGGCGAGTATACTCGTCTGGGATCCTACAGGCCGCGCCTCCAAATCGTATAGGTACTCGCGCGCATTCGCGCGCCGCTGCTTCATCCGCTCTACATCGGCGATGGCCTGATGGAGGTCATCCAGGTGAGCGACGAATACCGCGTTTTGGGTGTCAACATCCACGGCGGTGGTGCGCAGCATGGCCGGGGAATACCCCATTATTACCACAGGCTGGATGCGCAATAGCCCACTCCAACTCTGCAGCACCATTTCCTCTGCGCCTACGGCCTCGATAGCCGCCAGTTCCACAGCCGCTGTGCCTGAGTAAGGCCCATGTCCGCGGTGTGACTCAAATACTGCAAGCAGCTCGTCGTGGGACATACTCTCGTTTTGGGGTGCGGTTTGCACCCTCGTGTGGTCGCGTTCATGAGCAGCGGTCCACAACGGGTAGCTACCCGCCGTCACGTCGGCTAGTAGCTCGTCCAGGTCGAGAGCGGTGGAACGCGTAAGGGAATCCAGAGGGGGAATTGCCTGAGACACGACTTGTCTCGTCTCGATGGGGTGGACGTCCTCAGACGGTTCCACCCTCATGGAATAATAGCGGCGCATAGCGCCGACGCGTATTTCGTCGGCCTGCGCATGATCGAATATGTCTTCGAGGTCTGGGGCATCATTGGGGTCAGGCCCCTCAGCAGTGAGCTCGTCCTCATGATCCGCAGGATCATCAGCTGGATAATCGTCCAGCAGTTCGTCTGCTGGGTATTGATCTCCACCCCAGAGCCCCTCCTGCTCGTAAGGATCATATTGTGCGTCGTCCTCGGCGTCGCCGTCGGAATAGCTCGCAGGGACGCGCTGAGCGTGAAGCTGGGCTGCGGGTCGGGGTCGACTCGAAGCCGACTCTCCATACCGCGCACAGATTGGGTCACTAGCGATATGACCCACTAATCCGCACCCATAACAGGTGCGGGTATTATTGGTGGAGGGCGCCATGGTGGATGGGCCCGTCCTCGGTCGTGTATCGGCCGTGGTAGTGGAGCGTGAGAGTGTGGGCACAGCCGCTCGGACAACTCCGCGATTAGAAGCAGGGGTGGGCGTAATATTAGACGCCCTGCCTCTTGTGGTCGTACCACGACCCACGGGGCGAGGAGATGGGGAGGCTCTAGTGGTTTGGGACGTCGATGTCCCCCCACTGCCCCTCATCGATCCCTGCGCCTCAATCCAGGCTCGCGTGTGGGTTTTCAACAAACCCAGATCCGCGTACTCGGGGAGTAACCCCCGACGTATGAGCTCGTCGTGTACTGGGGCGGGTATCAGACGCATGAACCTCTGGCGGATGGTAATATCCGCCGGGGGCTCACGCATCTTATTCGCCGTGCAAATCAGCTCGCTCACGAGCGCCTCAATTCCTTGCGCAGGATCGTAGCGCACCGCCTCGAATTCCTTAGTTGCGCGTACCGCAGTGGCCGACGTAACAAACCTACGATGCAAGGCGCATATTATCGCCTCGAATTCGTAGGGGATGTCGCTGGCCCTATTGGATGGTTCCACCTCTGAGGTGAACCAATCGATTGCGTGCGAGTCAAGTGCACTTTTGAGGTACAGTATTCTGTACCCATCGTATTTGGGGCCACCCAGTGCATTTCCTTGCAGCCAGGTGCACAGCTTGCCAAACCAAGTAAAGAACTCGGTATCGTTGTCGTCGCCCTTGTACACCGGAGGATCGCGAAGCTTGGGTACGCGGGGCAGGGCTTCCATAGCCTCGCCCAGTTGGCGCTCAATCATGCGCTCGATCTGCTGCCGCTTCTCAGCCGCAAACGCTTCGAACACCGTGAGCGTAGGCCCAGTGGTGGGTGTGCTCATGGCATACCCCGACAGCGCCTGGTTGTATCCGGACGACTCGAGCGTCACCGGTCCTTGGTTGTGACCCCGTCGCAACTGCACTCCAGCGCTCGATATGCTGGAGGTGTCCACGAATCGCGTATTCTTAATTATAGACGCGGGCGTGTTCTCCCGACGAAACTCGATGGGCGTGAATGTGGCTGCATCACGAGCCCTTCTTTCCAGCGTGGCGTTGCCGCGGCGCAGGAAGTCGGTCGCCGTTTCATTGCGCTGACGAGGGGCGAGAGCCTGATTCATTGGTCCCCGCATATCACCCAGGTCGGTTGCGGGGGCTAGTAGCGGTGCCTCCAATGGGGGCATCACTATCGCCGCAAACGGGTCGTCTTTGCCCTGACGCAGCGCCTCGACCACTTGCGTTAACTGGGCTTCAGTAACGCCCGTAGCCCGCAGTATGCGCACGTTGTCCTCGAGTGTACTCTCGAGGCGCGTGGATGCTTCCGCGATCCCGTCGCTGAGTTGCTCTATACGTTCAGCAACCTCGTCACGGAATTTGCGCACGTTATCGGCCAACTCGCGATAGTTTCCGCGTTGGCCTGCTACCAGACCTGTGGTCGTCAACAACGACCTCCGGGTCATGGACAGCATTCCGGTGAGGGCGGAGTATTTACCGACCTGCCGACCGGTCATGGTTTCGCCCATGGGCATGATGTCTTCGACTAACGAGGCGAGCAAATCCTCGCCCAGTATGCCCCGTAGTGGTCCGTCGATCACGTCGGAGGCGTCAGAGGGTGTTTCGCCCGCAGTCGAGGAGGCGCCAGCGTTGATCGGCGGCACTTGATGCGGGTTAGACACGCTAGGCGCAGCGTGTGAGGTGGTCAGTGGGACCTCCTCGTTGTCGGACACACGTCGTAGCGCGTGCCCGAGGGATCCATGAGGTAATGGGTCCCGTCCACGTCCATGTGCACTTTGAGGCGCAGACGCGTTGGCGTTGGGCCCGCGGGTGACGCGCGCCCTGACGTGGCAGCTCCGGGCTGCGAGTTGGCCGACAGGAACGTTGTTCCCGTAGTGGACGTAGGCGCTGCGGGGTCGTGAACCTCGGGCGTCGGCGTCGTTGCCATTTTTAGTAATTGTAGAAGGTTTTTCTTCTACTTTGATAAATCGCTCTTTTCAGAGCAATGTTGTTCAAAAAAGTATAAGGGATGTGGATTGTAGCTTAAACAAGGCACCCAAATGAACAGTCCAAAGATCTATGAATTATAGAGTCCTCGGGATTCAAGTAGGGTGGATGTCAACTGAAGACCCACCCAACTTGAGCCCCGATATATAACTAGTACAAATAAATGATGGCAACATATATCACTGTGAAGCGCGGAAGGTGTGAATTTCGCGGACTATTTCACCCGGAGAATGGGGCAGTTTTTGCCGCGATAATAGGTGATTTTCACGGGTAACGAGGGAATTTCGCCCGGAAACCAGATGAAGATTTTCACTAACAAAATGAAACTTTTCACCTGGATATTTTCACCCACCTTTCCGCGTGAAACTCACTCTGTTTGCTCCGTGAAGCTCGCTTTGGCAGCCGGTTGAAAGCCATCTCAATTTCACGCAATTAATCAATGAAAATCACTTGTTATTCACTACATGATACATTTGTATTACTTTCCCGACTCCTCATCTTCATCAGACATCGGGGTGAGCGAAGGTAGGCGTATCGATCCTGAGGGACGTGTTTGAACGGGCGGGGAGGCGGGAGCGTCATCTAAAAAATAATGAGTAGGCACAGGACCTGATGCTTGGCGACGCACCGGGCCCAGGAGATGGGGTTAGAGTCGGGGAATAAGCTGGAACAGTGTTAGAGGACACATTAGAGTGAGGATAATGAGCTCACCGGGCGCCCGCGGTCCATCGCCGCCAAATCCATCATCGTCGATGCGCCGAAGCCTGCGTGCTTCCAGTCGGCTCGCGCGGTTCCGAGTACGGTAGGTGCCGTCTTTCCCCTTGCAGTTCTTGTACGTCTTCTGGCCGGTAAAAGACTCATGGACGAGGAACGCAGTGGCCCACTGGCCACGGAAGCGTTCAAGGTCGGGGTGGGCTTCCTCAATCTGTTGAAGGGTCAGAAGAAACTAGGAAGAATATCGAGAATAGATACCGCATCGTAGACCTTGATGAGACGCCGCGTGTCCTGTGCTTTCCAGCCTTGCTCCATCTCGAGCATGCCGGCGTTCATGAAGCGACGAATACTCGTCTGAAGGCATGTTATAAGCCAAAATGGATGCAAGATCAAGCACACACCCTGAGGCTAGACCAAGCCTGGTCATTCTCGCTCCCACCGAGGTCGAGATGGTCTCGAATGTCGGTGACGGTGACCTTGGACATATTACTGGGACGCGCAATGGAACGGGAGGGAGGGCAGGAGGGAGGAGGGGGGCGTGCAGAAGCAGCCTCGGCGGCATCACGTTCGCCTCGAGTGCGAGCGAGAGCGGCTGCACAGGCTTGAGATTGGTACGCAGGATGGTCTATATGGCCACTCACCTCGAAGCTCCTTGACAACCTCGCTATCCTCCGCTTGCTCGACGACAAGATTGCTCTCGTTCTGGCGCTCGCGAAGGACACGGCGCCGCGCCGCCTTGCTTTTCTTGTCTCGAAGTGCTTTGGATTGGGCGGCCTTGTTATTGCGGGATTCCTGCAGTTTCTGGGTGAGTTTGCGACTGCGAGGCGCACGGGTGTGTGGGGGGATGTTCTCTCGAGAGGCGGGCATGGTGGGGTGGAGGAGCCATGGTGGGGAGCGGAGAGGATTATATGTGACTCGGCAGTCACTGCTAGTCACTACTCCACCCGATCACGTTAGCGCTAACCGGCGCGCTCCGAGTCGACTCCAAGGCATTGCCGGTGCTCACTCCACGCGTCGTCATCGACGTCGACGGCTGCGGAGGGCTCTGGACGACGCTCATTAGAGCCCCGAATTATTAACTTGTTTTCTTGCCTAAACTCCGGGGACCCGACTGTACTATGCCCCGCGCCGAGCACCGTATCTGTCCATGCGGATGTGAAGAACGACACAGTAACGCCACAATTCGAAGGCATCTGCGAGACACCACCAAAAAGTCGGTTCTCGTTGCCCAACAACACAATTTCCGCGAGCAGCGACTTCGACGGCTTCGGGCCGAAGCTCGCGCACTTAATTCTCCCGACATCGAGGATGACGCCGACTTGGACGGGGACGTCGATATGGCCCCGCCCGAGGATCATAGCAATGCCTCCGATGCTGAAGAGCCCGAGCTTCAATCCAATGGCGCGGCGGAATTTGACTCAGACTCGGATGACGGTGATCCCTTCGAGGGTCGCCCTGACACCATATTCCTGGAGGATTCAGATGAGGAAGACGAGCCCTTGGGAGCTGACCTTGGAGTCGCACCATGGCTCCAGGGACTGTCAGCCCAGGACCGGCTTGAAGAGGTTTTCAATGTCGATGCTGCACATCGAGGTAAGTCTGCACTCGTTTATCATTCGAGCTTCTACTAAATTACCGTTCACGGCAGGTCATAAATTAACTGCAGACGAAATGAACGCGATCCGGGCGCACAACTACAAGGTGGATGTTGACCTCGGGGCCCGCGCGTACGACAAGTTGCCCAGGGCATTTCCCGAACTCGAGGGACTCCCGTCGCGCCAAAAACTGCGGACGCAGATCGCATTTCTGTCTGGCGTGAAGCCTATCGCCTACGACTGCTGTGTTGGGTCCTGCTGCTGCTTCACTGACGCTTATGCGGCACTGGACCGTTGCCCGTTTTGCAACGAACCACGGCGCGACTCCGCGGGTCGGCCCCGAAATTCCTTCCACTACCTCCCATTAATTCCTCGACTCGTAAACCTCTTCCAGGACGACTCCATGGCGCAGAAACTCGATTACCGGGGTCAGTATCAGTCAGTCCCCGGGAAGACGTCCGATATTTTCGACGGCAGTCACTACCAACGTCTCCGCAAAACCAAAGTCACCATCGAGAACGAAACCTTACCACACAAATTCTTCTCGCAGTCGACGGACCTGGCCCTCGGCGCATCGACAGACGGTTTTGGTCCCTTCAAACGGCGGAAAAAGACCTGCTGGCCCATCATCATTATTCTCTACAACCTGCCGCCCGAAATTCGGACCTGGCTCGTTTATTTGCTTTGCGTTGGCGTTATTCCGGGGCCGAAGTCGCCGAAGGATATCGACTCCTTCTTTTGGCCCCTCGTTGAGGAGCTTTTTAGGCTCATGCGCGGTGTTCCCGCATTTGACCGCCGTAACATGCGGCAGTTCGTGCTTCGTGCTTACCTCCTAGCTCTCTTCGGCGACATGCCCGCTGTCGCGAAATTGATGCGGATGAAGGGGCACACGGGTATCTCCCCCTGCCGCGCCTGTCGCATTTTGGGCGTCGGCGACACCACCAATCCACGGTCCACCGCCCATTATACTCCCCTTCATCGTGCCGATGGCAATTCATACGACGCATTGGCTCTTCCGCGGCGTACTCACGAGCAATTCATGCGCCACGCCATTGCTGTGGAAGACGCCGGCGACAACGACGCGGAGGAGGAGCGCCGCGCCACAAGATATGGCATCAACGGTGTGCCTCTCCTCGCTAAACTCTCCAGCCTGTCGTTCCCCAACTCATTCCCCCACGATCTCATGCACCTGGTCGAGAATATCATCCCAGCTCTGATTGAGCATTGGACCGGAACGTTCAAGAACCTGGACCAAGGTTCGGAGGACTATCAACTTCCTTCCTCGGTCGCGGATGCCATCGGCGCGGCGTGCGCTAAATCTGGCTCAACAATTCCCTCGGCCTTTGGGGCGCGGGTACCCGACATCATGAAAGACCGCTACCAGTGCACAGCGGAGTCCTGGTTCCTTTTTACCACCTTCCTCGCCCCCGTCGTTCTTCATAACCGGTTCTCAAAGCAGTGCTACTACGACCATTTCGTCCAGTTCATCGTTCTGATCACAAAGTGCCTGCGCTTCGAGATTTCGGCGGCGGAGATTGACGAGATTGAAACTGGTTTCGCAGAGTGGGTTCAAACTTACGAACGGTATCTTTTTCAACATGTTTTTCCAATGGGCGGGTCTAATTTATTAAACAGGTTTTATTATCAGTACGAAGAGTCCCGCTTGCCGGCGTGCACGCTCCCAATCCACGCCCTGCTCCACATTGCGTCGGATATTCGAACCATGGGCCCGATGTGGTGCTTCTGGGCGTTTGTGATGGAACGGTTTTGTGGCTCTCTTGTGCCTGCCGTGAAGAGTCGGAAGTACCCATTTGCGAGTCTGGCTCATCGCATCCGAGATGTCGCCCAACTAAACCAGATTAAATTGCTGTACGGCCTTACTGACGAGCTCGACTTGAGCACAAACAAGGAGGTCGGTGAGACGGGTCAAGCCTTCGATGACTGTATGTTCCTCTTGCTCTGCCGCGGGCGTTGTTAATTCTTTGCCATTGTTTTAGACAATGAACACCGCCTGGTTTACCCGAACCGTATCATCGAGGTGGACGAACCTCTGCGCAAAAAAATTGCGGCCTACTTGACGACAAATTATTCGATCTCTCGGTCCGCGGCGCTTCTTCATATTCCCAAGACACTCTCTTTGTGGGGGAAAATGAAGCAACTCGGCGGAGGTGACCTGATACACGCGTGGGATTTGGTCTCTGGGTACCACACCTCACCCGACTCGTTTCGCGATGCTACGTTCATCAAGGTGATATATAATGCATCTTTCCGGCACAAAATTCACCTATTCTCCCTTTAGTACACACTGGAGGTGGATAAAAACAAGAATCATCGCCACATGCCAGTCGAGCTCGAACAGCAAATTTTCTTCGGACAAGTCCGCAAATTTATTGTGCTAACCGTGCCCGCCGAATTCCCCGCCCGGCGGGATGCAGACGAAGATGAACAGGCCAATTCGGCACGACCCCGCACCATCGTCCTCGCCGCGGTGAGCCAAGCGAAGTTAACACGGCGCAACAAAGTCGGGATGGCCTATTTCGACTGCAAATCCTCCGATCTCGGCCCAGCGACCGAGATAATCGACGTGAGTACGATTGATTGTCTGGCTGGGCGTATCCAAGCCGGAAAGAGATGGGCTTGCCTTGTTCGACCCGAGGTTGCGGCGAAGTTTCGTCTTGTGGAGAATTCAACCGTGGGCGATGCAATAGACGGATAAATCTTGTACATTATATTCAATGTAGTGAAAATCCTTTTTCGCGCTAAAACTGAGTGAACTGCAAAATTCACGGCATGTGGTGAATATCAGGATTCACCCAGAATCGGGGTGAAATGCGAAATTCACTCCTCGACCCTGTGAAATTCGCGGCCTTCCTTTTCCACAGTGTATATACAGGATTGTAGGGCTCTCGGAGGAGAGCCTGTACATATTCGTTACACTGTGGCTATATGTTGGTGTTCCAACTCCACTGGTTGCTCTGTCTCTGTCTCTGTTGCCTTCGGGCTATGGGCAGACAAGGCGCGCACAGCACCTCTGTTGTGTAGTCTCATCTGATTGCTCTGCCTGCCGACGTGGACTCAGACCTTCTGGTTGATTGGCCTTCCCCTGCTTGGATATAACAGTCATGATCACATCTTCCATACCCACTGTTCTGTCTCCATTCCATGCAGCTGTTTATCTCTTGGTTAGTGAACTTTGGTTGGCAATATGAAAGCCAGGAAAACACCAGCACCTCTCGATAACAGCATGCTTGAATCAACTGAAAATTCCATGCCGAAGCCACAGCTTTCCAGCACGGCTTGGCTTGAAGGGTGTCAGGTCGGGCCAAAAGCTGTCTCGGTCTGACATTTTGGCTTGGCTTTGGCTGGTATCAAAGCCAAAAAGCTGGGGCTTTATAGCCTGAGGCCTACTAGAAGCTGGCACAACATTATCCGCCAGAGCAAGTTTGGACCAAAGGTGGCGTACCGCCAGATGAATATGGGTCAGATGGCAGGGATAACTATGATGGGAATGACGAATAGTAGAAGCAGTACAGAGCTCAGATGGTTTTTTTTTCTCAATTTTTTCGGATTTTTTATAGGTTTTTTCAATGTCACAATTTTTTTCAGGCAACCAACCATACATACCATTACAATGACCCACTGGAAAATAGGCCGCACAACGTCCCTCCGTTACTGTGACCGTTGCCTCCCTACAACTTGGTACAGTACTTGCAAGGGTGGGGAAGAACTCGACTGGACTTACTCATGTTTGTAACTGTTTGGTAACACCTTTCCCGGCTTCTTGCGGCATCGTGTGATCTCGATCAGTAGCTGGCCAGTACCACCGCATCCACCCGTTCGCCTTTCGTCGTCGCCAGCAAGATGGTCAACATCCCCAAGTGCGTTCATACTGTCCTGCTCATCCGCACCCTGCTGATCCTCGTTTTCAGGACTCGCCGGACTTGTGAGTGCAGCAGCGGGTTTTGTGGAGTGATGGCTGAGAATTTTATTGGGGCGGCTTAGACTGCAAGGGCAAGCCCTGCAAGAAGCACACGTAGGTCGCCTTTCCCTCGTACTGACCCATCCGCCGCACTCGCCATTGCGATATCGCGATCCCGCGGAAGGGTGTCTACCTGCATCCATGCGCTGCTGTCTCCGTCGCGGTCCCTCCGTCTCCCACATCAACTCATCCAATCCGTCTTGCAGCCCGCACAAGGTGACGCAATACAAAACCGGCAAGGCCTCGTTATTCGCGCAGGGCAAGCGCCGTTACGACAGGAAGCAGTCCGGGTACGGTGGCCAGACGAAGCCCGTCTTCCACAAGAAGGTGCGCGGTCCCTCCATCCTCCGCCCTTCTTGTACCCGGTTTCCTGATGTTCTGCGATGTTTCATAGGCAAAGACCACGAAGAAGGTTGTCCTGCGACTGGAATGCACGGTGTGCAAGTACAAAATGCAAATGTCGCTCAAGCGTTGCAAACAGTACGTACCCCATACTCTCGTTCTGCTTGCGCTGACGTTCCACAGCTTCGAGCTCGGTGGTGAGAAGAAGACAAAGGGCGCGGCTCTTACTTTCGTGCGTTCACCGTCGGCTTTTCCAAGCACACTACTAAGACTGTTTTGTTCTCGCAGTGATTACCTCTTTCTCATTTTGTCCATGCCTTCGCTATGTATTATCGCCCACAATATGATAATATGCTTTCAACACCTGCGTAGCTACTAAATAGACGAGGCGAATTGTATTTTTTGTGAGATGAGTGTCGGCTGGATGTGATTGTTTGGCGACGACTTGGCACAAACACGCCCGCAGCAGCTCTCCTCGCCGTCGATGCAACACTTTGGCAAGGGCGCGGTGCGGGTCGTCAAAAACTACACCAAGGGTTACTCGGACACGCAAGCAAAAGTCCGCGATGCGACGTCCAACGACCCCTGGGGACCGAGCGGGACTCAGATGAACGAGATTGCGCAAATGACTTACAACCAGGGCGACTTTGTCGAGATTATGGAGATGCTCGACAAACGCCTCAACGACAAGGGCAAGAACTGGCGCCACGTATTCAAGGTGCGCCCAGGTCGGTACTTATTCTGATATCTTATTGACTCTGAAACAGAGTCTGACATTACTCGACTATCTGCTGCACCAGGGCAGTGAAAACGTTATTATCTACTTCAAAGACAACCTCTATGTCATCAAGACCCTCAAGGAATTTCAGTACGTCGACGAGGATGGCAAAGACCAGGGCGGGAACGTCCGCGCCAAGGCAAAAGACATCACCAGTCTCCTGCAGGACGAGGGCCGTCTGCGCACAGAGCGCCGTGCGCGCGCGAGTATGCGGGAGCGCATGGTGAAAGGTGCGGGTGAAGACGGCGAGTTCGATGAGGCCGCGCATGCAAACCGGCCGGACGAGAACGGGCGCAGGCGCGGTGGCGGTGGGGACGATGAGATGCGGCGAGCGATCGAGGAGAGCAAGAAGAGTCTGCGGCAGGATCAGCTGACGGCGGAGGAGAAGGACCTTATCCAGGCGCTCAAGCTGAGCGAGGAGGAGGAGGCGGCGAGACTGCGTGCGGCAGAAGCCAGCAACGCTAGTGCTCTCTTCGACGACCAGCAGCAACTGTGCGATCTCTCCCCACTATGCCTCTCTCCCCAATTGATCACCAGCGCAGCCCGCCACCCGTGAATAACAACCCCTTCCCGTTCCTCGACGCGCCACCACAGCAGCAACAACTCCAGCCGCAGTACACCATGATCCAGCCGCAGTTTACGTCCTTCAACCCCTACCAGCAGCAGGCGGAAATGGAGGTTCGTTTGCACGTCGATACCTCCCTGCCTGTGTAACATCAACGATCAGGCCGAGTACATGCGCCAACAACAGCAGCAGGCATTCCTTCAGCAACAGCAACAGGAGGAATGGATGCGCCAGCAGCAAATGCTCCAGCAACAACAAATGCAGCAGCAGCAACAGGACGACTGGATGCGCCAGCAGCAGATGATGCAGCAGCAGCAGCTCGTCCCGCAGCCGACTGGATTTGGGTATGTTATACGTCCGTTCCTTTACTTATCGTACTTACTCACGCCGCGCCACAGCAACAACAACCCATTCGCCCAAACCCAGCAGCAAGCTCCACCCCCGCCGCTTCCCTCTTTCTCCCCCTCGACACAGCAGCCGCCGTCCTTCAATCTGCCGGGGACGTACGACAACGGGTCCTCACCGCAACCGTCGTTCCAGCCAAGTCCCAGCCCCGTGCAACAACAGCAGCCGCAGCAGCCCGGCGGACCCAAGTTCAAGGTCAAGGTGAACGACGGGGAGAACACGCATCTCGCGAGTCTGTTTGCGAACCGCGAAGATGGGCAGGACACATTCGGGAATACCGGTGCGCTGAGGTGCGTTTCGAGGTTATGGCTCCTCCGTTGTTGCGAGTCTGACGGTTTTTAACGCAGGTACGGGCACACGCAAGCTGGACGAGCTATCGTTGCGCAGCAGACGGGCCACAATCCGTTTGCGCGTCAGCAGCAGCAACAACAACAGAACGAGCAGCCCTTTTTCAATGTTTAGTCGGCTCTACATTTTCTTCCCTTTACATCATATTTGCGTTTTTCTCTTTTGTATGCGCTTTGTTTTGCCTGTACTGCTTACCCTTTCTATTTAATGGAACCGGAATTGAGGAAACCGATGAGATTAATCTTCAACGCTATGTCGTATCCATCTCATCCCCACCGCCCAGCATCGTCACCTCCTCGCTAACGATGAGATTCCGTATCTCCTCGCTCTTCCAGGCAGTGGTGCCACGGCGGAATCCGTACTGGCGCTCCTTCTGCACGCGCACATTGGGCATCTCGACGTTGCGGAGCATCTCGGTGTGCGTGGCGGTGATAATGCACGCGTCAACGTTGGACCCAGAGCCGAGATCGTTGAAGATACCGGCAGAGATGGCGTCTTTGACGAGTTGAAGGGCGGCGGCGCGCTGTGTAGCATGAGCAGATGAAGCGGGGAAAAATAAGGGAAGCAAGGCCCACCGTCATGCCGGCAGTCCAGCCAGACTCGAAGACGGCCATGGCGGCGAGAGACCCGGAGCCCATGGTGACATACGGCAACTTGTCTGTCGAGCCGTGGGGGTGAATCGTAAAGAGATGCGGGCCCGTCGCGTCAACGCCGCCCAATACCAGCGCTGCACCGACCTGGCCTTGGTATCTATGCAATCGCACAAGCCCAGTTGATATGAGCACCCAGAGGCAAGCCATTGCACGCACCGGAAGAGCATCTGCTTCAGCATAGTCATGGCGGTGACGACACGCGGCTTGCGACCTGTCGACAGCGAGTGCATCTCCATATTAGACGAGATGAGCGCCGTGGTGAACTCGGTGTCGGCGGCGGTCCCCGCACCACAGCAGCGGATATTTTCGGTAATATAGTGAATCTTTGCAGATCCACAGGTGAGTACGCAGTACCACGAGCCACGCGCCGACGTGCACCTTCTCGCAATTCTTGTCAGCAACGATAGGCCCCTCCGTCGCACGAGTGTCGGCGCCGAGCACAATCCCGTCTTCAAAGAGACAGCCGACGATGGTCGTTCCGGTACTTGTTGCTTTTGGTAGCGGCAGGCCCTTCTCCGCGATAAAGTTGTTTCTGGGATGGAATAAGTATTGTGCCAGCAGGTTAGTGGCGCGGGTACCGTAGCTGGTTGGAAAAGTCGAAGCCAGGGGGGGAGAATACAGCCATGGTGGAATAGAGCAGAGGCGTACGCGTCCCAAATTACGTGACGGTGTGACCTGAACCTCTTTTGATCCCGACTCTCTAAAACATCCAGGAAAATATTGCCGTTCATTCCGTCTTGTCGAGCTCGAGTACAAATTAGTTGGTTGTGCTCCAGGAAATAAAGCAGAATAAAACACAAGTTTGCTCTCGGTTAAATTGGTGTGGGAAAGTTCGTACCGACGTGGCTTGTACCGAACCTCGACGCGTCCCGGGCCAATTCTCAGGTATACGCTGCCGGAAGGGATTCAGCGCGCCCCGAATACACTCCCGGGTACCCGACTCTCCTTGCCCGCGTGGGTTCAAACTGTGGACTGCCGCAATACAAAACTAGCTGGGACTTGCGCTGCTGCTCTTCACTGACCTTGTCTCTCACTCGCCCTAATGGCGGACGCCGACGCCGACGCCGCAGTGCGCATAGTCGTCACTCCCTCCCAATCCTCCTACTTCGCCGGCGAACCCTTCTCCGTGACAATAACTTTCACGAACACCCGCTCCCCCCTGCCAGACCCCGCCCGCCCCCGCGCAGGATCACAGGCCAACTCCCAGTCCCCCCACCGCGCACATAGGCGTAACGCGCATTCCATCAGCTCCGCCCCCATTGCCCGCCCGCCAACGTCCCCTGGCACGCCCAGAACCCCCCGGACCGCGGTGCCGCATGCGCCGCCGGCAAGGGAGGACGGGGGGAGACCGGGGAGGAAAGGCTTGATTGGCCGGACAACGGCTGCTGTTTCGCCGACGGGCCCCTCGTCCTCCTCTTCCTCGTCCGCATCTGCCGTGCCTCCATCATCCTCCGCGCAGGAGGGAAAGGACGCCAGTCTCCCCGCGCTGGTCGAGCTCCGCCGCAAGAAAATGCTCGCGAAATCCTTGTCCGTCAGCATCGCGCCGCCCGACTTGGACTTGGACTCTCCTTTGACGGGTGGAAGGGGTACTGGTGGGACGCCGCACACACCTCGGAGCGCATCGTTTTTGCCGGAATGTGTGTCTACTCTGCCTGTCGACTTTTTTTTGCTCTCGCTAATGGTCTTTATAGCCCCAACCTCTACCACCCTGCCTTCTTCGATCTCGCGCCTCCGCGACCGCTCAGACACCCTCCCCCTCGCCACGTCCCACCCCCACGCCCGCAAGCAGTCCGTTCTCGATGGTCACTCAATACCGCTGCAGGAAATTATCACATCCCCCATTAGTCCGAGCACGAGTGGTACAAGCGGAGCGTACACCCCGAGCGCCTCAAGCAGCACCTTCTCCCTTGCGCTCGACCCCATTGCGGAGGCGGCAGCCAGTGCTTATCCGTATCCGCCGACGCCCGCGATGCCAAATTCGCCTGCAGTGCGACCGACTATAACTGTAGGCCACCCGCAACCACAACCGCTGCCAATGAGCGGCGCTAGCGTATCTGCGCCCGTGGGAGGTGCGTACCCACCGCGACGCAACGCACCCGGGATAGGGATGGGGCATCCCTCCTCTGCGTCTTCACCCATATCTCCCACCGCCACGGCGAAGTCGTTCCTCCGACATAATCTGGACCCGAATTCAAATACCACCTACCCACCCAACACGGAACTCCTCCTCTATGCGTATGCCGCGCTCTCAGGACGCGCGGTACTCGCGCCACTCGCTAACGCTGCTCTGCCTGCGCTCTCCACCTTGAAGGACGGCCTACGACGGAGTGCGACGGGAGCGCGGGGCGGTGGAAGTATCAGTTTATTAGTTGGGGCGGCCAGTCCCGTTGGGAGTGTCGGTGGCCTGGGGTTGGGAGGGACGAGTGGCCAGGGGCGCCCGCCGCAGCATCGGAGGTCATCATCGTTCTCGGCAGGGTTGAGAGCGATTAGTGCTGGTATCTGGGGGCGGTCAAGCGCAGATCCGACATCGACGAATGGAATTACCGGTGCAGGCGGGGATGTGGGCGTTGCGAGTGTGGCAGGCAATATTACTTCGACGGATGCGGATCCCGAGGCACCAGTGCCCACACTCGAGGTGCCTCCCGAGATGTTGGCGGTCGACTTGGCGCTGGGGCCGGGGGAGAGTAGAAGTTGTGAGTTCCCTCCTTTAGCGTCGCTCAGTTTCCTATCTCTCCCTTTCCAATTTGGCCCAATTTCACGCAAGCTTCATACGCACCCATTCGCTTCTCTCGCGTTGATCGAGCACCACGCTAAGATCCAACCCGCAGACACTTATACCCTGCTCCTTCCCGGACATCTCCCGCCCACGTTCAAGGGTCGCACCTTGCGCTTCTCCTACGAGTTGGTTGTGGGGGCGTGTCGTGCAGCGTCCAGTGTGAATGGCGGCGCGAGCAGTAGTAGGAGCAGCGTGATGAAGGTGCCAATACGAGTTTATGGGTATGTTGGGGGTGAGTGGATTCGGTCTGTGAGTTCTGATTACTTAGTGATACCCCAGTCGGTCGGCCTGCCCGCCCATACGACCTTATGTGGCCTGTTGCAAGGCGGATAGCCGGCACATCTCCAAGAACACCGTCGTCCTCTCACTCCCCGTCGGACGCGAAAGCGAAACACGCGCCGGAGCCACCGAAACCCAGTGTCATCGAGCACCAACATGTTGCTGCTGCTACTGGCCTTACGCTCGTTACTTCTGTGTCGTCCAAAGTGCAGCGGCAAACACCACCGCAACAAGGGAGCGTGGAGGAGCTTGCGCAGTATGCCGCGCGGTTGTTGGCGAAGGGGTCGGCGAGTTCCGGGCTGGGGGAGGACGGGGATCGAGATGGGTTGAGCGAGGAGGGTTTGGGTAGTGCGAATGTTGGAGGAGGCGGGCTGAGTGGGTGTCGGGAGGCGGTGGAGGTATTGACGCGCAATTTAAAGAAGGGTCCGTGTCTTGTCTCCTTTCCCGATTCATTCAGAAGCTGATTACTGGGTAGTGTCATACGACATCACCAAAGACGGCGTTACCGTCGCCGTGCTCACATTCCCGAAGAGTGCGTTCCGGCTCGGGGAGACAGTGAGTGGGGTGGTGGAGGTGAATTGGAGGCAGGGGAGGGGGAGGGTGTTGCAGGTTCGTGGAGGTTCTGTATACCTTTACAGGTGGAAGCTGAAGCGTTGCGGTATAGCTGACGGCGCTGCTGGAAGCACATGAATCGCTGCCGAGTGTGCTTGCGGTGCCGCCCAGTACGCCCACGACAACGCGGTATCTGCGTCGCGTACATGCGGAGCATCATTCGCGGTGCGCAAGTCCGATGTTATCAGTGTCCGACTTACTTATGACGGAACACCATAGATTCGTCCTTGGGACATTACGCCTCGGTTTCGCGCTTGATATCCCAAGCGACGGGAGCCCTGCGTTTGGGATTGTCGCAGGGGACGGTGCGAGTGGGAGTGCGGGCGGGCTCGAGTGGAAGGTGCGGCTATGTCTACTCGTCGGCGTCGCGCGGGAGGAGGGCGATCCGGGCACAGAGGGTGTGCGCGCCAAGGGACTCGTGCGCGATGGGGACGATGACGGTACAGGGGGCCGCGGCGCTTGGGGAAGTTCCTGGCGGGCGCCAGGAAGACTCGGGGTTATGGAGCGCGTGCCTCTCCCTCCGTTAAGTCCCAGTTCGCCCAGGGAGCCAGAGAAGGCGGCCGGGTGGGGCGCGTTTTTGGCAGCGAGCTTCCTGGGGGGGAGGGAGGACGGGGACTATCATGATGGAGATGATTTTGACGACGAGGATGGGGAGGGGGATGGGGCAGAGGAGGAGGACCCGTATGGGTATGACGGGGTGAAAAGCGACCTTGCCGGCGGTGTCGGCGTTGGGGTGCGCTATGGTGGGAGAGAGGAAGGATGGAGTGAGGTGAAAGTGGAGATGGTTGAGTGTGTAGTGCCTGTGCGCGTTTGGGCGGGCAATACCGCGTTTAGGGCCGGGGATGTCGTTTTCGATGTATAGGGAACAATAATAGGACGTCAACATCTACTCCAACTTCGAGGGAAATCTATAGTATGCGTGATCTGAACGATCTCATGCCTATCATACCATAGGAAAACAAGTCTACTCAACCCGAGGACTGGGAGAAGCCCTCCAGCGGGGTCAGCAGAATAGCACGATGTCCGAGGTCAGTTAGAAGAATACTGTTGCCCAGAATTCAGCCGTATGTGCAGATACCTTCCCACGGGCACAATCTCATGTCCCTCACTGAAAGGAAATCGCTACATCGCATTGACATCAGTCTTCGATATCGACGGCCCCGTAGGGCTGGGCTTTGAAGTATGAATCGTCGTAATGATGCAGCCGTATGAATCCATCCTCCCCCCCAGACGCGTAGGATGTTCCCGCCGGGTGTACCGCAATGCTGGTAACAAGGTCAGAATGAAAGGGTTAGATATAGAAATATTAGAACGCACGTATTGATGGGGCCGAAATGTCCCCTGACGCGCCCGACCTCCTCCTCGTACACCTTATGCCAGAAACGGGTCTCGAATTTACCCTGCCGAAGAGACGTGGTCGTGACGTCCATCGCGGCTTGACCGCCACCAAGAAGGACCTGCAAATGTGACGATCGATAAATGGCGAGGATGGGCGAAGGAAGTAAAGTACATATGGCCGTGTTGGTGCAAGAGCCGCGCTATTTAACGGCGTCTCCGTCGTGTAAGTCTTGATGACCATCAAGGTTTTGGTGTCGTGTATCCGCGCTATTTTGTCTTTGCTGCTGGTGATGCAATACGTTCGGTCTTTGCTGAGCTGCAAATCCGTGACATCCGAACTGTGTGCTCGCTCGTTGTTTTCGATCTCTTCGCCGGTCTTGACATTGAAGAGCGCGACTTTGCCCGACTCGTGGCCGGTGATGATAACATCCGGCGTCAAAGTGAACGCACAGACTGTTGCCTTGCTCCCGATAGGGTTGAAGAAATACAACGGTTCCTCGGACTCTTCGAGGAATGAATACTCGCCGAGGTTAGAGTGTATAAATGACGCACGATTTGTCCCATCCCCCTCTCGGTTAATCTCGAAGACCCGGATCGCGCACTGGTGACCCATGCGTTGCTCCGTTATGCACACAATTTTGGAGTCATCCTCATTAAACGCGACCCGTTTAACGGCGGTCGGAAATTCCCAGGTGTAAAGACATTTGCCAGACTCTACGGCCCATAACCGGAGAGTGTTATCTGCAGCACCAGAGACCAGGAATCTTGATTCCGCTGCACATCCCATTAGTTCGTACTTTTCACAAACGAAAGTGAGTTGATGTACAGTCAACATCCACAGTCCAGACAGTGCCGTTGTTGCCATTGTATGTGCCCAATCTTTCGCCGTTGTGGGAGTACCAGACGTTGATAATGTGGTCTTTTGAGCAGGAGAAGAGCAAATCGCCCTCTTTATTGAATTTTATTTGAGTGAGCGAGCGCTCATGACCTAGTGACCTTTAGCGGGTGTTTCGCGCGGCATACAGGACGGAAAATACCTTGCAAGAGGATGGGTCTCTATGGAGGGCGTCAGCGAGTCATTCAGGACAAAACCAAGAGACATGCCATTTTCGTAGTAGGCAAGCCGGGCTTGTTAGCGTGTGTTGTTTTCTCAGGGTATTGGCATCCAGTTCATTTCTTGATTCGACAAAATGGCCATCCCTTTCATTTCTCGGGCCTACTTTCGGCCCTCATTCCACCGCACAACCTGAGTCATTGTGCATTAGCGTGTCTTGGGATTATGGTGCTACATACGCTCGCGCCGCGAGACGTTACAGGATTGTCAAGTCATACAACGGGGTAAGAAAACTAGCCAGGTTGGCAATCTAGATCAACCAGTTTTGTTCATGCAAGCAATTAGCTACCGAGGAGCATTGCCGTGACCTCCTCGCACTCCTTCCCTGAGCTTCCGACCTCGGGCACCATGTCGAACAAGTGGCACCGGTTGCCACCGCCCGTAACAAGCCCTCGTCGGTCTGCTGCTTGCCCGGTGCCGGTATGGACATCATTCGAGGCCAACACGACAGCTTAGTAGGAGGAAGAGGAAGAAATATATCATCCGGACGCGGAGACCTTAAGAGCAGGAGGAAAGGCGAGATGGTTTGTATAGAGCTGAGACATTCACATAGGGAAACGTTCACTACGGACGCGTCTTTCAATTCAACCTAAAACAGAGTGTCAGCCTTAGAACAACTCAACACAAGTTCATACTTACCAGGGAGGTCTTCTCTCGTGAGTTAGTCGCAAAGCGACTTCGTAAACCTCGTCGCGAGGATATACCTCCGCATGTCGCCCGGTGCGCTCAAACTCGGCCTCAATTTCAGCGTACGACTGTGGGTGGATACCCTTCTTGTAGTAAGCGTCAGCCTCCGCCGAAGATATCGTCTGTGCCGCGATCAAGCGATGGGCAATCTTGGAAAACTCCCGGTGGTATTCCCCGACTTGCGAGTCGGAGAGGAATATGCTTTCCCGCGCAACTTTGACTCGCGACTCTAGATCGAAGAGACGGAGGAAGCCATCGGATCCGGGATACAGATGCGCAATGCCGGCTTTGAAGGCATCCCACCCCATGCCTTCGACGAGAAAGCTCTTCCACAAATCCTCAGTGTCCACGTCGGGAGTATATCTGAGCGCGGTGCTAATTTTTTCCGCCGGAGTGGGACTTTGGAGGTGATATCGGCAGAGGTCCTCGATGTCCGCAAAATAACGCTTCAACGAGATGGGAACTTTTTCATCAAAGCTGGGTGTGGTGCGAGGCGGGGGCAGTTGGTAGGGCATTTTGGCAGAGTGGAGCACAAAGATGTGGGCCTTTATACGATAGCTGTCGAGCGCTCTGAAGGTGCTGTGGAGTCAGGTGCTGTGAACTCCAGTCTTTCTTTAGTATCTCCGCAGTTCAATGCAACTTTCCGGCGTCCGCGGTACACCTGAATCGTAGATTTGGAGCGCCTTCGCTTCAAATTTGGCGCACTTTATGCTTGCATTGATTAGAGATTTTATGAGAGCTATCAAAACGTAGAGGAAATATACAAACGAGCAGCCCCATTCTACAGTTGCCCTATTCTCTGCGCGACGCGCTCCCGGACGGTCTGGTACGCGCTCATAATCGACTGCTCGTTGATGATGATCTCGGTCGTGTCGGGACGTGGGCGAGACACGCGTGAGGCGATCGCGGCCGCGTCTGTGTCCATGATAATCCTACATGCCGTGTGAGCATATTGGGGCAACACACGAGTAAAGTACAACGCGACGCACCCATCATCTATCGTCTCGTCGAGACACAGCAGGACCAGATCCAAGCTCTCCAGCACCCCCCGCTTCTCAATTTGATTCCGGAGTAGCAGCGTCAGCGCGTCGACAAAATTATTCAGTGCGGTCGATAGCATGAGCTCGTTCTCCGAAGGGCCTGCGATGAAGTATATGATGAGGTCGAGGGAGTGCTTGTAGAGCGCAAGGTGCCCGTCGTAAAGGATTATGTCGCCTACAAAGTCGAATTCAATGGTCGTACGAACGACAAGGGACCCTACGCACCCCCCGCCTTCTTTGTCTTGCCCCATAGCCCCTTCTCGAACGCCTTCTGCTCCTTCAAAGTCAAAAACTCCTTGGACTCGCCGGCGGGGTAGCTTTTGGGGTGGTAGTACTTTGCGAGCACGCGAGAACCCTCGGTGTCGAGGATTAAGAAGGCCTGGACGCTGTACAATGAGAGATTCATGGCGTTTTACTCGGCCAGGCGAGACACGTCGCGGGCGCGTAAAGAATGGATGTTGTCACACGTTTGAACTCGGGGGGCTTCACCACCTCAATGGCCTACCAACCACACTCCCGCATCTCGGTCTTGTCAACGTCCTCTGCTTCGTCGGCCGAGCACCTGTCGCCGGCGGCGTCCTCAACGCGCTTCTCGCTGCCGTCCATCCCGACGACACCCAACCCCCTCGTCCGTCCGTCGAGTTCTGCGACCCGGCCGTCCATCTACGACCGCCCCCTCACCAAGCCACGCCCCGATGTCTCCGCAGCCGCCTTCACCTTCCTGCTTTCTGAGCTCGTCCAGTACACGCAAAAGCGCGTCAGCGGCATAAACGACCTCGAGCGCCGTCTCAACACCCTCGGTTACCGCATCGGCGCGCGCGTCCTTGAGCTCATGGCCTGGCGCGCAGAGGCCGCGAGCAAGACCCCCAAGCGCGAAATTCGCTTTCTGCCCGCGCTGATGAGCATACACACTCAGGTTTGGCGCGCCGTGTTCGGCAGGCCCGCGGACGGCATCGAGAAGAGCGTGGAGAACGCCGACGAGTAC
Organism: Mycena filopes; assembly: GCA_029281495.1. Taxonomy (NCBI): domain Eukaryota; kingdom Fungi; phylum Basidiomycota; class Agaricomycetes; order Agaricales; family Mycenaceae; genus Mycena; species Mycena filopes. The sequence continues at coordinate 902,774 of JARIHR010000038.1, read as the reverse complement.
ATGATAATCGACAATGACCCGCTCATTGAGCGGTACATTTCTGTCCCTAAAGACATGAGCCAGCTCAGTTGCTCTTCATTCACCGCAGGGATCGTTGAGGCAGTCCTCGACGGTCTGGGTTTCGTGCGTTGTCTCCCCTCTTCCACCTTCCACCTGAACTGACTGACCCGAAGCCTGCACGCGTCACCGCCCACAACACCCCCACCACGCAATTCCCCTCCCGCACCACAATCCTAATCAAACTTGAAAAATCCGTCCTCGAGCGCGAAGAGGTCTTGAAGTGACCCAATTCGCGTGTAGATACTGCATTTGTATAGACCATTTGTATTACCCGCTATAAATTACCTCCGCCGCCCACTTCTCTCCGTCGTCAGTACTAAAACAGCCCTAATAAATCCTCCTGCCCTCCCTGTGCGGGTGCGGTTGGCGGAGGCGCCAACGCAGACGACGACACCGGCGCCTTAGGTACCACCGGCGACGCACCAAACCCGCCTCCAAACGCCGAGCCCCCAAACGCCGGCCCCGCCCCGCCCATCCCCATATTCGCACTGCCAAATATTGACACCAAGTCGTCGAGCGGGTTCTCCGACAACCCCGAGGCTGACGCATTTCCCGCCGCTGGCTGGTTTGACCCGGCTGGTGGCGACGAGAGTATTGAGGAGAGGGATGAGAGCGCGGCCAGACCTGAGGGTGCGGCGGATGTCTCAAGGTCGTCCCCAAAGTCCCTGTTTCGTGTTGGGTTGAGATCATGTTAATCAATGAAGGATGCACTTACAGCAGATTCTCCGCCTGCTGCCCCTGCACAACCGTCTGCAGAGCCTTCTGCGCCGAGAACTCCCTACAAAATAAGCATCACCCTCATTTTGCAAAACAGAGGCACATACTCATCCCCCTTGCGCACGGAGTCCGCGCCCACGCGCCCCCGTCCAACGAACGTCTCCTCCGGTTTATGATATACACTCGCAAGACTCGATATCTCGCCTAGTAGTTCCTCCAACAATGCTGGCGCGACCGTCGTGCGCGGTATCGATATCGGCGGGCGGTGCGCAAGGACAACAGCCTAGCGTGCGAGTCAGCACAAAAAGGAGAGCTAGAAGAACAGGCACACCGACCTTTGCCGCCCCCGGATCCGTTGACAACAACCTCCAATAGATATACGCCCGATCCCTCACATCTGGGCTCTCACAATCCTTCGTCGCGCGCTCCAGCACGCGCTGCACCACGCCCTGTCCCCGCTCGGGTTTCTTCAGGAACAGCTTCACCACCGCCGTGAGCGTCTGCAGCTGAACGCTCACGCTCTCCTCGAGGAACGAATCGACAAAGATGGCGAGCAGTTCATCAGCGTTGTCAATAGTGTCGGCGTACTCGCCGATGATCCAAATGAGCGACGCCTTTGCGTCGGGTTCATCGAGCTCGTCGAGGTTGGCGCAGAGCGTGGGGATGGTGCCCTCGTACGTGTGCGGGTATTTGCGGAAGATGTCCTGTATGCAGCGTTACAACTTTTGCTTTGGTGCAATCCGTAGAACCAACCTTCATGACGACGACGGCCTCCTGCACGACATAGCTCACGCGTGTCGCGATGAGGTCCAGGAGAACATTCACGCATCGCTCCGCCGCGGCATCAATCTTGACCGCCGTCTGCCCAATTGCCTTGACAGCCTTCCTCACGAAATCCACGTCCACTTCCGACGCGTACCTGCGCAATGTTGTCAGCTCTTGCGCAACACTCCCCACCCACCACACTCACTCCTTCAACTCGCTCAACAGCGCATCCACATTCCCCTCCGCCGCCAATCGCACCATGATATCGAGCTTCTCGATCTTCACATACAGCGGGTCGTTGTACTTGCAAAAGAAGACGCGCATCTCGTTCGCGAGGATCTCGGGACGCTTCTGAAGGAGGAGGTTGATGTTGCGGAGAGCGACCCACTGCACCTCGGGGGGCGTGGACAGCAGGGTCACGAGGGGCGGCGCCATCTTGCGGACGAGCTGTTTAATTAGCTCGTCCCGCTGTACGCCGCGCATGTGGATCATGATGACCTGCGCAGGCGTTCGTTCGTGAGTCATTATAAATCAGAATCGCGCAGCACCTTGACAGCGGCGAGCACGACGGAGCCATTGACGTGCTGTAGCTGCGGCACGACACGTTCGCAGATGTGCTCGCTCTCCTTCTCGTCCTGCGCAATGTAGCGCGCGAGGGCGTTGAGTATCGCGATGCGGCCCCATTCGGAGCATTCTGGCAGGGCGATGAGGAGACGGTTGAGGATGGCGGTCGAGATGACGAAGAGCGCGGGGTCCGGCGAGACGGGCGATGGGGCGTCTGCCGCTTGGGCTAAAGCGGCAATGTGGATGTCCGTGAGTGCCGCGACGGTGTTCGCCACCACCTATGCACCGTTAAATAGAGTTGCAGAAATAACTTGGAGACGCGCACACACCATCGGATTGGAATCGGAAATCATATCATGCAGCTGTTCCAAAAAGCCATTCTCCAACACCAACTCCGGCTTCAAGTCATACAGCTTGGCGACACACAGGGCAGCGGTCTTGCGCACGTAGGGGTTCTCGTCACGCAGGCACTTTTGTAGCGGATCGCAGAGGTAGTCGATGATCTTCTCCGCGCGCAGCACACCCATCGTGCGGATTGCCAGAGCGCGAACTAATGGATTTGGGTCATCCGCATCTTTTACGAATGTGTTCACGGCGAGAATGACGAGTTCCGGTTGTGTTTTTGCGTAGTTCATGAGGTAGAGGTACACGAGCTTCTTTTGCTCCAGGTCGTCTGTCTGCGAGTTGTTGTAGCCAGTCGCTGGACTGAGAAGGGGAAACTGTGCACCTGCATGTTCTTGAGCACGTCGGGAAAGAGCCCGCTCACGTCTACGGGCATATTAGAGGAATAAGGATTGGACCTACATCGAGTACTGACCTTTTCCAACGGTCATGGACGCAATCGTCCGTTTAATGGCATCCTTGCAATCTGGTGAACCACTTTATTCCTTTGTGGAGACAGTTGTTCACACCTTGCGCTTCTCGGGCCAGCCGCTGTTGAGGTCGATCGAAAGCTCGTAGTTCTCGCCTTTGCGGGGGGCTCGGACACTCATGGAGGGAGGGATGCAAGGGTGCGTTTGACGTTTGATCCGTCACCACAGCCACATCAAAGTTGTTGCCCATCCTTGATCATGAAAGTATCTGGGAGAAAAGCAGATGTTGACCATAAAGACGACAGACGGAACTGGCAGCGTGCACAATTCGCAAATCTTGTTCACAGGCGTGCTTTGCTTGAAGACTGCAACTGGTTCAAGACCAAACCATCGAAAATCCATCCTCAAGACATCAAGCTTTCAAGCTCGAGCATTGGGCGGCATTCAAGCTACTCATCGATTTACCTAGAATTTCTAACAGGGTGATGGCCAGTGGGATCAGTATCATTATGCGCGCTTGGCTCGAACGTCGGTTTTAGCCAGTCTCCACTATGTGGGTGCACCAGCAACCTCAATGCGCATTAACTATGGAAATCTGTTTCTGTTCATCCTGCGCATAGTACTTAGAACTCCATGAGTCCATCTTACGACTGGTTGGACGCGATTTAGAACCTTGAGTTTGCACGTGATCGTGTCCCATGGGCAAAATCTGCGAAAATGCAGTCGAAACGGGCCATGACACCTGCACAAACTTAACTAACCGAAATCCCGTTATTCACGACCTCTCGGGCCTGAAAACAACTGGAGTCGGAGTTGGTCGTCGTGGAGTTGCTCGGTGACTTGAGTCTGTACTCCGGGGATTCTGCGCGGCCCGTCGCTAGGCATCCTAAGGCTAGTAGCATCGGAGGTCGCGGTGCTTCGCGAACACTTTTAAAAACCGAGAGAAGATCGAGACAAGTCGTAAAGCTCGCGCGGAAAGATTTGAGGCAGACCCGGCCAGGCAGAGTTACTGTCGGAAGTGAGGTCGATGCTAGGGTCTTGTTTATTAGTCCGGTTTGTAAACACGTTTGTAAACAGCCGTTTATAAACCGGTTTTCAATGGGCTGGGCCAAAATGGTTGGTTTTTAAATCCTTTAATGCCATCACAAGCGCATTGATGCGCCAAAATTTCAACCTCGCCCTTGCCTACCACCCCTTCCTAGACCAAAGATATTTGAGGAATTACTTTCGGGTGCAATGATACCACTCACTAACCCAACTCCATGATGTGCCAATATTCTATTACCATTTTTGGTCCCCAGTTGACAACATAGATGAATCAACTGGCGGGAATTGGATTTAAGGCTCTATGGACCAACCTGAGGAGGTGGGAGGTGTTTCCTAGAGCTGCGAGGAAGACCAGCTGGCGAAAAAAATGGTTTGGGAGGGCAAAAACATGAATTTTGGGGGCTCGTTTATAAACCGGTTTATAAACAGCCTGTTTATAAACGAAAAATTGTAAACCGGTTTTTAACTCCTTGGGAATTATAAACAAGACCCTAGTCGATGCAGTGCTGAGTGGCCGTGATGGAGAGTGCAATGGCCAACGAATTATCTTGAAATTTTGTCGGGATGGGCCCGCAGAGTTAAGAGGTTCGGGTTCCCATCGGTGGACGATATCAGAATTGGTCGGGGGGCCGTGGAAGGGCGGAGGCATAAAGAGAGCCGTTTGATTGCAACTTTCCCACAAGGAGGGACCTTGACCGCCACCAAGATGACTCTGAGCAACACAGAACAGACCACGATCAGCCCTGTCGACCTTCAGCCAGTCGTACACCGCACGTATCCCACCGCCGATGCCCTCGATGCCACAATTTCCCGCGCCGCCGCCGCGCAAAAGGACTGGGCTGCGATACCTCTCGCAGAGCGAATCGCTATCGGTCACAAGTTCATCGAGGAATTCACAACGATGGGCGATGGAGTTGCAGAGGAGCTCACCAAACAAATGGGCCGGTGGGTCTCTTGCCCTGTAAATAAATAATCGGCGGCCTCATTCGACACAGGCCAATCTCCCAAGGCGCTGGCGAGGTACGCGGGTTCCTCGAACGCGCCAGATACATGCTCTCCATTGCTGCTTCCTCCCTCGCCGACATCCCCCTCCAAGGCACGGACAAACCGGGTTTCCGTCGTTTTATCAAGCGCGTCCCTCTCGGCGTAGTGCTCGTTATCGCACCATGGAAGTCTGTGCCGCTTCTTCTACCTTCGCCCTGCGCTTAACACCGCTAGCTTTCCCTACCTAACCGCCGTCAACTCCGTCTTCCCCGCCATCATCGCAGGGAACGCTGTTCTTCTCAAACCGTCCCCGCAGACGCCATTGAGCGCGGAGCGCTTTGCCCTCGTACGCAGACTTGGCTTCTCAACTGCGCCATCAGATCAAACGAGACTGGCCAGGCCCTCCACCGCGCGGGCGTCCCAAAGGACCTCGTTGTCGCGCTGCATCTATCCCCCCCGCTCACAACGCAGGCAATCCAGCACTCGCTCGTCAACTTCGTGTCCTTCACAGGCAGTGTTGTGGGCGGCCGTGCAGTCGAGCAGGCCGCGGTGAATGCCCCGGGGTTCAAGGGCGTCGCGCTCGAGGTCCGTTTGCGGTCCTCTTTGAACTGAAAACGAATTATCCATGTACACAGCTCGGCGGCAAAGACCCCGCCTATGTGAGAGCCGACGCAGACCTAGACTATACCGCTGCGGAGCTCGTCGATGGCGCGCTATTCAATTCAGGCCAGAGCTGCTGTGCCGTCGAAGTAAGCCGCTATCTCGTCGAAGACATTGCACTCACAATTCTGACAGCGTATCTACGTGCACGAAGCGGTCTACGACGAATTCGTCAGTAAGTTCGTGGATATCGTAAAGGTGGGTCTATCCTGGGATGCTTCGACAACTCATCCAGATACTCTGTAGAAATATAAACTCGGCGACCCGACCAACCCAGAGACGAATCTCGGCCCGGTCGTGAGTGTCGCGAGCGCGCAGCGCATCGGCAAGCAGGTGACGGACGCGGTTGCGGCGGGGGCCAAGGCACTCGTCCCAGCAGAACTGTTCCCCGCTGCAAAACCGTGAGCCGTCTCTGGTACTTATTTTCCGCCTTGCTAATGCCGCCCAGCAATACGGCGTACGTAGCCCCGCAAGTGTTAGTCGGTGTGAATCACAGTAAGTCTCATGCCTCATATTTGGTGTATCAACTTGTCTCAATACACTCCAGCTATGGATATCATGATGGTGCGCGCTGTCGACTACAGACACGAGTAGTCAAGTAACCATCGTGCAGGAAGAGACCTTCGGGCCTGTCATCGGTATCCAAAAGGTTCACCCGTCCCGAAAGATGGCGAACAACCGAACTCACTGAGACCTATAGGTGGCATCTGACGACGAGGCTGTGACCCTCATGAACGATAGCCCCTACGGCCTGACCGCCTCCATCTGGACGAACGCGCAGGCCAACCCCGAGTCAGAGGAGGCCTTTCTCAAGATCGAGGATAAGGTCGAGTGCGGCACGGTGTTTTTAAATCGGTCCGTCTCCCCTGCCGAACCTTGTCCCTTTTGGCTGAACGCGATTGTGGCCAGATGCGACTATCTCGACCCCGCCCTCGCGTGGACAGGGGTGAAGGATAGCGGACGCGGAATCAGTTTGAGTAAATTCGGTTTGGAGTCTTCCTGCTGTCTCCTTTTCTTCCTTTCGCTCATGACGGGTCTAGGCTTTGACCAGCTCACGCGCGCGAAGAACGTGCACATGAAGATTAAGACGGCGTAAGAGGCCGTTGGCCAGCCCGTAAGGACGCCGGATGTATTAACGATATCCAAAAATTTCCTTTTCTGTCCGCCGGAGGTGTTTGGTTCGGAAGTCATTGCACAACCCCCGCGTTGACCTCATCCGCAACGACTATTCTTCAATCCGCCTACATACGCTCAGTAAGCCCGAGTTAGCGAGCAGCGCTTGGTAAGTGTCAGTATGCATCATTCGTGCTTTCTCTTTGCTATTCTTGTCATCGCGCGATTTGACGTGGTTTAGGCGCAATGTTGCAGTTCAGTTGATCATATATTGCCTGCCAGCCGGCAAGGACGTCTGCAGCCTAATCATGTTGAACCCCCGTTTTGTCCTTCTGCTCGGTGCCTTATCCGCAGCCGCCCAGCAGGCCACCTTCTCGGCCACGACCTCGGACAAAACGGTCTTCGATCATCCCATCAAGCGGGTCGCGGTCATTGGCGCAGGTCCAGCGGGATTGCAAGCGGCGGCAAAATTCATCGAGCATAATTTCACTGTTCGGCTGTTCGATCGCGCCCCAGGTCTTACATCTTACTTTCGTGTCATACTTCAAGCTAACTAGGCGCAGGTCCAGGTTTATATTCATTGCATCTTATTTCGAGCACTCAAACTAACCACGCCATAAGGTGGAAACTGGCACTATACGGATGAAACGCCCGTTCGTGAATCATATCCGTGCGTCTGCGTACCAATGGAGTGGACCAGAAACTAATCGAATCCTATTCAAAGGGACAAACCGTTCAACGACACAGCGTACATTCCCGAGCACCTGCCGGCGACGCACTACTACCGGGAAGGAGAAGATGATGTCAGCTTGGAGGATCGGTGGAAGGAGCATTGGCAACCGCGACCAGTTTGGAATAGTCTACACACCAACTCTCCGGCTGTGAGATACCTTCATGTTTGATTGGTCCTGGCTCACTTTTTGACTCTCAAGGTGATCACCGAGCTTCCTGACGTACCATACCTACCCGACTCGGTATTTGAATTTTGTCCAGTACTCCCCGGACTCTTATCATCGCAATTACAGCCCTGGGTCCTTTCGAATCATGTCATCCAGCGACACGTTCGTGCCTACGCCTCCCTCCACAACCTCAACGCCAACGATTATCCGACCGATTCCTCTGCGCCAGTAACATCGTACTCAACACGCGTCGAAAAGCTCGAGAAGGTAGAATCCTCGCAGACGTGGAGACTCACTCTGCGCAAACTGGAGCGCCTTCCGGAAACGCACCAAATCAAGGCCAATTGGTGGACGGAAGAGGTTGATGCGGTCGTCATCGCCACTGGCCCGTATGTTGCTCCCCACGTGCCGGATATCGCAGGGCTTGTGGACTGGAGTAAGATCTCCAATGCGGGTCAGTACAGCGTGTACCACTCACAGTCATATCGCCGCCCGGAACGGTACCAGAATAAGGTTGGTCTCTTTCGCCCCTTTCATCTTGAAATTAATCCTACTTGCCAGACCATCCTCATCGTCGGAGCGTCCGTTTCTGCCTCCGAAATTGCCCGAGACATTGCCCCGTATGCACGAAATGTCCTTGCGAGCATTCGGGTAAGGAGCTCCTCTGATGCAAATTTCGACCGCCGATTTGACTGCTCGACAGCCGCATGACAACGTCTCTCCGTTCCGGTTGCGCAGTTATCAGCGTTTCCCTTCTGTGACGGAGTTTATCTCTGAAATCGCGCATTTCGAGCGCATTTCGACACAGGACCAAGGGATTAACCACGGTAATATCCATTTGAAGAATGGAACTGTCCTTCATGGGATCGACGAGGTTCGTATTTCCTGCATCTTCTTTCACCGCCTCTGAGTGACTCCAAAGGTCATCCTCGCCACGGGATACGTCCGTTCGAACAATTTCCTGCCAAACTTGTGAGCCGTCTGCGTGTTTACGGTCAGGTCTTGCTCACGCCTTTTCCCTGGCCAGTACCGCAGATGGCCAACCCACCGATTTGCATTGGACTGGACATTGGATTCCAGACCCGACTCTCGCGTACACCAACGGTCGGTTTTATTCAGGTACCCCGAGCCATTATTAATCCTTGCTCATCAGTCCGGCCGTGGACCATTGGCAGATACCAGTCCTACGCGTTTGCCAAGGTCTGGGAGGGCACCGCCCATCTGCCTTCGCAAAAACAAATGAGGGAAGATTACGACAATGACAAGTGGCATTTCCGGGGTTTGTTCAGCTCTGCGCCGGCAGAAGGCAAGTCGTATTCGTGAGGCGATATCCCGAAACTCCAGCTCACTTGACCCTTCAGCATTATTCCGACAGTATGTCGCCTGGCTCAACAACGAATCCCTCGAAAACGGGGGACGCTTCGTGGAGCCCTGGCCGGTGCAGTAAGATTCGGACCGACCTGTCAAAGTTGAGCATTGCTGAGTTTTTCAAGAAATCGTGAAGTGTTCGTATACTACTCGGAAAGGGAATGGATCAAGGTAAGCGATGCTTTGATGTAGCGCCGATTTTCGTTCCAATTACCTTTTTTTTTCAAGGGTTGCACGAGTCTGGAGAATTTCACAGACTTCGAGAGGTTACCTTCCAGCGAATGGCAGACCGGCACTGGAAAGGTCGACGCTTGGGATGCAATTGTCTACGATGACGAGAGCTGGTAATCATGTAGAGTAAAGTTACAGCCGTTTGCATAAGTCCGTGAAAACGTGTTTTTAATTTTCCGTCCACGTGATCGATGCCGGTCGTTTCGAGAGCCCCGGAACGTCGAAGGGAAGTTGCCCGGTGCTTTCCGAAGGTTCTCGCTGAATACATCCTCTGTGCCGCGTCGCTTGCTGCCATGCCGGTCGGTGGGTTGTGGTCAATTCCGTCGGCATCACTAATGATGGCGCGAAATAAAAAAAATGTGTTTTCACGGACTTATGCAAACGGCTGTATGCACGATCTTTCACAGGAATTGAGATCTTGACGTTCATGTTGTTTCGAGTATCCAAACCCTGCGCATCGCCTCCAATGCATACACTCCGCTTGCCCCGCGTTTGACGGCCTGGAGTCTTACGCTTTTGTGGGAGGCATCTATGAGCGGACGCTGTTCTCTACTTCCCTCGATGACTTGTGCTTCGAGGGAGGACTATTCGCCCTCGGAAGTCGCATCCTTGTTGCTCTCCCCGATCGACTTGCTTACAACGCCTGCATCTCAGTCAAAACGCCGTTACCAAGCAATTGAGCGGCGGGGTGGGCCCGGGTCTTCGACAGGCAGAAATCTTCCAGGCCCCTAAAATCTTTCGATGTGTTTCAATTATCACTCGTATTGCCATCAATGAAAGATTCTTTGTGTGAGGAGGAGGAGGAGGAGGAGGATGGTATTAACTGAGATTGCCAACTAATTTGAACTGAGCCTCGTGGACGCCCCAAGGCCTTCGTCTTGCGAACTAAAAACCTCACGAGCCTAATCGCCGTCCCCCCCACCCCTCCGGCGCCTGACCTTCCCGGCCTCCCGCCACCGCCTATTCCATTCTCTCGTCAACCCACCCTTCCGGCCCTCCCAATCCGCGCGTATCTCCTCCTCACTCTCCGTCCGACGGAAGTGCGCATCCCACCCGTTGTCCCTGCCGACGTCTAAGATATCCCGCTGGCGCGCCTTGGTGCTCGTGGTGGACGAAAAGGATGCGAGGAGGGGAAAGAAGAGTAGCTGCTTGGGATCGAGAGCGATGTATGCTTGGGCGGCTGGCATGATGGTTGAAAGCACAGCGTCTGCAGTTGTGCCAAGTGCTGGCTCGCCGGCCGCCTGAATTGGCGGTGGGACCTCCTCGTCCAGCTCGAGGTCCAGATACCCCAGAAGAGAGAATCCAACTGTCGAAATAGTGAACGTTAGCTCCCACCCAATAAACTGTAGAACGAAGGATTATCTACCATCGTCCTCTTTCGAAACGAAGAGATCTTTCAGTTTTGTCGCCTGTGTAGGCTTATGCGCGACCTCAGTCGGGTTTGATGAAGGTATAGCAAACGCCTTGGAATTTTGCAGACCATCCACGTCCATCGGAACGAACGTGATTGGGTTGGCGTCTGGCGTCCTCGTAGCACCGTCGCCAGTCTTATCAGGCAAGTCCTCCTCGCTTGCTGAAGTATCATCATGGCCCCTCTCCGCTACCACTTCGTGCACTGGCTGCTCCGCGTCCTCGAGGAGAGCACCCTTCAAATGAACACTTCCCCAACGCGCCATGTCAATGGTACGCAGGCGCGCGCGCGAGTCGGGATCTCGCAGTTTTTTCGATTTCCTCTTCTCGGCACCGTCGCCTGTCGAGCTCTCGCTGGGAGCAGAAGGTGGCGGTAGAGGGCGCTCGGGTCGGATTCGCACCGGGCGCACTACGCTACCCGTCTCGCTGACCTTCCACCCGGGTTGATGAGCGGCGGTCTCAGCGGTAACGGGGGTCATGTCCTCTGCATGAACTCCGCTGCGTTTGCGTCTGCGCTTGGCCGGGGGCTCCTCCGCTACGTTCTCTTCTGCAAAACTGTGAAATACATTGAGATTATAGCCACTTGAGCTGGAAATGGCTGACCGTTGGTCAAAATTGGGGCGTGCGTCCCCCACGCGAACTTTAACGCCTTTCCAGATGGACCCGCTTAATGAGCTCACACCTGGACTCAATTTAACATCTGGGACTGGGGGCAAAGTCTCACAGCCCCTCACATTTGGCAATGTTCGTCTCCGACCCTTCGATACTGACGAATCCGAATTTCTTCGGCACGCCCACCCCATCCAGCTCTCCCAACCCATCAACCGCTTTCACGGTTGCAAATTTTGCTAAATGACCAGTCAAAGATTGCACGAGGGTCCCGGGTGCCACTTGCGGGGACGGAGGGGGTGAATGAGATGTGGAGCCGTTTCGTCGTGGTGGTGGCGGACATGTGACCGCAACACCGTTCGTCTCGACTCTCACTCTGCGCAAGGTTACCGGTAGGTATCCCCTCGACGAGTTGGAGGTGAAGGAAATTGAGTGCATACGAAGATTAGACAAAGAAAATAACAGCAATACTACTACACCGAGACAAAAGGCTAACTAGTCGATTTTCTTCTCCCTCTTTTCAAGTACCTCAACCCACTTGCGAGGGAACCACCCTTCGCGGCCTTCGCGCGTTCGGCCCTTCCACCACTGAACCGATTCGTCGCCATTTTCAAGCTGCGTACGGGGGTCCACCTCGCTGCCAGTCCTTGGATCCAGCTTGCCCATAATAGCCACGATCTCGTTCTCCTTGAGCGCAAGCTCCGACGGAGTGGTCGGCGTGAACGGATATAGCGCCCGCGCAAAGGTGAGCGTGGCGGGGTCGAGTGGGGGAAGAGGCTGTCCGGGAAGGAGACCAGCGGGGTTATTGCGCGCGCGCTCGTTGAGAATGCGCACAAGCTTGGTCATGGCGTATGGGATGCCGAAAATGGCGAGGAGGAAAATGATGAGGGGCTTCTTGCTCGCTTTCGGTCCAGGCGGACCCCCCTGTGGGCTTGGTCCCTGCACCGGTCGCCCATTGACAAACTCGCGGAACTCGCCCTGCATACCCGCGCGGCCCGCCGCAGGTGTCCCGGTAAGCAGCTCGCGCATCCACCGCATGAGGCCAAAGAGCCCAAGGACGCTGCCAAGTGCGTTGCGGAGATGTCCAAACTGGTCGATAACGCCGACCATGGCGAAGAAGGATGAGTGGGTAGCCATGAAGGTGCTCTCGAGCATCTGGGCGACACCGGAGAAGGTTTGCACGATCGAGTGCAGCAACGTGAATGTGTGCTGTGTCGTCGACTCGAGTGTCTGTGTGAGCGACGGGATGGGCATCCCGTTGGCGTCGAGCGGCATCCCCATCGCACCCATGCCCATTCCGTTCATGCCCATGCCCATCCCCCCGTACGGAGACATGCCCATCCCCATCGACGAGTACGGGCTCATCCCGTATCCACTAGTCCCATAACCCATCCCTCCGCCCATCGCTCCGCCATAGCCTCCGCCATAAGTTCCGCCATAAGACCCGAGGCCGCCGTATGAGCCCATGCCGCCGTATGCGCTGGCGCCGAAACGAGAGTAGGGGGACGCGCCGTACGCCGAGGTGCCATACGGGCTCATTGCCGTCGACAGGGAAGTTGATGGAGCATTGAAGGCTGCGGGGCGTTCAGGAATTGCTGGTTGTGTGCTGGACGCCGCTGACGACGGCGAGGATGATGCCAGAGACGGGGCGACCGATGGCGCCGCGGCCGCAGCGACCCCGTTGCGCTCCCAAGGTTTGGGAGGCGAGCCCATCGTGGTACAGAATAAGACAGTGATTGATTAGCTAAGCGCGCCTCGGCAACCTCAAACACCCGATCAATTACAGACAACACCACGATTTGTGGAAATAATGCAGTTAGGAATAAATACACCTAATCTTCCTGTGCCTCCTTCTCGTACTTTTTCTTCATAGCACTCACTGTGGGGACCGTTATAGATGAGTTGATTCCAGGAAAGATGAACCCACCGTCTCGAGATATCTGACCAGAAGACATCCAGCCGTCGGGGAATGCGCTCACAATCTATGGCTTATTAGGAGAGCGCCTTGCGGACAAGCCGAGAAGACGTACGCGCTGATACAGAACCTTCCTCAGCCCCTGCTCACTAACCTGCAACACCGACCCCTCGAGGGTGCTGTCCAAAAAAAATCAGTAAGGCGAGGGCAAAAAAGGGTAGAACAACACCCACTTCTTCTCATTCTCCAACCGACAGATCTCGTTGGAGAGCAACACCAACTGCCACACCGCACTCTTCATCGCCTCCGTCATCCGATACTTCTTCAATGGCGGCCCATGGTGCGCGCCTCCCTTCCCCGGACCCTCCTTCTCCTTGTCATTCTCGCCGCCTTTGCCCTTCTCCTTGTCGCCGTCCCCCGCAGACGACAGCCCCGCGGACCCTACCCGGGCGACACCCTCTGGGTCCTCTGTCCCATGCCGTGTCGGCCCCGCAGAGGCCTCCGTATCCCCATTCCCATTCGCCTCCGCCGCCGCCTTCTCCTTGCGCTTCTCCTCTGTCAAGCGTTCAACACCGATACTCTTGAAGAGAGAGAAAAGACTGACCATAACTCTGCAAATTCTTCTCCCACTCCTCCTGCGCCTTCGCGAACCCATCCGTCGCCAACACCTTCAGCTGCTCAAGAATATCATCCTGCCGCTGGTTCAGCAACGCTGTGTGGTCGTGGAATATCGTCCGTTTAATCAATTTCTACCCGTGCTAATCAGCCGACATCCACGTTGATGCAGAGAAGAAGCGGACATACAGTCATTGTGAATTTATTATACGGGAAGATGTTGGGCATCAGACTGAAAAAGTTGTCATCGTACTCGTCCAGGGTGATGGCTTGTAAGGATAGTGCCGCTAATAGGGGTTTGAGGTTGGGTGGGAATTTGGATTTTGTTTCCCAAGATTCTGGGCGAGAAGTGAGCGACGAGATCAGGGAAGAAAGAAAGGAAGCGACCGACCAGCGGCAATAGCTTCCTTCATTTTCTCGATACTAACTTGCAAATCAGGATGGAACGATGCCTGCTCTCGAATTAGTCGCCATCTCAAGGACCGCGTTCCCTTGCAAGACTCACGGTATCAACCGTCTTTCGCTTCTTCGTCGCATCCGCGCCGCCTGCGCTCTCACTAACTGTATCCGTCCCCGCCGTCCCTGCCGCCCTCTTCCTCTTCTTTCCCACTTCGTCCTCGCCCTCGTCGTCTCCATTCAAACTAGCATTCCCATTCACCGAGCCCCCCGTCGACCCATTTACCACCACACGCTCTTTCCACTTGTCCTTCATCTGGCCCATATCCTCGCCCCCCTGCATCTCCATCGCGTCGTCCCCCTCTTCCGCCTTTGCTTTGCCCTTCCCCACGGCCGACGACGTCGATGGTTTCCGCGTACTCCCAAAGACATCCGTCTTGGTGTCCTCGTCCTCATCCTCGAGCGCAATCGGCGAGTCCTTCGTGCCGAGTGCCTTTCCCTTCGACGCTGCCTTGGACGCCGGTGCGCTCTTCGTGGCCGCGCCGACAGACTTGGACTTCTTCGAGACGGGCGGCTTGAGTGTCGAGGTCGAGGCCGTGGGGAGGTTCAGGGAGAGCGCGGGGCCGCCGACCTTTTTCTTGGACTTTGGCTTTTTGGGGGATCTACTGGGTGTAAGCGTCTCGCCATCGTCGCCGAGAGATAAATGCGTACTTGTCTCGCACGAGGGCAACCTCTCCGCTACTCACATAGAATCCCTTCTGCTTCGTCTGAGCGAAATAAGTGCGTTCGTCGATAGCGAGTTCCGAGTCGTCAATGAAGGGGTCATTGACGTCGTAGTACTCCGCCGCTGCCTTGGCCTTTTTCTTGGGTTTGGGCTTCTTGGGTTTGGGTTTCTGTAGGCATGTTAGGATGATAAATGTTGAACAAGAAAAAACTTTACCCCGTCTGCGTCCATATCAACGTCGCCGTCGCCGTCCTTGCCATCCTTGGCGGCATCCTTCTCCTTGTCTTCCCCATCTTCCCCGTCACTGCCCTCGTCCCCCTCGCTACTGTCATCCCCATACTTCTTCTCCACCATCTCCCCCCACACGAACCCCTCATCGCGTGCCTTGCCCTTGACGTCAATCTCATAATTGTCCGGGCCACCGAGTCGAATTTCGAGCCGTATCGTCTGCATGGGCTGTGGTGGGGGCGGCGGAGGTGGGGGGAGCGGCGCATGATGGCTCTTGGGTTTCTTCTGCGTCGGGGCGGGTTTCGCGGCCGACGTCGGGGGCGCGGTCAGCGGAGAGGTGGGCGGCACCGCGCCAGTGGCATTAGCACCGTCTGGTGTGTCCGGGACAGCAGTAGAGTCGACGAGCATAGGAACGCGAATTGCGCCGTCGCCGCCGTCGACCACGACGACGGCCGACCCGTCGGAGGCGCCCCCAGTAGTATCCCACTTTGCGGCACTCAGGTGTTTGCCCGCCTCGAGCTCGACGTCGGTGGCATCCTCCGGGACCAGATCCTTGTCGACGTCGTCTTCGGACGCGTCGTCGGATGAATTTTCCGAGTCTTCGTCAACGTCGTGCTCCTCGTCGGCAGGGTCTTGGTCAGGTTCCAGCGGCGAATTGGGGTCATCCTCATCGTCGTTGGTTGTGGGCGGGGGGCCGTCGGGTTCGGGGTGGTCGTCGTTGAGACCGAGGTCGCTCTTCGTAGGACTTCCATAGACGTCGAGGCCGTCGAGGACGCTGTGAGAGCGGGAGCGGGCGGGGCTCGCGTGGGCGGTTACTGACGGGGCGGGGGAGAGGCCCGAGGGAGGAGGTTCGACCATCTCCACATCAGAATCCATGGCGAGGAGGAGCGTCGTTTTTCGAGGGGAAATGTGATGTGGCAGGCTCAATTTGCGTTTCCTGGGCCAATGCGCGCGTTTCCACACGCCCAGTAACCGGAAGATGGCAGTTGCCGCATCCAGCTTTTCGTATCTTCCGCTGACCGAAGAAATCAAAGTTCCGCTTTTTCATCCATCCTCAAGCCCATGCCCCTTGCAAATGCTTGCAAAGTGACGAGAGATATTGGCGAGGACGCTTTCACTCTCACCAACGGGCATCTTGGTGAAGAACCAGAAATGGTCATACAAGATGTGATTTTCTACATTTGAGGTATTCCTACTCATACGTCGGCCATGATGGCGTCGTCTGCGTCCACTCCTGCCACAGACCCAGCTCCATTGTCGGCCTCGTCGCCTTCAAGCTCTTGCTCACTCTCCCGGTACACCAGAGGTTTCTCCTTGACAGGCGACGTAAGATCTTTCCCAAATACCCGCATGCTCAGGGCGCTGAGAGAGAACGATGAGCAGATGCAAAAGGGCAGTATTGGCAGGCCAGAACACGCACCTCTTCGCCTTTTTGTCAATCATGAGCGTCAGGGAGACATTGGACTTCCATATTGGGACTATCAAATCGTGCGAGAGCCTGCAAGAAAAATTCAACCATGGAGTGAATTTAAATGCAGGAAACACTAACGACGCGCCCTCCAAGTTCTGCGGGAAACGCACAACATGGCTGCCTGTAGCTGTAAAGAGAATAAGATGAGCGTGGAACGAAGAAAGTCTGTAAACGCCAACCTCGCGCAGTCAACAGCCCACAAAACGGCTCCGGGAACACAACACATAGCGGATATGCCTTCTCCACCAGTATCTTCAGCACCTCCAAGTCCGCGTCCACGATCGTGCTGGGGTCCATATAGGGCAGCACGAGCGGCAGCGCCTCGCCTAGAACGCGAAACTGCGCATCCGCGCCGCGCCCCGCCTCCTGCTTTGTGAACACCTTTGTACCCGCGAACGTCAGCCGGATGCGGTTGTAGTCGTTCGCCAGGATGACGGCCTTGACGAGTGCGTTGGTGATATAGAGCGAGCGCGCAGCGTCGCCGGCGGGGTTGCGCACGAGGACGTTGGACGAGGGGAAGCCGGCGGTGAGGTGGAGGCGATCGCTGGTGAGTGAGATTGAGAGGAGACAAATGCAAGAAGGAAGGTGAACGCACACGCAGCTGCCGATGGTTGGGTCGTCGGGGGAAAGGAAGGTGTACGGGTTCTCCTTGAAGGAGCTCCCGCCATCACCTTTCTTCTTGCCTTGGGCCGCTTTTTGAGGGGGAGTTTTCGATGGCTCTGATGACGCGTCGGGTGCTGCATCGACCTTTTTCTCGGCGTCTTCCGCTTGGTCCGATGCAGGCTCCACCGCAACCTGGTCTAACCGTGGTTTTTTGCTGTCCGGAATCTCAGACGGCTCATCACTCTCTGCCTCCCGTTTCCTACTGATATCAGCATCGTCGGTGTATCAAACTGGGATTGAGCAGTATGTCTTACCTCGGCGCCTGTTCCACCGTGTCCCCAGTGCGCTCCAACACCGCGACAAAGAAGCCTCCGGTATCTTGCAGATGCGGGTAAATTCTTACACTGCGTGTCGTCATAAGCGTTCTTTTTCCAATGTCAGCGGAAGAGAAAAACTAACCATCTGGGCAAATTCAGCGCCTCGACATCCTCAGGGGGCCAATGACCTGGCGTCATCTTCGCCTTGACACTCTCGCCCTCGGTGCACGTCCGCATGAATGTGTCGTACGTGTCGTACGTCGTGGCGATCGACTTGTCCGTGGGCCGCCAGGACGTGAGGCCGGAGCGGCGCTGGAGGGACGGCAGCTTGGCAGAGACGTCGACCAGGTGAAATTCTGGTTCGAGCGCATGTTAGCAACACGGATAACACCAAGAGAAGGCGCACCAGGATTGCTCTTGAGCGCACACGCGACGACAGCCTCGTTCTCCACGGGGTTGAGGGAGCAAGTCGAGTAAACGATACGGCCCCGCGGCGCGAGCATTTTCATGGCGCGCTGCAGGATGCGGAGCTGGAGTCTATACATTCACACTCTGCATTAGATCACGATGACCAGACGAGACGCGTACCCATGCAACCCGTTCCCATCGTTTGGCCCCCAGCTCTTCCAGATTCCGAGATTCTTGCGCATCGTCCCATCCCCGCTACACGGGACGTCGCACAATATCCGGTCAAAAAGCAAGGTCTCTGTTCTCCCCTTGCCATTATTTACAGGGATTTTGAGGCCAGGGTAAATCGACGCGTCGAGGTTCGTGACCATGAGCGCGGGACTGGGGAGGCGCGCAGACTGGTGGATGAGGAGATGCGTGCGCTTGTGATCGCTGTCGTTTGCAACGAGGAGGCCAGAGGGGATAGACGTGGACGTAAGGGTGTCGTGCGCATGGAGTGCTTCGAGGAGTTGAGCAGTCTGGGGTCGGGTTGAGTGAAATCAAGAGTGAAGGGAATGGAAGACCTTGGAGCCTGGGGCAGCGCACATGTCCATAACCTTTAACCCGATGAGATTGGTTCACTTCCACGACCATTCAAAATACCTTGTGGTGCGGCTCAACCTCCATGAATAGCGGGGGCAACATGCTAACCGCCTCCTGCCTTGAAATATTTCCCTGTCATCGTCTGTTGAATCGATACGCACTTTGAGAGCCCCAGTTCGCTCACCACTTCCGTCTCGAAAACAAGGAATGAATGAAACTCTTTGAACTCGGGCGACTTGCGTAAAACCTTCTTGGGGACGTTGAATTGCCACGCGAGGCCATCCGGATACCTTTAGATCGAGATTAGAGCACGTCGATATCGAACATGACTCGACCCACCAGGGAATCTGCACAGGTGGTGGAAGCGGCTGCTCTTCGAACACGACATTACTCAGCCCCGGAACGTGCGTGTCGCGGACAGTTGCGTTGAGGGATTGCGCGGTCCTACGGCGAACATAAGCCCTCGGTATCTACTTGAAACGCGGAAAACGCGCTGTCGGCTTCCGGCGACACGGAACGTCGTGGGCAGTGGTGTGCGTAACGAGTCCAGGAGAACCTCCCACTCGTCTTCGGGAACGATCTTCTGGGCCTGATAGTAAGTCGTAAACCGTTCGTTGTGCATCATCGATTTTTCGACCAGGTCGGTGCGGTAGGTGTCGTCCCGCGGCTTATTGCCGCGTCGGCCACCGCGTTTCTGTGAATATGAGCATAAGGAATATGCCAAACGATTTTTTTTACATTATTCCGGCCCATCGCGGTGGAAGACAAAAGTCTGGTGGTGACCGTGACACTCCTAACCCTTTTGCCTCCTACTACCTTGCTAACCTGGCCCGCCGCTTTGAAAACAATATTCACAGTGTCCCGCGACTCTTGGCTACTCCACCATATGACAAGCTCCTACTATAAACTACCGCTTCCAACGAGTACATACTTTGTCAACCTCGCTCCCGAGGCGCCGCCCAGAGACGACAAGAAAGAAACAGTCGATTTTGTGGTTTGCCTTGTCGTCGTTATGAATCAACGCTGGAAGCCCGTCAGAGCCCGTCTTTCTCCTCGAGCACAGGGACGTCTCACCTCGATGCTTCGTCCAAACGCGCCGCGCCGCCGCAGATCAGCAAATGCGCTCTCGCTATAATGACCTCCTTTGCGATCGCCCCCTCCCCATCGTCTACGTCTTGAGCGCCATGGGTACCAATACGCGCGTTTGTTCTGCTAACCCCGTCACCACGATTCTCACTCCTCGGGTCGCGGCTCCCGACCGCATTCTTGATCACACCTATCTCGAGAACGGATGGAATATCGACATTTTATCGGAGGAGGGCTTTGCTAAAATGAAGGAGATAGTCAACTTGGTCAAAACGACACCATACAATGCTTGTATGCACCTGCAGTTTACCTCGACTGCATACCCGCTGATTTGCCCCCAGGAAAAGCAATGATTGCGACTTGCGACACGCCTGTTGTCAGATCGAATTCATACTTTTTCGAGACCTCTAGAGTCTAAGTGTAATATCACCTGAATGAAGCCCTTGTATCTCCCGTCATGCTACTACCATCTGCCACCAAATTTCTCCATCAGGCGTACTTCGCACCCGACGGCCACGGTCCAGAGAAATTGGTCAGACTCGAGCACGCCCCTCACTGCGCGACGGCAGCGGGCCGCGGCTCTCGTCGGGAACCGTCGACCCAACAACTCAGGTATAAGTACCGCTACACTCAACCACCACCCCAGAAACTCCACGACAAACCTGAGCATGTCAACAGGTTCCCCGGCACCCTCTGCCGACGAGGTCAAGCTCGTCGAGGTGTCCGCTCGATTCCTTGCAGAAATCGCTGACTTGACGCCTGGAAAGTCGCTCGAGGCGAAGCTCAACAGGGACTACGGGCCTTCTTCGGAGACGTATCAACAGGTTCGGCTGAAATATTTCGTCTTCCGTTTATTCCGAGCCGTGGACTGATGATGTTCGGTTCGATAGTTAGCTGCATTGGCTTTGCACGGGCTCCGGGATGTGAGTGGCGAGTACGATGGAACACTAGGAACTGACCACGGTTAGGTTCCTTTGGAAGGGTTGGCTCGCAAATGAAGAGGTTCGGGACTCAGCCGACATTCGTACTCCACAATGAACTCATTTCTGGCGGCGTCAGATTACCGGCCCCACCTACCGACGCTCGCGTCTCCGCCCTCCTTGTGCGTAAACACTTCTCATCCTCAGACTTTGTCCTTTGAACACCCAAACAATTATTCAGCAGAGGAACAAAGCTGGCTCTCAATCACTGCCGTATACATGGAGAGCCTGAGGACCAAATATTTACGGGACAGGTCAGCCAATACAAACTATACATCCACACTTATGAGCGTACTCAACAGTATCACGCCCATCCATACGGCGAAATCAACTGCTCGATCCCCGTCCCCGGTACTGGGCCGAATCCTGAGCTGGAGGGTATGGACGGCTTTTGGGTCGGAGTATATTCTACTCGTCTTTACCACAGTCCCCGGAATGTTGACCGCCGTTCGCAGAGCGGTTGGACATCCCCTGGTCCGGGATCGCATCATTTTCCACGGGCTAGAGGTGGAGGGCTTATTGCGTTATTCTTCTTGCCGGCGGGGCGTATTAGCTGTAAGTTTTCTTCTCGTTGAGAGCCTCGCAAACATAAACTTGTGCGATAGACAAAGTAGGACGGGAAATGCCTTAATCTATCGAACTTGAAGCTGTAACTGTCGTCACGACACACCCGCTGATCTGCGCCCAAGAAAACCCTTGCTTGCGACTTGCGCCTCGCCTTTTGTCATCTCCGAATTCATACTTCCTCGACCTCTACGTGTAATACCACCTCAATGAAGCTGTATTCTCTGGGAAGATCTACCAGGTGTTCATGATCATGGCAGCGCAATCGATTTTGGATGAGCAGGAGGCGGTCGTCAAACATAGGAAATCGTCATTTTGGTCGAGTTTGAAGTTCGCACTAGTACGAGTGACGGTCAAGTGCGCCGCGCGCGCAACTATTCGTCGCTCCGCTGGCAACGAAGGAAAATCAGAGGGCAGGCGAAGAGGCCATCTCGGGGAAGCCTGAGTATGCTCGCGCAGTGCACCTAGAAACTGAACATTGTAATTGCGGCCACCATTGGCACTCGGGCAGGGATTCTATTGATTTTGACGACGCTGTTAGACAGAATTCTAGAAAGCAACATACACATAGATCGAAAGCATTCTGTTACGACAAATACATACATCAAGTGGTAGCGCAAAGATGCTAAAAAACCAGCGAAGCAACGAGGCTAAAAGAGCAACGAAGCGGCGACATCGACGTTCCCCCCGGCGGCGTCGAGACTGCTGATCGCCACCTCGCGTGTCGCCCCAAGATCCATGAGGACACGGATGTGCTCCTCCGGGTGTCGTGACGCTGCTGGTGCCGGTGCGGGGGGTGCGGCAGCTCTCGGTGCAGCGCCGAGCGTATGCCCGCCGCCCGGGAACGTCTGCCCCTGCCCCGGTCTCGTCGGGCCCCCACTCCCCGACGCACCCTGCGCCCCTGGCGGCGGCGGCACGCCCTCCATACTCCGATCGCGCGCCTTCTCCGGCAGCTCATGCTCCGCCAAAAATTTCACTTCCCTCCCCTGTATGCGCAGCACGTTCTTCTGCAGGTCGATGCACGCCTGGTGAGTTTTGAGCATGTCGAGTCCGAGGAGGAGGTCAATGTCGCGGCCCTCCATGATGAGGATTGTACACGGCAGGTGCAGGTCCGCGAGCTTGAGCTGCGCGCTGTGAACGCGACCGAGGATCTTGGCGGTGCCGACGCCGCGCGCGATGCCCGAAAAGCGCCGGTCGAGGAGGCGCATGATGCCGCACGCTTCAGCGCATTCAGGGCTCACTGAAAGACAGATAACAATTTCATAAGAGAGGGAGATTAAACAGCGGTGGACTCACTGATGGTTTGTTGTGCCCCGCTGTCTACAAAGGCCGTCACCGGCCGTGAGTTTATCTCGACCGGAATGCTACGCGTCTGTGAGCAATGTGCCAAAATTTCGAAACAAACACGCGACCCACTAGAGCATCGTCACCTGCCCAAAGCTCTCCGGCGAGTACTCGAGGGCATGCTCCATATTCTCCATCACAGCCTGCTGGCGGATGGCTTCCTCGATGCGGCGCTGCGCCTCGACGTCGAAGGGGTCCGCGTTGAGGTGCTCGATTTCGCGTTGACGCTGCAGCTCGGCGGACATATTTCGGTCACGCGTCTGGCGTAGCAGCTCGGCGAAGCGGGCGGGGTTGGATTGCGCAGCGGCGACGAGTTCGGGTTGTGTCTGTGCAGTAGATTATTTTTTGTTTCCACGACCGGCCAAGATTCCCAACGACGAGAACCGGGGCCTTCTTTGTGAGGAATAGGCGTACCTCTTGCAGCTGGCGCACAAGATCGGGGTCGCCCAGAATCTGCAGGCGCATCATCTCAGCATCCTGTTCGACGGGAGGCCTGTTCTGCGTTCAGCGGCCAACCCCGACAAAGGACAAAGAAGGCTCTGTACCTCCCTGCTACATTCGGCACCTTGCGGCGCAGCTGCAGCATGGCGTTCTCCTCGTCCACGCCAAGATCGCGCATGGTCGACTTGAGCGCGCTGAGGTCTCTGCCATTGTACGATATGCTCTGTTCAGCGACAGGGATGTTGGACTAGGATGGATGTAGGTGAAACGGCAGGATGCAAGAGAGCGCGGGCAGGGCACACCTCTGCCTCGAGCCAGGCCATGACATTTTCGAGCTCCATGCTCGAGTCGATTTCGATGCCATAGGACTGCCCCAGATCGGTAACAAAGGTCAAATGCATTGCGGAGGATATGAGAGTAAGATTCAAAGGAGGTGCATTAAGAGTCACAACCGCAGAAGGTGGTAGAACGAACGCGCGTATACAAAGCAAGACCTAAGCAAGACGCGCCAAAGACACCGCTTATGCACACTATCCCCGGAAATATAATGCAATTTATTAATAATACTACCCTATACGCTACCCCTCCACCCCACCCAGCCCACGAGCGCACCCAGCAGCAGTACCCCGCCCCACGCGCGCGCTGTACGCAACTCTGACGCTCGAGTCGCAAACGCGACTGTCCCTTGCGCTTGCGACGCATTCACCACCGCCGCTGGTCGTTTCTCGACGGGAGAATTCTCGCTGTCCAGATGCTCTGGCGTTGACACGGGCGCCTCTCTGCCAACCTCCACCTGCGCGACGCCACCGAAAAAGTCCGTTATCCTCACTTCGTTGAGTGGGCGGCCGAAAAGGTCTGCCCGCACACCCGGATCGGAATGAATCTTCGCGGGATCATAGGAGGCGAACTGAGCTGGGTGTAAATAACGTGGCTAAGTTGAATTGACGAGAGGCCTCACCAGATCCGCCATACTCTCATGCGATGTTTTGTTAATCTGCTCCATAAACTCGAGGATGTAGTGTGTGAAGCGGTCGATTACAGACACTCCAATGTCGTTGTCATTCTCGTACTGGGCTGGTTAGCCCGTCATACAGAAAGAAGTTGGATCCAAAGACGCACCGAGTACGAGTTTTGGTCGAGCTTGGCCGAGCCTGTCGCGAGGATATTTGGTGAATAAAACTTGGAGTACATTGTATTTGCCTGGCAGGTATCGATCATAAAGAGGATCTCGTTGTACCTTGTCCTTTGTTCAAAAAGAGCAAAGAACGCAACAGAGAGCTGACTCACCGCTTCTTCTGCCACATCTGCTCAAACGCGTCCGCGATGTCGAACGCACTGATCTCCTCGTTGTCCTGGAACTTGAGGAACTCGTTCCCGCCATGGCCGGTCATGTACACGAATACATTCGAGTGCGCGTCCGTGAGGAGCCGCTTCGAACGCGGAACCGACGGTTCCATGCGCCCTGTGAAAGCACGATGTTAGGAAATGTACGAGAAATGGGGAACGGACCCACCGGTCAACACGCGGATAAAGTTCTCTACGGTGACCTCGTACCCGCGGTAGTCGACCTCGATGTTGTCGCCGTACAGATCAAGACCACGGCCAGGGTTCGCGTAAACGCTGCCAGGGAAGCGATTGCGTGCATTGCACGCAGCGTCGTCGGCCAGCATCAGGATAATGTTCGAGTCGGGGATGCCTAACCGTTTCACCGTCCTGTACCTGATTTCATTCCTTCAACAACGCAACCACGAAAAGCAGTTTTCCAAGACAAACATGCCCAGTGCGTTCGCCATATGCTTCAGGATGGTGAGTCAGATATATATGGCCAACGCAACCAACTGACCCTGTAATTGAACCAATATCGCGACGCACAGACCAAGACGGCCCAGTTATTTGTGTGGTTGGACGTGCTGGCACCTGGAGGCGCATTCTTGAAAAAGTCGCCGACAATCTCCTCGTGAGACGGGGCTGTGGCATGTATTCGCCAGGTGCAGGTGAAGAGAAAGAGAAGGAGGGAGACAAGCATTAACCGTTATGTAATCTGTGGCTGTAACACGACGCGTACTCTCCCCCCACCAAATGCCTGTTGCAGTCCCCAAGATACCAGCGGCCCCTGGCGGCATAAAGTCATACTACCAGGCAAAGATAGAGGCCGCAGAACTCACAATAAATGAAAAGACTCAGAACTTGCGCCGTCTCGAGGCCCAGCGGAATGCTTTGAATGCACGAGGTAATTCGACGCGCTCGAGGGATTCTTCCGGTCCTCAATATGGAATTTCACAGTAAGGCTCTTAAGAGAAGAGCTGCAGCTGCTGCACGAGCCGGGGAGCTACGTCGGGGAGGTCGTCAAAGTCATGGGCAAAACGAAGGTCCTCGTCAAGGTGCAGCCCGAAGGGAAATACAGTACGTGTTTTCTTGCCCAAACTACTCTTATTGACCTCCTCAGTCGTCGACATTGACCCTGAAATCGACGTCGCGTCGCTAACGCCCACCCTCCGCATCGCCCTCCGCTCCGACTCGTACACAATCCACAAAATCCTCCCCAACAAAGTCGACCCCCTTGTATCCCTCATGATGGTCGAGAAGGTTCCCGACAGCACGTACGAGATGGTCGGCGGGCTTGACAAGCAAATCAAAGAAATCAAGGAGGTCATCGAGCTGCCCGTTAAGCACCCCGAACTCTTCGACGCACTCGGTATCGCCCAGCCCAAGGGCGTCCTTCTCTACGGTCCTCCTGGTACCGGCAAGACGCTCCTGGCCCGCGCGGTCGCACATCATACCGACTGCAAGTTCATTCGCGTCAGTGGGAGCGAGCTGGTCCAAAAGTACATTGGGGAGGGTAGTCGGATGGTGCGCGAGCTCTTCGTGATGGCGCGTGAGCATGCGCCGAGTATCATCTTCATGGATGAGATCGACTCCATTGGAAGCTCGCGCGGGGAGAGCGGGAGTGGCGGCGGGGATTCCGAGGTGCAGCGCACAATGTTGGAGCTGCTGAACCAGCTCGACGGGTTCGAGCCGTCGAAGAATATCAAGGTCATCATGGCTACCAACCGAATCGGTCTGCGCCCCTTCTTCTTTTTTGTTTTCGACGCGTATTGACTTATCCGCCAGATATCCTCGACTCTGCGCTCCTGCGACCTGGACGGATAGACCGCAAGATCGAGTTTCCACCGCCGGGGCCCGAAGCGCGTGTGTCTATCCTCCGCATCCACTCGCGCAAGGTACGTCTCTCCTGGGCACCCTTCCTTCCTTCCCCACTCATTCATGCTGTAGATGTCATTACAACGTGGTATCAACTTGCGCGCGCTTGCAGAGAAAATGGGTCAGTGCTCCGGCGCTGAGGTGCGCGGTATATGTACCGAAGCCGGTGAGAGATCCTTTTATACTGTTCGCCTTTGCACATGCTGATGACCATGGCAGGCATGTACGCGCTGCGGGAGCGGAGGCAGCACGTTACGCAGGAGGACTTTGAGTTTGCGGTGGCGAAGGTGCTGAAGAAGAACTCGGAGGGGAATACGTCGGTGAACAAGCTATTCTCGTAGAGTGTCTGTCGTACAGCGTGAATCCCTGCTAAGAAAACATTACTGCACATGAGGAATCGCGTTACACCTGTAGTCTGTTGCTGCGTGGCAGTGCAACTTTTTGACGCGTCCCACCATGGCGTCGACTTCTGCGCCCGTCGCGCACAACGCGGTCCCCCCGCCCCTCGCAAACTCCGCTGCCCGCTCATCGCGTATAGCGCCCCACTCACACATAAAGGGCCTCGGCCTCACCCCAGACGGCAGCGCGCCCTCCGATGGCTCTGGCTTCATCGGACAGACGAACGCTCGCGAGGTCCGTCCATTAAATGTTACTCCTCGCTCCCCTCGGTGCTGAGACCGCCTTGTAGGCATGCGGCGTCATTGTCGATCTCATAAAATCACGAAAATTCTCGGGACGCGCGCTGCTTCTTGTTGGCGCACCCGGTACGGGCAAGACTGCTCTCGCGCTGGCTGTATCCCACGAACTTGGCGCAAAGGTCCCCTTCTGTCCCATGGTCGGCTCAGAAGTCTACAGCACCGAAGTAAAAAAGACCGAAGTCCTTGCTGAGGCGTTTCGGCGCGCGATCGGTGCGTAACGCGTCCTTATTTCCCGCTTTTTTTCCAACCTTTGCGCAGGGCTGCGGATAAAAGAGACAAAACAAGTCTACGAGGGCGAGGTCACCGAGCTCACGCCGACCGAGTCCGAGAACCCACTCAGCGGCTACGGCAAGACTGTCTCGCATGTTATCATCGGTCTCAAGACTGTAAAGGGATCAAAACAACTTAGAATGGATCCTAGGTATTCTTAACTGGCTCGAGACTGCGTTTGGTCCTGAGATTCGATAGCATCTACGAGGCCATCCTCAAGGAAAAGATCGTCGTCGGCGATGTCATATACATTGAGCATAACACGGGCGCCGTCAAGGTATGTCACCGCCCTTTCCTTTCTTCTGTGTTAAAATAAAACCCATACGCAGCGCGTCGGGCGCTCCGACGCGTACGCTTCCTCCTACGACCTCGAGGCCGATACGTACGTCCCGCTCCCCAAGGACAACGTCCACAAGCACAAGGAACTCGTGCAGGACGTAACCCTCGGCGACCTTGACGCGGCAAACGCGCGTCCACAGGGAGGACAGGACATCATGAGCGTCATGGGCAGTCTCGTTAAGAGTGGCCGCACCGAGGTCACCGACAAGCTGCGCCGCGAGGTCAACAAGGTCGTCAAGGGGTACGTCGACCAGGGCGTGGCAGAGGTCGTTCCAGGGGTGGTGTTTATCGACGAAGTGCGTTGTGGTTCTCTTCGTTCCTTCTGAGCCGTCGAATTTGATGCATGAACAGGTCCACATGCTCGACATCGAGTGTTTCACCTACCTCAACGCACTGCTCGAGTCCCCCATGGCACCAACCGTCATCCTCGCCACCAACCGCGGCCACTCTCTCGTCCGCGGTACCACTGACATTTTTTCCCCGCACGGTATCCCCGTCGATCTGCTCGACCGGTGCGCCTGCCCTACCTCCCCACTCGACCTTTTTGATTTAATTCTTTCACTTAGGTGCATGATTGTAAAAACAGACGGCTACACACGCGAGCAGGTCGGCAAAGTCGTGCAGCTGCGCGCCAACGTCGAGGGGCTTCGGCTCGGCGACGGTGTGCTCGATCGACTCGCAGCGGAGGGGGAAAAGTCCTCGTTACGGTGCGTTCACACGTTCCCCGCAAGATATTCAACCACCCGACCAACCCCACACCCCCAGATATGCTCTCCAACTCCTTACCCCTGCTTCCATCCTCGCTGCGCTTGCGGGCCGCGCGCAGATCGAGGAAGAGGACATTGGCGAGATGGGCGAGCTCTTCCTCGACGCCAAGAGTAGCGCTGCGCTGATTGGCGAGGACGGCGGGTTCCAGGGCGGTCGGTAGGTGTGGTGTTCATCGGTAGAGACTTTCTCGAGGAGGTGTACGTTCTAATTAGGTGGGTCTCTTTCCTTTTCTCGGTCTTTATTTTGACAGACTTTTTGCGTATAGGAATATCTTGCTTGGAAATATACATATTGTATTGCTATCGCTGTTCGCGTCTTGTTCGGTCGAGACAACCTGTAGGCTGTTTACTGGGTATCATCATTGTTCGACCGAGGTCAGAAAAAACATATTCTGGCGCACTGGTTGGGCTTCTTATATCTCTGATTTGACTTGTTACAGTGCTTATTGTAGCCGCCTTGCTCATCTGGAGAGTCCCCGCAGAATGCCGGGTGTAAACTGGAACCCAAAACGGGGCGATGAAGGCACTAGCTTATGTAATGGTATCTTATCGCCAGCCTCGGCCATCCTTCGGTCACGTTTGTGGCCATCCTTGTCCACCGAGGCCGTGGTGACCAAGAGGCCCTCAACGATTCTAAGCTATCGGGCTGTCTCGGGCTGCTGAGGCAGTCGCCCCACCGATGACTTTTTTCTCATGGCGTGTCTGAGCAGTTAAAAGCGCCACGCGTAAATGGGCTACTCACTCAACAATCACCTCCAACATCAACATTTCCAAGATGGCCACTAAAGAACTCCTCGAAGCCAACGAAATTTTCGCCGCCAGCTTCAAGAAACCCGAGCTCGTTCCCCGTGATCTTCTCATTGGTACGCACTCTGCTGGACCTTCCCGTTGAGACTACTCACAGCCGTCTAGTAAGCTGCATGGATCCTCGAATCCAGTAAATATCAGTCGGGCGTAGTGATAATTCGGATGTTGATGTCTTTTCCCAGGCCGTACGAGCAGCTCGGCTTCAAGATTGGAGCTGGTGGAATCGTCCGAAACGCCGGGGGCTCAGCGTGAGTCCTCTCAGAAAACTTCCCTGCATTTGTGAACCCACTGATCCCGTTCATTTAGACACAATGCATTGCCTAGTATCATCATCAGCCAGCAGAACTTCGGAGTTCGAAATTTGGCAATCTTCCACCATACCGACTGCGGTATGACCAAGTTTACAACCGAGGGGATGCGTGAGAAGGTGAAGAAGGTGCACCCGGGACGGGATGATGTTGCGGACCTCATCGATGCCATCGACTTTCACCATATTACTGACGTGGAGGAGTCGGTCAAGAGCGACGTCAAATATTTGGCAGAAAACCCTCTTATCGCAAAGAGCACCAACATCACCGGTTGGGTCTACGATACTGAAACTGGAAAGGTGGGACACGTTATGCTTTTGTTACTTGACCGCGTTCTGAATAGTGTTCTCAAGATAGCGAAAGTCGCGGATGTCCGGACATGATGATGTATCCCGCTGCTACACAGAGGCCGCGAGCTTTCGCGCGTTGAAGGAGGGAAGCGAAATATGTTCTCTCTTTAAAATTTAATACAATCCTCACACTGCTTTGATTGGATGACACGAGCAATTCAAACCTCCCACGGTTCAAAAACGCTGCGAAATATTGGCCCCAACATTTAAGGGGTGGAATAATACCAGGAAATGCTTGCTCCTTGCTTGAGGTTTCAAACAGCCATGATAGGAATGGTGTCGGACTGATAGGAATGGTATTGAGCGAGCCGGCGGTGGATGTATGGGCGAGGGCCGTGAAGGCGCAGCGACAGGCATAATATAGGTGGTAGTGGTTGCACGGGGTCGTGAGCGAGACACGACTGCTCCTGAGGATGCACCGCTCGCACCAAGAAGGACGGTGGTGGAGGGGGACGCGGGTTCGGTGGAGTGACTTGGTTGTTGGTCGGCAGTGGTGGAGGAGGAATCTGCTTCAGATGGTGTCAGGACAGTGAGAACAAGTCGGACAGAGCATACCTAAACGGCAAGCATATTAAACTTTTGGACTACGCTGTCGTCCAGCTGCAGGGACGGTGTCGTACCTGAGTGAATGCTCGATTAGTAAATAATGTTCAACGCCACTGGGGACATTACTGAACGCACCTCTATTTGACACGCTGAGGGACATGACCCTGAGCGACGCCGCCGGTGGCACCCCTAAATTGACCAACAGTTCGAGGAGCCCGTCCAGGTTTCGGTCCGCAGTCGCCACCGCCAAAGCCGCCATAATGCGCGACCGCGTGGCGGGATCGGGCTGAAAAACGGCAGCGATCGCGGGGTCATCGAGGATGGCGTGGAGTTGTTCGCGTTGGGACGGCATGGCTGTTTGGGTGAAGAAGCGACGTGAGTGGGAGGATAGAGCTTACGTATTATACTTGCTCATGTTTACTTCGCATGAATTCATAGGGCCATCACCCACAAGAAAAAGCACACAAAGGCCGCGCCAGCTTCCGCGCATTGAAGGAAGGAAGCGAAATGAGATTTTTCTTCTTAGAAGTCAATACAATACCCGCACTACTTGACTGGATGATGAGCAATTCAAAACTCCCACGGTTCAAAACCGACGTGAAATAAAGCGGCGGCATATTACCAGTTCGCGCATCCAAAAAAATCGGACATGCTTGCTCCTTGGTCGAGGCTTCAAACACCTGTTTGTCGCGACTGGCTAAATGTTTTGGCGTACATCCTGGTGGTACAGGCCCTGTTTGTTCTTTATTAACCGTCAAACACCATTAACTGTGATGTTCATGATCAACCAAACGCTCGTGGTTGATGTCGGACGTGCTTTCAATTCGTACTCGGTTATGATAAGAGTACAGCAGAATAATTTCAGCGACAAGATTTTCTTGGCCGCAGAACCAGGTCTTTCTTGAACGAAACGGACAAAAGGAGACAAAGCAACCATCATCCGATCAACTATTTCAGTCCCGATTCGGGTTCTACTTACGTGAAGCGACCGCTTGCGGAGATTTGCTTCGCGACACCTTCCATTCACCTCGAAATCCGGTCAGAGGCCTTGCTCTACATGCCCGGGCAAATGCAGCCTAATATCGAGGCCTTCTGTTGGTGTTGGTGGAGGCGCCGACTCGGAGCCTGGTAACACCGATCCTCTGCCAGATCCCCTCTAAAAGGCTGTTCGAACAGTTTCGCCATCCTTTTCCCCCTTGCTGGCGATGTTTCAATGCCGTCGTATTGAGATTTTCTGACTGAGGAAATGAATCACGGCTAGACTAGAAGGGACTTGGCTGAACTTGGATAACAAGCGCAGCGGATTAACTAATTTGGCTCCTCGGAATTGAACTGTTCGATCACGGCGGTATTCGGTCACCGGTGGATGCGTTTAATCCTTCGTGTACCAGCAAGGTCGCTTATGTGCGCCTGGCGCCAGTGTTTAATGTTCGGAATTGGACTCGATTTTGGTTCGCCACTCCCTCGGTGCTCCTGCGATGCTCGATGTACTCGGGGGATGAGTGAGTACGCGCTCGGACAAGAGACCGAGGGTCAGTCAGCGGGTGGTTGAAATGCAGAGGGCGGTGAGCAACAAGGCCAAACTCTCAGATCAGTCAGAGCGTCAGCTGGCCGTTTCTGAGTTTGTCTCTTTTGCCTTTTCTTTCTTCCCTTTTCGCTTTGTACAACAACAACGCCGCCACCGAGACACACACTTCAACGCGGAGCAAGCCAGGTCGCCATCACACCACCCGACGACGACGAGCAGTAACGACGACGACCACGGCCACCCAGCATGCGCGAGAGTAACTTTGCGTTTCCTGCGCAGAACAAGGCCTGTGTATGCATCACATCCCAGCTATACGACAGACGAGGTCCGTCTGGCAATTTAATTGGCATTTATCGCTATTTTACTCAATCATTCATCCCAGCGCTGGACACGTCCTCGGCACTCCCCCTCTTCAACTCGCTCACCCACTTGACCTATCTCACTTCAACGTCCCCGCGCATCCGCGAGATTATGACCATGGACGGCGGTCTCGAGCGTCTTGTCCGCATCCTCCGCGACTTTTGCATGTCCCCGCCCCCGCCTGCCTCCCCTGCCGCCTTCTACGGTCTCCTCCCCCCAAGCTATCGTCCACCGCGCCTACCTCCACAGCTTAATCCACCCCAGGGTCAGTTCGACAAGCACGCCGCGTACAGATTTAGTCTCGCTTTCCAATGCGTCGTCAACATCGGCGTCCGTGGCAGCGAGCCCATCCGCAGTCGCGTCGTTCAGGCAGGCACACTCGATGTCGTCGGTTGTATTCTCGAGGCCTGGTTGGCCGGCCGCGGTTTTGCCGTGGGTCCGAGCACGAGTGCGACCGGCTTGCCGCGCGAGACCAGAGAAGCGAGGGCTGCAAGGAGAGCAGCAGCAGCTGCTGCTGCAGGCAGAGGACGTATAGAGGCAGTCGTAAGTGCCTATTTTCTTGTTATTTTCCATCCCATCCCGCCCCTTCCACTCTATCTCCCACACTCCACTTTAATCGTCATCTATTCCTTCTTGTTCCTTCTTTTCAAGATGATTTATTCCCTTATCGTCACTTACCCACAACCTTTAGGACACGGCGGACTCGTCACCCAGCCCCCACACAACACGCCTCGCAATCAACACCAACGCCAACCCCACAACCGCCGCACGGCTCAGATCACAGGAGGAAGAGGTTGCACTCTTCCGTGCCCTCACCGCCAACGCAAGCGCCACCAACGCGCGCAACGCGCCCGCTGCTTCGTCTCCTACTTCTGCGAGCAGGACCGGCAACGGGGCGGCGTCATCAAGCAGATCTAATGCTGTAGCGTCCTCATCTGCGTCGGGCCTAAGGCCCCCCGTGAACGAGGATGGGGAGGACGACCTGGAAGCGCAGACACCCATTGTGCGCGATCGGAGCGCCACAGTTGTCGTTCGGCGGCGCGGGGAGGGTGGCTCGAGTGGCCATGTGAGGGAGAACACCAACGGATATGCATCGACGTCGGCCTCCTCAAGCAACCCCGGTGGGAACAGCAACGCGAACAATGTGCACACGAGCGCGGCGATGCACGCTTTGGCGCAGCTGCAGGCCGCGCACCTAGCGGCACAGGCCCAGGCTTCCGCCAATTCTTCGCCCTCCCCTCATTCGCCCACCCCAGTCCGCTCCTATGCCCCCTCACCCGCGCCCTCTCCCTCGCCGTCCGCGAGCAGCGTCACGTCCACCACTTCTGTCACCTCGAATGCAAGCAACGTGAGTGTCCGTGGCAGCCCGAGCTACAGCAACGCCAACAGCCGCGCGAGCTCGCGCATGAGTAGCGCGCGCGCGAGCCCCAGTCCCAGCCCGAGCGTTCCCGACACCGATACCGATGGGGATGCCGAAGGGGATGTGGAAATGGTTGCTGCTGTGCCTGCTGCTGCCGCACATGCCCACGGGCACGGTCGGAGCAGGATTGGCGATTCAAGCGCGAGCGCGAGTCCGAGCCCGCCGCCGATGAACGCTCATCTGAATATGACCGTACCCCAGGGCGGCGAGCCTGCTGCCATGCTGAACGCCGCCAATATGGGAATGATGGCCGGGGCGAATATGAACATGAATATGAACATGATGGGCGGGATGATAGGTATGGGCATGGGGCTCGGGATGGAGGGGATGATGATGGCGGGCGGGATGGGGATGATGAATCGTGACCCTCGCATTGCAGGTGAGGAGGGCGGGCTCGGCGGTCTTGGAGGCGGGATGATGGGGCTAGGGGGCGATGAGGGGATGGGCATGGAGGGCGACGCAGCCAATATGATGGCACTCAATATGGGGTTACTTGGTGGAGGGATGATGAACGGGGACGGGGGGATGCTGGGGCTCGACGGCCTCGGTATGGGCATGAATGGGATGGGGGGTGGTATGGGGATGATGGGGATGGGGATGAACGGGATGGGGATGGGTGGAATGAACGCGATGGGGATGGGGATGATGGGTGGAATGCCGCTGCCTATGGGTATGGGCGACGTGAGTGGCTCGGCAGGTGGCGACTCGGAGGCGCGCGCGGATACGGATGCAGATGCGGAGGAGAGCGACGCGGGGGCGAATAATTCCAACACCAGCAACGGCAACAACAATACCAATACGCTGAGTGTGCGTAGGAGGGGCGAGGACGAGGCACAAACGCAGCAGACGCCGCGCGCGGGGGTCGTGCGACTCCCATCGCCCGTGTCTGCATCTGCGTCGCCTTCTGCCTCTGTGGCGTCGTCTCCCGGCGCCGGGCCTTCCTCAGCATCTGTGTCCTCTTCGCCGTCGGTACACGAAGAGGACGAGGGGGAACTGGATGAGGAGGAGGGCGAGGTGGTCGTTGCTGTCCGCGACAGTGCAACTGGCTCCGGGACGATGCGCCGCGCGGGGACTGTGCGCGCGACGCGCCAACAGCCGCATATACCAGATGTGAGTACGGCAAGCACTGTGGAGGCGGCAGCCGGCCGTATCAGTAGCGTTTCGTCTCGCGATCGAGGGGAGACTGCACGTCAGGCCGCATCCTCCTCTTCTGCGTCTATTTCCATCTCCGCACCACCTGTGCCGCCGGCGCCGCGTGCGAATCAACACCACACACCACACCCCGGCGCTCCACGCGTACCTGCGGCGACCGCACCCGTCTTACGCGCACGCCGCGCCACTGCTGCTGCGGATGCACCCATTCCTACTCAACCAGCAGTCGCCGTCATCCCCGCTCCCCTGGCCATGCTCCCACCACCGGGTTTCCGCACCGCCCGTGAATCGCGAGAAGACCGGCATAGCACGCACCACGCGCATGCGCATGCGCACCCCACAGGACCTTACCGCGACGAGGACGTGCTGCTCTCCCTGCAACTACTGGCGTACCTCAGCAAGTACCCGCATGTGCGGCAGGCGTTTTACAAACGGCGGCACGGGTTTCACCCCGCGAGCCCGCTCGCGCTAGCTGCAGCCAAGGCAGCGGCGGAGTCGCAGCCGCAGACAGAGGTAGTGTTACCGAAGGCGCCCGAAATGCTCAGCCGGGAGCGGGAGAGGGAACGCGAGAGGGAGAAAGGGCGGGGGGCGCAGGGCCAGCAGTTGGCGTTTTTACGGGCGTTTGGGGTTTCTGGGAGCAAGGAGAAAGAGAAGGGGAAGGCGCCGGCTGCATCGTCCTCGTCGTCGCGTGCCGCTGCTGCGACGACAGTTTCTGCGACTGCACCTACAGCTGCATCTACGACTGCGCGGCCCGGACTGGAGACCAACGTGTTTTCTTTAGTGGAGCGGTTCACGTTCCGTCCCTCGTCGAGCGAAACGGACTTGCCGAATCCGCCGCCGAAGCTGCCGCAGGAGATTCAGTATTGGGCAGGCGTCATCATGCGGAACGCGTGTCGGAAGGACGATAGCCGGGGTGGTATTAGGCAGTGTGCCAATAGTGAGTTTTCTCTATTGCTCCCAAACAAAAGGCAGTTACTGATTCCTCTTTTGCGCAGTGCTTTGTGGTCGTTGGGAAGAGTTTCCGCGTGAATTTGCCAAGTGCCGCCGGTGCAGAAAGGCGAAATACTGCGGCAAGGAGTGTCAGAGCACGGCGTGGAGCGAGGGTCACCGGTTCTGGTGTAGCGCCAAGGAGGGGGACGACGCACCGGACACTAATGCGACATCGGCCGCGTCGACTATGGCCCCGTCGGTGAGCAATGCGACGATCACGCCCGACGCACCCGATCCCAACGCGATTATCCCTGTCGGCGCCGAGCGGCGGGAGCGTAGGGAGCGATATGCAGCGCGCGAGCGTGAAAGGCTCGCAGCAGCTGTTGCTGCGAACGCGGTCCTTGGCGGTAATCCCAACGCAGGGGCAACCGCGGCTGATGCTGCGACCGTACGTGGTTTTAGGTCTGGAATCCTCGGCGCGCATCCAAGTACTGTCAGTGCCGTCTTCGGTGGCACGCCCGCTCCCTCACCGACGTCTCCTACCAACGCCGCTGCCGGTCCCAGCAGGGAGCGCACCACTGCTGCGCCAGTGTCCCCTCCCGCCGATTCGACGCGATCGCGCGCCATTGCGCTTCTCCGGAGGACTGCAAATCCTCTTGGCGCCGTCGGTTCGCCCGCCCTCCCGCCTCAGCGCCGTGAACGCGAGCGTGAGGCGGTAAACAACAGCTACGCAACGTTCGACACGTACATGGCGGAGCGGCGCCGGGCGGAAACGTCTGCTGCTACCAGCTCGACTGGGACGGCTGCGCCCAACAACCATCTGCACCACCCACAGCCGCAGAATCCCGCCGACATTGACCGCTACCTCGCGAGCTTTGCGGCGCCACCGCGACGGCGCGTCAGCCGGACGAGCAGGGATGCCGGCGACTCCTCGCAGACGCGAAGCAGTGGGACGATCAGGGACGCGTCTACATCGGAGAGCAATCCTGCAGCAGGTGAGGAGCCGGATAACATGGTATTGGAGTGAAGTCCGCTACTGCTGAGGGCTATGCTGAACTGTATCATTTGCTGCTACTACATACATACTTTTTCTCTTGTCCCATCCACACTCGCAATGATTCGGTATCTCCACTTTACTTCATTCTTCACGTTCCTACACATCGTCTAGCGCTACTCACGTCGATCCTTGCCTCTCTACGCACATCTATTCACTTTATTTACTTGAGCTTGTGATGAGGGTTTCAGGCTTACGAAGCGACTTTGCCACTGACCCCCAAGTTCTATTCTGGCGCCAGGCGTTTACTCGGTGGACCTTGCTTTTGCCACTGCTGGCTCGCGGTCCGTTGCAACATTCGTGGAATGACATTGGACAACGCTTGCCGTTGCAAAGTTACCGTGCCTCACCGTGCTAACTTTATTATTCCACCTGACCTCTTGCAAACCTCGTGAACTTCTACCGGCCCGTCAACCAGTGGTGCCTGACCTGGTTGTTTCGCTGGAGCAAATGCAGCGACGAACCTGATCCGAGCTTTTTAATTTTCCGCGTCCCATGGTTTGATTTGATTTGATTTGATTATTTCAGTTTGGTAACTACATGTAGCCTATCCGGCAATGGTGGACACCTTGGTCCCCATTATCCCTCCCCTCTGCCTAATCTGATTCACAGGCCAAAGAAGCTGGCAGTGTGACCTCCTCCCCAACAGCGCGCCGCAACCGATGGTCCAGCGAGGAAAGTCCGCGCCGAAGCTTCTAAAGACGAGGTATAAAAGACCTGAACTGTGTTTCAGTTCTTGTGCGAACATGATACGCTCAACGGCTCTGGTTTTGGCTTTGGCGATTGCATCCACTCTCGCTCAGGCCCCTATATTCGGGCAATGTGGAGGTCGGCTAATTTCGAACTGTTTTTGTTCTGAACTCTGACCCACCTCAAGGACAAAACTGGACCGGTCCGACGAGTGCGCCTCCGAATTTCGTTCAGTTTTGGAGCCGTCTAATATTGTTTGTTGTCAGCCTGTGCTACGGGCAGCGCTTGTGTTGTACAAAACCCGTTCTTCTCCCAATGCGTGCCGGGAGCGGCAACGACAACTCCGGCGCCGCCGACCAGCACGACTAGTGCTACTACCTCAACGACCAAAACGACGACTTCTGTAACCTCGACGGTATCCGTCCCTACTCAAACCGGCTTCGTCAAAACTTCCGGAACTAGATTCACGCTCAATGGCGCCAAGTACACACTTTTCGGGTCCGTATGTATTCTACAGCGTCTGGTTTTGTCGCTCAGTTCAACTTTATCAGTTCCAACGCGTACTGGCTGCCTCTTATGGGGTACAGCAACGCTGATATCGACAAGGCCTTTGCCGACATCGTTGCCAGTGGCGCAACTACTGTCAGGTAATCCCACCAACCCGTTCAAATTTTGCTGTGCTTGCGCTGAAGCGACAACTAGAACTTGGGGTTTCAACGAGGTCACTGCTGCAAGTGGCACTTACTTCCATTTGTGGTCAGGCAAAACCGCAACGGTCAACACTGGTGCCAACGGTCTTGGCGCACTCGGTGAGCTTCCGGTGGATATTCGCTTCTTCAAGGTCTTGACAATAGCCTAATAGACACTGTGATTGCGTCGGCCAAGGCTCACGGAATTCGTCTGATCATTTCTTTGTGAGCTTTTTTTTTTTTTTATCTCTCTCAACGAAATCCTAACCAACGGTTCCCAGGACCAACAACTGGTCTGACTATGGCGGCATGGATGTTTATACGGCTCAGCTTGTTGGCTCTGGACAACCCCACGACGTTTTCTACACTAACCCAACCGTTATTGTAAGTTTTTCTTTGTCCATATCTATGACCACGCTTCAACGAGCACCACAGGCTGCCTTCAAAACTTATGTCCAAGCCATCGTTACACGTTATGTCAACGAGCCTACTATCTTGGTGGGTAATACCCGATTCTTAGAGATATCCCGATCTGACCAAGGATGATTCAGGGTTGGGAACTCGGTATGCACTGACATATCTAGCAGACGCTCGAAACTGAACAAGTCTATAGCCAACGAACCCAGGTGTGGCGGAAGCAGCACGTAAGATATTCACGTCGTGGTTGAAATATCTATCTGACGACGCTGCTGAAATAGGGTTGCGTCCGCTAACTGCACCGTGTCGACCATCACCACATGGGCGACGACGATTTCAGCGTTTATCAAGTCGATTGACCCGAACCACTTGGTAGCGATTGGAGACGAAGGTTTCTTCAACGAGCCCGGGAGCCACAACTTCGACTTTGTTTACCAGTATGTCTGTTCCGATTCTACGACTGTACCTATCCTCATTCTCGATGCAGAGGAACACTTGGTATCGACTTTGCTGCCAACATGAAGATCAGCACCATCGACTTTGGCACTTTCCACGTAGGAATATTTCTTTGTTGATCGAACTGATGGCTGATATTGATGGCTTCAGATGTACCCGGTATGCCTCCGTCCTTCCGGCGCGTCTATTCTCATGTACTGTGCAGGGTAGCTGGGGTGAAGACATTTCCACCTGGCTCGCGTGGGGGAATCGTTCGTCTGTTTCGTCTGTTTCACAGCGTTCAAGTTGATTAAACCGTTTTTTTTTTTCGTCAGAGGCGAGTGTTTTAGATGCGCGCGAAACCAGAAACTTACATTTGGAGGATAGTGGATCACCGACCATGCAACCATCATGACCTCTTCCAACAAGCCAGTCATCATGGAGGAGTTCGGTATCCCCAGCTTCGACCAGACGGCTGCAGCTCGGGCGAGCATCTATTCCAGCTGGTACCAGGTAAGTATATATCAAACGCTCGCGAAGGACCATTGATCATCACATGCAGACCATTCTCAACAACAGCGTTACGGGCGACCTCATCTGGTTAGTGAAGTTGTACCCCTCCGCGATGTATGCTAACGAGTGGACAGGCAAGCCGGTTCGCAGCTCACCAACGGGCCTACACGTAAGTGTTACAACCTCATCATCGTTCTGGTATTCAGCCTTTTCCTTTGAAGCGGACGACGGCTACATGATCTTCCCTACCGACCCTGTGTACACCTTGATGCAGAGTCATTCTGCGGCCCTGAAGGCCAGGGGATAAATGGTTTATTGGTTGTACTTGTATACATGCATATCTCTGAATGCAACAATTCTTTTGAACATCGGGAACCCCGCGCGAATAGATGACGATTTACATCGACAGAAGAGTTTCCAAACCTCGAACGACAGTTTCTTTCCATTCCCTGCGGGCCAGTTCTACACGTGGGTCACCTCGGACACCAACCTCCAAGGCGCCTCTAAGACATTCTCGAACATTGCTGAGGGCCTGGCCTTCCACCCCGAGCACCGCTTCTTGGTTGGTTTCATGAATCCAAGTAGCAGCGATCGCGGGTGCGCGCTGCTCGAGGCGGGTCAAGAATTCAGCTTCCCATGTGTCTATCAAGTTTTGTGCACCCTCGGGAGCATCCGGCAGACATCTCAAATAACCCACGCAATTTCGCATCATTGACGAACGGCGCGCGAACGAGACCTACATTACATAACAGTGTCAATTCACTGCCTGAAATTCAACAAAGGGTGGAACGAACCCCAATGCCTGCAAACTCCCAATCGATGATTCCCTTTATGATTCCGTTCTCGTCAGCGAGAATATTGCCGAAGTGAAAGTCACGATGGAACAGGCGACTGCGAAGGGCCGACGAATCGGAAAGTCGCTTGACCCAGGGAGCCTTAGCTGCGTCAAGGAGGTCGATGAGGTGCTGGAGGGGTTCGAGGATGTCCTTCAAAAAATCCACCCCCGGGTGAATAGAGACGACGTGATGATAAGTCTTGAGGAACGCGGAAATGTAGGCGGGCCAGGTTGTGTAAAAAGCCGTTGGGTTCAAGGTTGCAAACGTCTCGTTGGTCAGGTTGTATGGCTCTGCGTTGAAGTATCGATGGATATCGGGGCTAGGATCAGGGTTGAATAAATAAAAGCACAACGCGGTAGAAGTTGTGTACATTGTCCACATCGTTTCTTCGATTACTGGTCCGGAATTGCCGTCGAGCGCCAGACTTCCGTGGTTGCGCGGAGTGTTTATGGAAAAGAGTTTGATGAAGAGGTCGACGTATTGGTCCAGCACACCATCCAGTTGAGCAGGAGACAAGTTCACCCATGTTTCGGCGAGAGATGGATATGGGATTTCTACGAAGGAAGGCATTAGTTGGGCTCAGTCCTCGTCAGTGATTCGTCAGTGATTCGACTCACTTTCCAGGCAGTTGTATTCGTACCCCACCGGGTTATCTGGATCAGAGCAGAAGAAGGCGACCTCGGGGACTGGTATCCCCGACGCCTTGAGAACATCTAGCATCGCCATTTCGTTCTCGGTTTTAATCTTCTCTATCGTCTTCCTAAAGTTGAATCAACTTCAACCGCCTTTGAGCAAAAAGGGTTTGCTACCTGGCGACCCGAAGTACGACGTCTCGTCCGGACCAGCGCCCATCCCCTTGTCCGAGGGAAACAAAGTAGACTTTGTGGAATGCGCCCTGGTTTTTTGAGGGGGTGATGTCGGTCGGGCTGAGGCCGAGATGTTCTTTAAAGAGGGTAGAGATAGATGTGTGCGAGAGTACTTCCCGATGTGCAAATTGCTCATCGTCTGGATGAAGCATCGCCATGATCGTTTGGTTCAAGTTGAGCGGCGGCGAACAGCGGCTCGGAGTCACGCGTGACCAGTCGTGTTTGTGATTTGCTCCCCACCATGCAGCAATACGGCAAAGAACGCGACGTCGAAGAGGACTCGGCCGGTACGTCACCCATCCTTCTCCATATCGCCTGCTCACCTCCAGAAACAGAGCAGACCACGGACCCTGGTTTTCTGACCTTTTTCGCGAATTTACCGAAAAAGGCGCCTGAATCTGGGACGTTGCGACTTTTCTATCGCTCCGGTTCTGGGTCCAGTCCCGACTACTATCAGTCATACGGCGCCGACGCTCTATACGTTGCCACTCACACATTCCGCACACAGTCGGTGATTAAATATCTGGGGCAAGGCGGGAGAGCGGCGGGACTCCCCTGCGTCAGCTTGAAATCTTCAGTGGCCAAAACGCTCCTTCGAGAATCGCTCACTACCAAGCAACTCCGGGTGGAGATATGGGTCCCGGAGAGCGGGCAGGGCAAGAAATGCACAAAGTTTCGTCTCGACAAAGAGGTGCGTCCGCGCTTCACTTCCTCCGCGGGCTTACACTCATTTTTCGGAATAGGCGTCCCCAGGGAACTTGCAGGCCGTCGAAGATTTACTTTTTAACTCTGGGACGGATCTCACCACACCGCCCGTCGTAATGGCAATTAAAATCGTCTCCTCGGCTGCCGCCAAAGTCAAAACGTTGGGTGTCGCTTTCGCAGACCCCAGTGTCCGCGAACTGGGGGTGGCCGACTTTGTCGACAATGACCTGTTTTCCAACATCGAGGTAAGCGCTCCCGCCAATCCAACCGCATTGCATCTGACTTTCGTTTAGTCGCTCATTATACAACTTTCTGTTAAAGAGGCCGTCATCCCCACCGGCACATTATCTGGGAACACCGACCGCGACGTCGACCTCAGCAAACTGAAAGCTGTTTTGGAGCGGTGTGGAGTGATGATTACGGAACGCAAGCCCAGTACGTACTCAGTTTCGATGGAACAGCCGTTCAACGACGACTCTGACTATCATACAAGGCGAATTTACGGCCAAGAATATTGCTGACGACCTTCCTCGTCTTCTGTCCGCCAAGGCAACCGAAGCGCTTGGGGCATCCACCTCGGCTGACCCTTCCATGATCATCCGTACGTGTCTTTCATGTTCAAGCGAGCGTGGTTTAATTTTCTTTTGAACTAGCACAACTAACTCTCCCCACCGCCCCTTCTGCCTTGGCCGCGCTGATCACTTACCTTCAACTCCTGAGCGAGCCCGATAATATCCATGCTTTCAGCATTAGAACGC
The DNA here is from genome assembly GCA_029281495.1 of Mycena filopes. NCBI lineage: Eukaryota > Fungi > Basidiomycota > Agaricomycetes > Agaricales > Mycenaceae > Mycena > Mycena filopes. Next base: position 860,222 of record JARIHR010000038.1, on the reverse strand, counting down.
ACGATTTGGATCAATACATGAAACTCGACGCCAGCGCGCTCAGAGCATTAAACCTGGTTGAAGCTCCGGGCAATGCCGTATGCAAATCCATTGTTTTAATAACAGCGAATTGACGTTGCTTAGGGAAGCACCACTCGGAATACTACTCTTCTTGGCCTCCTGAATAAATGCAAGACTGCACAGGGAACACGCCTTCTGGGGACGTGGCTGAGACAACCTTTAGTCAATCTCCATGAAATCCGTGAGTTGAAGACCGCTATTTTCCGGAGATCCCCTCACCTCGATCAGAAAAACGGCAAAACCTCGTTGAAATGTTCGTCGAGGACTCGAACTCTCGCCGCACTCTACAGGTCCAAACACCATTATCTCTCCTGAATCGACTCGTTAACCGTTGTGCCGTAGGACGAGTTCATGAAAATGATGCCAGATATGCACCGCCTAAGCAAGCGATTCCAAAGGGGCGTCGCATCCTTGGAGGACGTGATCCGCGTTTATCAAGTCATTCTTCTTGTCAGTTGTTGCAATTCTCCCCCATACTCCAAAGTAACCCGTGTGCAGCTTCCGGGAATGATCCAGGCACTCGAAAATGTGCAAACCGAAAACGAGGAATATTCTGGGTTGATAGACGAGCTCTATCTCGTCGCGTTAAGAGTATTTACCTCATCTTAAGATCGTTCCCGTCATCTCTCATACAATTTTCTACCACAGGGCTTCAACGAGAACCTTGAGAAATACTCGGAGATGGTCGAGCAAACAATAGATCTCGAACAACTCGATAGCCACCACTACGTTATCAAATCAGAGTACGACGAAAAGCTCGCGGACTTGGCCCAACAGCTGGAAGCGGTACGTGCTCGTCACCTGTAACTTCATAGAATGTCGCCTATGATATTTCCCAGACCCGCGATGGCTTAGACAAGGAACACAAATCCGTTGGTCGTGATCTCGATCTCGAGCTCGACAAGAAGCTGCATTTGGAGAATAATCAGACGTACGGTTATTGTTTCCGCGTAACAAAGAACGTAAGCGGTTCTTACCACCTATATGGCACGAACAGTTAACTAACTCCTTTGCAGGACTCGAAAGGCATATACGAAAACAAAAAATATATCGAGCTGGGCATGATAAAGAGCGGGGCCTTCTTCACCACCAAGACGCTTCGGTCCCTCGCCGAGGACCATCGGGACTATAGCGATAAGTATGAGAAGGCGCAGAAGAACCTCGTGAAGGAAGTAGTGAACATAGCATGTACGGGAAATTGTCTCATCTCTGTGCAGCCCAATTGACCGCTCGTGTTTACAGCGACATATACCCCGGTGCTCGAGTCGCTGGATAACGTCGTGGCGCACTTGGATGTTATCATCAGGTCAGTCCCGGCCTGTATCTCGTGGTCAGTTCTGACCGAAGGCTAGCTTCGCTCATGTCTCGGTGAACGCCCCCGAACCCTACATCAAGCCCAAGATTACGGAGCGAGGTCTGTCGTTGTCCGGCTTTCCCTTTCCAGATTCTCAACATTTATCTACAGGAACTGGCGATCTCATTATCCGAGACGCTAGACATCCGTGCCTCGAGGTCCAAGATGATATCAGCTTTATCCCGAACGATGTTGAGATGGTAAAAGGTTCAATCTGTTCAACATCTTTCTCTTCATATATCTGACGATCTGAGCAGACAAGAGTGAATTCCAGATAATCAGTAAGCGCAAATGATCTTCGTGTAACGCTCAATACCCACATCCGCTGCTAGCTGGCCCAAACATGGGAGGCAAATCCACCTATATTCGTCAGGTGAGTGGGTTTCCGAATTTCTCCGATCCGCCGATAGAGATATCCTCAGGTTGGGGTCATAGCTTTGATGGCTCAGACCGGCTGCTTCGTCCCCTGTTCGGAGGCGCGTCTCCCGGTGTTTGATTCAGTTTTATGTCGAGTGGGAGCGGGAGATAGTCAGTTGAAAGGTGTCTCAACATTCATGGCGGAAATGCTGGAGACCGCGACGATTTTGCGTGTGAGTTGCAACACTAATATCCGAAGCGTTTGCTAACTTTCGACGTAGTCGGCGACGAAGGACTCCCTGATCATCATTGACGAGCTCGGGCGAGGTGCGTTGGAAAAATTCCCGTGGGACGGTCACTGAATTTTCGCAGGCACCTCCACGTATGACGGTTTCGGGCTCGCCTGGGCTATTTCAGAGTACGCCCGTTCTTTCCCGCGTGTCGCCCCCCCTCGCTTATCCTGGGTAGACATATCGCATCTGAAATCCATGCGTTTTGTCTGTTCGCCACTCACTTCCACGAATTGACTGCGCTAGATCAACAATTGCCGCATGTCAAAAATCTTCACGTCGTGGCTCACGTTGACGAGGCGCAGAACGGAGTCGAGCAGCAGATCACGCTGTTGTACAAAGTAGAGCCAGGTTTGTTTAATCAAACCTCGTGTTCAATTCCAAACTGAACTAGACTAGGAATATCTGATCAAAGCTTCGGCATCCATGTCGCTCAACTCGCAAACTTCCCTGAAAACGTCGTCAAGGTGAGCCTATTGAAGGGCTCGGTAAACACCTCTTTTGTTGATTCTTCTTCATCTAGCTTGCGCGCAAAAAGGCCGACGAGCTGGAGGACTTTGGCGGAGGTTCGCATCAGGTTTCCAATAGGCTGGTGAAAGCTAACCGTGGCACAGAGAAACGAATCGACTCCGAATTCTCCGTCGAGGTCACGGACGAGGGTATCAAAATTGTGGACGAGCTTCTATCCGCTTGGGCACAGCCAGCAGCGGATGGCGAAGATATCGTGATGGCGGATGACTCGCCCGAAGCCCAGTTGGAGGAGCTGAAGCGCTGTGTCGCACAGTTTCAGCCTCAAATCGAAGCCAATCCGTGGCTGGTGTCGGTATTGGGTTCATTATAACAAAATAGACGAAGTTCCTTACTCATGTACATATAAGCCTGTTGCACCTTCCGTAACGGAGAGTGGCTGTCGATTCTTTCCTGTCAATCCTGAGGGCGCGATTAAGATTAAGATGATGCCTAAGGTCCCACGCGGGGCGCGAGATCTGAAAAAAAAAAACCGGGCGCTGAAATTCAAAAGGTCGACGTTGATCGTCGATTGTCGATTACTAGTACTCCCACGGTTGAATTCCGTCGGACCGTCAGTTCAACACGGCAGAGACGTCCAATTTCAATTCACTGGTAGCGCCTGGGTGCGACAATACAATGCAAGCATGGCTACACGCACGGGATGACGTACGCGTACGCGATCCCGAGAACGCCAGAACCTGCCAGAACGCGACAATCAGCGTAAAGTATATTGGGGGTCAGACTTACTTCTGGGCAGCGCTCGCCTTTGGATCTTCAGGGACCGAAAGCTGCGGGATCCCCTCGTTTTATTCATATGCCGACCTGGTCTGCGAGCAAGTCCATGACTATGGTAGACTATGGTCAACCTCCGGTGCTTTACACACCGATCACTGACGGACTGGAAAACTTGCTATTCAATCGTGCGAACTCAATAGACTGGAGGGTGAGCGCTAATCTACTTGTCAGCTTCTCCAGACTCTCTCTCGTACCTCTCTGCTCCCGAATCGGTTCAGAACCAAACGAAACCTCGTTTCTGCGGAAAAGTAAGTTCGATTTTCGTTTGGTAGCTTTCCGTATGCTTAGAACATCCTCGTAATTTCAGGTTCGGAGGAAGCTTCAACTTTTCAAGCACACTGTCCAGGGTAGGGTGGACACCTCTCCGATGGGTGAATTCCCTCTTTGCATCGTTGTTTCTGCGCACCGTCTCTAGAAACGGCCTCGGAGGCTGAGCGTCCTCTGCTGGTGCGTCCACTCCTCAACTTCCGACCCGCAATAGAAGAACTGGAGATCGCCGCCGTAGTTACACTTCCACATGCCTATGGTTACTGTCTTCCCACCGCGTCCGTATTAATATCAGGCAACCACGAATGGTGAGCCTTTTCCCCCCGCCTTTTCGCGACACTTGATGACTCTTCCTGCCTGCGCCCTGTTCTTCGCCATTTTGGGATTCGGTGTGCCCCTTCAAGCTTGATGGACTGGCTTGCTAAGTCTTGCTTTCTAGCCCGCGCTCAGACCCTGTACGATGTCTCGGTCCCCGTGAACTCGGCGACGCCAGAGGATCACGAGGTCGCCTACGACACGATTTCTCTCTCTGCCGCTGGAGTCGGAACGGACGGCGCAACCACCTACATCGAGCAGGAGATCGAAAGTGAACTCCTTTTCGTGGGTTCTACGACGACGGAGACGCTGCTGAGCACTCCCCTCACTATGACCGGTCCGTTGACGCATTCCACTAAGTTCCCGTGATATCTAAAAACAAACCAGCCACCCTCGTCGAGAACGCCTCCGGCGCTCTTTGGAGTGGCCCCGTGGTGATTTGCAGCGGCGGTGGCTGCCAGGTCGACACCTCCGCCGGCCCTGCAGTACAAACGTGTGCTTTTGGGACAGACGGCTACGGTACCTGCGTGGACAGATTTCCGTACTTTTCAGGAGGCATCACCTTCTCTGGCGCCGTTGTGCCCTACTACACCCTCAATGCTGCCGCGGCCGCTGTCCCTCCGAGCGCAACGGCCTCGTCGCATATTGGCGCAATCGTCGGCGGTGTTGTGGGAGGGGTGTTACTCGGCCTGTTGGGGGCGGGGTTTTTGGTTTGGCGGCGGAGACAGAGGCGGTGGCGGGCCATTGAGCATGGATCCTCGAATGAGATCGGTGAAGGACCGCTCATGACAACCCTCTCGAGGCCCTCGGTACCCACACTGCTGCTCGTCCACGACCGGAGCGACGCGCCTGCTCTGCCAGCGGATGGATCCACGCCGAGCATCGGTGCCCCAAGCCCAGGTCATCTCATCCCTCCCCCATCCCCGAGGCTCGGTAGCCCCAGCTCGATTCCTCCTCCCATCCCGGCGAGCACTCGGCCCAGCCTCCGCGCCGCTGGCCCAAGCCCGATTCCGAGCTCTGCCCAAGAAAGTTCTCGTTGGAGCCTCATGGATTTGAAGCGCGCACAGACGACTGGGCTTCATCAATACGATGATCCACACACCGCACCCGACGAGGTGGTAGAGACCTCTCGAGGGCTGGTGCTCTCTGCGGGCCGGGGCCCTGGACCATCCCCAGTGGATACCAAACTTAGTACCACCCCTTCCCCCAGCTCGCCAAAGAGCGCCATTCACTCAGCACCACCGACATCCTCGGAGCCGAAAAACGTGTTGCAAGAACTGAAAACGCTGCGGGAGGAGATGCGGCGGCTGGAGAGTGGGAATGTCCTGCGCGAGCAGGCACTGCGGGATGAGATACGACGCTTGGAGGTTGGGGCGCCGCCGAGCTATGCCTGACGGGCGGAACTATGTACAGTTTTGTATCACACTCGTTCAATTACACTCGTTTATAAGAGTTCGTCGCCGACAAGGAGGGGTAATTCGCGGATTGATGGGAACTGTGATATACTCCCACGGTTGAATTCGAGACATGTTGAAATGTTCGTTGAGTTCGTTCATGGAACTACTGCGATACAAGTGTCGTGAAACAATTGGGCTTGATGGATTTCCGAACATTCAACTCGCCAGTCTGAATCATAACTTCGCATGCCGTCCAACGATTCGGCAGACGTTCATACGAAACCGAACATGTCCGAAATGCCCAACACTCAGTTGAACCCGGTGATTCCAGCGTAGTTTATCTTGTTTGCGGCGCCTCCTATAACCTTGAGTCCGGCCCAGTTCCACGTTCCTGTGTCGTCAGTCGTCGTGAACATTTAATCGGTAGGAATCGCTAAAGCAAGCGCACCCTGGCAGGAGCCTGAACCGCAATTCACCGCGACAGGTGTGACGCCCGATGCCATGGTGAGTGTGTTTGTGCCCACGAAGTTGATAGCCTGGAGTCAAGTCCGTCGGTTCAATAGATACCTGCAGGATGAAAAGGGTTGAACCGACCGAGAGGATTATGCCACTCCCTGGTGCGCCGAGAGTCGCAGGGTAGCTCTATGAACCAAGTATGGACTCAGTGGTGGGCATAAGAATAATGACCGAGGACCAGAACCTGGTCGATGAGGAGCCCGAAATTGGTGACTCCAGATACCCTGTTTCCCGAATAGGTTATGCCGGAGACGCTCCCGCTCGTTGCAGTCGCGACTGTTTTGATTCGTAGACCATTTGCTCTGGTGAAGATGAGGAGAGCAAGGGAATCAAGAGAATATCGATGCGCACCCGCTCGTAAGGACATTATTGCTGATCGTGACATTCGAGACGATATCTCCAGTGTCGACCGAGCCCTGCACAATTAAATAAATACCGTGCAAGGGAAGAAGACGGAGGTTTACAATCGAGATCCCGTGTCCGCCGGAGCAGTGGTTGTTGGAGAAAACAATACCTGTGCCGGAATTAATGGCGACACAATCGTCCTGGTTCATGACAGTGCTGTTCCGTCCCAGGCGATTCAGAACCACTCAAAATACAATGGGGAATTTGGACGCACCAGCCCGTGATAGTTAGCGGTGCCTGGTTCCCAACGTCAAACCCGTCTGTGTTTGCGCCGGCGGGTTTGCCGGCACTCATAGCGTTCGCCTGATCACCAAAAGCTGGGGTATGCAATCTCGTTAGTCCTTTCCGTGCCAGGGATACCAAGTCGAAACGGAAAAAGTTGGTCCTCACAATCGTCGATAGTGATAGCGGAGATGGTCAAAGGAGCCGCATTATCGATACTGAATGCTTGAGCGGGAGAGTTGAGAATCTTGAGGTTCTATCGCGTCTCGGCTCAGGATGGCGGGGTCTGAATTCTGAATCCAAATTCATACTGTGAAGGTTCCAGATGTCTTGACCCTACGAAAATATCAGTCGAACGAAAAGGTAGAGGCGGCGGGGGACGGACTTCATCATCGGGCGCGGCTTTGTGATGGCGCCGCTGCTAGAGCCTTTACCGTCCTACGTGTTTAGTTAGGTTCAGAAGATGATATCCATCCGGAGGCGGCGAGTACCCAGTAGAACTGCCCGTTCCCATTGAAGGTGTGGCCATTTCCATTGACTGTGACCCCATAAGTACAAACCAGTTGGAGGTACATTTAGCACCTACAAGTAACGTTGGAGCCACTGTGAAAATGATGAGGAATGTGAAACATTCGAACGTGAACCAAGTGAACCTAATCGAGAAGAGTGGTCCAGCCCAAACCTTCTCCCCAAAGGTGATGTCCCCGACTGGATAAAATACTTGAGCAGTGTCCAGTTCAGGGCAAACGAGAGACGCGACTCACGAATGTTGACAGTCGTTCCGGCGAGTAAGGCGAGCGTGAATGTTTGCCCAGCGGTCACGGTAAAGCTATTGACGTTGATGGTCGTGCAAAGTACAGCGGCCGGTACGTCGGCGAGCGACGAAATCGTGCCAGTACAAGCACGAGCAGCGGCGGAGAGAAGGGCTATGACTAGAGTTTGAGTGAACATTATTCGTCGTGGAGGAGAAGCCTGAGGTTGGTTCCACCAGCTGACGCCAACCCCAGAAATGGCTCGTGGGGTCCGCGATCCACTGACTTGGTCACTGGATCGCGAACGCCCGGCCCGCCAGAGCCGCTGGCCGAGCTTATTCCGAATCACTGCGTTTCCTGCAAATTATCTTCCCGGTGGATAACCCAATAGATATTTCATTTTCTGCTCATTATCTGCCTGTCAGACACCCGAGGAATCAGCTGGCCAAAACCAACGAATAAAGCATCCTTTTCACATCGAATCAACCGGCTGATAATTGAGATTTCGCCAACAATCCTCGAGGTAGATACCTTGAATATATTCCGGGAGACAACCGTCTAAACTCCAGGCTTCAACCGGTCGATAACTTGGTTTTTGCTCACTGTTCACAGGCGGCAGCCTTACACCGCACGTTGCACATTGTTGCATACCACTCATCATTCAATGCAGCATAAGAAGTAAGCAACTCAAGTCCCTCAAAAACTGAGTTGCAACAAGGAGAACTATGTGGTTCATTCATGATTTACACGAGGACAAGTGGTAATAGTAGTACGTAAATCTCAATCGATACAAAGTCCCCGAAAGTGCTAGGTGAGAGGGGGACTGTGAGGAGGAGGAAGAGGGCATGCTTGTATGCGACACGAATTCTTGACTCGAGTTCTTTTAAGTGAGTCCCAGGTGCAAAGTTTTGGATGTTATCTGGAGAGGATATCCAAGGTGTACTACAGGCAGATTTCAGGAAAGATAGTGTAGGTGTCGGACATGGTGGATAGTGATTGAAATGCTCTAGGATATCAGCCAACTACCTGGAAGATAGTTAAGATATCCCCCGCCACAGACATCTCAGCTGTCTTCCAGCGGACACCTGTTGACAGGAACGGATACTGTTCAATAACGGTGGATAGTTGACGTGTCTGGCCTGGTGGATATTTTGCACAAAACGCAGTGAATCCGAGTTTCTACCCAGCTGGTAACTGCGGACAAGCCAACGACCGAAGTCAATCCAGAGATTCAGACTTTTGGCAACCGTACGAACGCGTTCAACTCGGTTCAACTTTGATCCAACTCCAACCTGTTGTTTTTGGATTGTCGCGAACGATCCTCGTTCAATTCCCTTGGGGGCTGCAATCTCACCGCCCTCCGCCATCCTCCTTCTCCTCCCTCTACACGCAACGACCACCATAGTCAAGCGGTAACCCGCTCGCTGCGGAGTAAAGTCCAAAAGCGGGCCAGCAGAGGTTCGACTCCTCTCGGTGGCACAACATAAATCCAAATGAATCCCTACTGGCAGTGGCCGCACCGGCGAATCATTTCTCCCACGGCGACCTATTCAGTCGCATGTACTATTTTAGCCCCTGATGTGTCCATGCACCCCGAAGTGGAATATTTCGTGATTGCTCTGTCAGTTCAGGCCAGAATCCTTCGCAAAAATGATATGTGGCTGCCATGGACCACTCCAATGCTCCCCGAGAAATTTGGATTTATTGTGCAGGAAATGAGCCCTGCAGAAAATCGTGACCTCCCAAAAAGCTGATTTTCCATCAAAACACCTTCCACTTCGACAATATCTCTTTCCTGAGAGCGCCTTTGACCTCAGGAAAAAAGGAGAGCAATCCTCTATGTACTTTCCTCGATTACCGATGCTTAGTTTCAGAACAAGGCAAGATTTCTTGTCGCAACGAGGGCCGCAATGTAGTTTCCACATCGAGGTTCAAACGCAGCCATCAAATCGGCATCGGCGTCGTAATTCCTCGCGCTCCCGAATTATTCTGAAACCTCTACACAATGGGTAGTTTTAGCCAATGGATCGTGCCAGATAGTAGTCGAGGGACTACAGATAGCCCTTTCAGCATAAATTACTTTCCATCAAATCAGTGGACACATCGGGGGCTAAAATAGTAGGGGGGGTATGGCGAGCAGGGCGGCTGTTGGGTACACCCTGCCACCCCGCTATTACGACGGTGGGAGCAACGCATGCCAGGAGGCGGGGGGTGTGGGGTTTAGTTTTTGAAAGTGCTTGGTTGCAGCGTTGTTTTCCATGGGCGCAGGTTCAAGGTAGGGTTAATCTTTTTGTTGCATCGTAGTTTTCCATGGGCGCAGGCTCAAGGTAGGTACCGGTGCCGGCGCCCGCCCCGATAGCGGTCCACGCAGTTCCGACGCGCTTTAGATTGCCAGATGACCCAGATGCGGGTTGACAGGAATTCAGGTAAGAATATCTTCGAAACCAAAAGGGATGTCGCCGAAGAGCTCTTGGAATATTTGCTTGAGATGGTTGAGGATGGACCCATGGGCGCCTGCAGTTGGTGACGGCAGGGTTACGGCAGCAGTGGATGATGCGGGGATTTGCGATCACGTGCGTGTTGACCTTGTACCCTTCCACAGCGATGAACGAGAACACGGCGCCCAAGGAACTGGTCGACATCCAGGACCCAGCCCGGATGCTCATCAGCCCACCCCCAGAAGAAGAGCTAAACAGAACTAGAATGCTTAAACCCAACAATAACCAGCCAAAACGCAAACGGGGTGGCACACCCTCGAAACAGCCATCCAACGAGCCAGTAGAGCTCACACCAAACCCCAAACCACGCAAGGCTCACCGTCGCAGAACTAGCAGCCAGCTAGCACAGCAGGACTCACCCACTCGCCCCCAGTTCTCCCGCAATCCAAATGCAGACTGGGTCCCCCGCTCCTCCAGCGTCACATCCAGTGTCGGCAGGCGCAGTATAACCCCATACGAGCCCCCCACAGACGTATTCACTCCCCCGCGCGAGATCCTCCTCTCCACACCCGTCCCCGCACCAAAGTCCTCCCGCCCCAAGCCCAAACCCGCCGCCCGCGTCACCCCCCAGCCGCATGCCCGCACAACCACCCCGCTGCGCGTGGTCGTTCACAGCGTGAAGAAGGAACCGCTCCCCGCGATCGACTTGGACCGCCCCATGACGCCCCCGAGCCCGACAGACGACCCCCTCCTGCTCCTACCGTCCTCGAGCCCCGTCAAGCGGCGCCCCAATGGCTACGAGGAGCCTTCCTCGGACGCCGCGTACGCACCCATCGACTGGACGGCGGGTTTGGACATCGTACATGGTGCGTTCTTTGGCTTTCTTGCCCCCTTTAGACTACTAACTCACTTATGTACAGACGACGACCGCAGCTCCGACTCCATGGACCTCGACGCGCCCGCGTCCTTCGATGGGCCCCTCCCCGTCTCCTTTGTCGGCGGTGTGGGCGGGGAGTGGGACTCGGACGACGACGATGCGGACGACGGCCTCCCGCTCGCTCCCGCCTTCTCTGCTGCCCCTGCGCCTCCACCCCAGACCACAACTACCGCTGCGACCGATTCGCACCCGATCATGTCCTTCATCTCCACGCTGCCTCGTCCGATACCCGCACCGCCTACCACACGCACAACTACAACAACTACACCACCCAGCTACACCTATACCACCCTTGTCCAGCCGACGAAGCCCGACCCGCCGACGCCGCGCACACTGGCTCGCGCGGAGGCGTGGGGCGTCTGGGGCAGCCCGTTTCCCGGCCGCGGCGAGGCGGGAGATGGCAGTTTCCGCATGGATGGGCGGAAACGGGGCGCCGAGGCCACTACAATGTCGTTTACATTGGCTGGGGCTGATCCTACTACCATGGATGCCAGCCCACAAGATGCAGAAGAGCAACATGGAGAGCAGGAGGAGGACGAAGACTCAGACGACATGGACGAGGGGGTGTCGTTTTTGAGGGCGTTGAGGGAGGAGGACGCCAAGAAGCGGGAGGCGAGGAGGGCTTCGTCTGTGTTTGGGCCTGGCGCAGGTGTAAACGCGAACCGGGTCCGCTCGCGGTTGGGGTACGAGGAGCCGGAACAGGAACAGCAGGAGGAGGAGCCAGAGGAGGACGAGGACGAGGACGAGGACGAGCAGGAGGAAGCGGAAGTGCGCGCGATGAGCGTCGATCCCGAGCCCGAGCCTGAGCACGAGGAGGAGCAAGATCATGATCAGCAGCCTGCGCAAGAGCAAGAGTTGCAAATCCAGCAAGAGGAGGGACGCCGCTTCGTCGTGCGCACGCCCACGCCCGCGTTTGATTTCGGGTCCAGCGCGAACGAAACGCCAGCGCGTGCGCCGTCTAGAACCCAAGGTGTGCAGACGCCGCCGGCGCGCTGGGCCGGGGCTGCGCCCGTCCGGAGCGAGCTGCGCGGCTTTGGTGGGAGTGAGGGTGCCGAGTCGAGGGTGCAGGAGCAGGCGCATCAAGATGGTCATGACGACGCCATGGAGGAGCAGCAGCAAGAGCAAGAGCAGGGTTTAGAAGGGGAAGAGAAGCGCGTTTACACCGCGCTGGGGACGCGCCCCCCACACACCTTGCATGCATCGCCGAGCAAGGAGCGGCTTCGGCTTGGGGGGAGCGCCACCGAGCATGTGCATCGTGCGAGGAGCAGGGCACGGGCGTCGTTTGCGGCGGTGGACTTTGAGGCTGAGCGTGATTCGGCAGCGGTCGCACAACAAGAACGTGATTCGGCGGTCGCAGAACAACAAGCAGAAGAAGCAGACACATCTGCGGAAGCAGCACCGGAGCCTGAGCCAGACTCGGACGAGGAGGACGCGGCGCTGTTGGGGCTGGTGAAGATTACGAGTGCGGACCCGAGGGCGGCGGCGAGGGCTGCAGCGATTTTGAAGCAGGTGAGTTGGGCGTCAAAGTTTTCATTTTGTCTATCCTTCATCTTCGTCGAGGCGGACAATCCTTTTCACATTACGTTATTTTTTATTCGCTCTCGATAAGACGTCACATACTAACTACACCCCAACCCGACAGCACGACTATGACTGCTTCACGCGCCTGCGCCATTCATCGCGCGACAAGCGGCGGCACTCGTTTGCGGGCGTTAGTAAGACCTCGCCGTCGGCATCGTCGCCGCAGCGCGGACAGAAGAACATCTTCGGCTCGAGGATGCAGGATATCGCGGTGCTGCGCGCTCAAGCCGCCACCTCCACTTCCAACTCCAAGTTTGACTTCAGCTCCAGCTCCGTAAGCGCCGCCAAGGACAAGGACAAGAAAGCGCGTCGACAGTCGGCGCGCGTCGTGGGCGAGCGGGTGTATTTCCCGGGGAGCCCGGCGCCGGTTACGACGGCGCAGTTGTTGGCGGAGGCGGAGCGGGAGGTGGGCAGCAGTGCCAGTGCGGTACGCTCGCCTTCGCGTGTTGCTGACGCTGGGGAGTCTGCGTCGACGCGTACGACGCCGCGGCGGGTCCCGTTGCCCGAGTCTGAGCCGGAGGAGGAGGAGGAGGAAGAGAGCAGCAGCAGGCCGTGGGGTAAACCGGAGTGGAAGGCGCTCGACGCGTGTTTCACGGACGAGCGGATTGCGGTTGCGGAGCGGTTGGGGATGGTGCTCAATTTGTCGCCCGCGCCGGGACCGTTCAGTACGCCCATTCGCCCCAGTGCTACCACTTCGAACGCCAGTGGGAGCAGTGCGGTGATGATGGCCGCGGCGGATGCGGTGGATTTGGGGGCCGTCGTGGCGCGGTTTGTGGATGCACGGGGCGGGGAGAGGGTTGTGGCCAAGTGGGGGCCTGGGTGGGATTTGTGAGTTGTTTCCATTCCATCGGTGTCGGTAAGGAGAGAATCTAACGCACGCGCCAACAGGGACAGCCTGAGGCAGCGTGCAAAGGCGCTGCAGAATAAGCAGCGGGCAGGACACGTCGCGCCACCCACTCCCAATTCTTCTGCGTCTGCCGCCATTGCGTTCCCTAGCCGGGGTGAGGATGGTGGCGACGTGTTTTCGGGGGCGCGCCGGCAGGCGTCGATGGTCGTGCCGGACTTCACGCCGCTGGGGAAGAGAGCGATGCCGCCGCGGGTCAGCAGCTTGCGGCGGAGCGATAACGCCGTGGCGGGGAGCAGCAACCTCCTCGCTGGACGTGCGCGGCTTCCTGCGCCAGTGCTTGCAGGCCCTTTCAGCCAGCTGCCGCCTACACCGGAGCCGTTGAGGAAGAGAAGGGTGCCGGGGTCGTTGTTTGCGCCGCGGTATTCCCATCTGTTGGATGAGGCGGTGGCGGTGAGCAGGAAGGGGAAGGAGAAAGCGGTGGAGGTGGAGGTGGAGGTGGAGGTGGAGGTGGCGCAGATGGACGACGGGGAACCGGAGGAGGAGGAGGAGAGCTTTGAGCAGGAGCAGCAGGGGCAGGAACAGGACGAAAGCTTCTCCACCGACCTCGACTCGAGCCTGGACGTGGACGCGGAGATGGCGCCTGCGACACCTCTGCGCGAACGCGAGGAGGCCGCACTATACCCCCAACCCGCGGCCACCGCAGCACCCGCGTCGATGGGTCGGCGCGTCAAGGGCTTCCTCTTCTCCTACCTCCCCACCCTCGCCAAGACCGCGCCGGCCCCCCGCACCGCCGCCCTCCTCGCGCGCCCACGCCTCCCCCTCCCGCCACTGGAGCTGCTCGAGAAACAGCGCGGACCCATCGTCACGCCCGCGCGCCGGCCGCTGCCCAAGACGCGTGCGCCAAAGGAGCTGGTGAGCCTACAGCCTGCACCGGCTCCGGTCAAGAAGACGGGGATCCCGAGGCGGGCGCCGCCGCAGCGGATGGTCGAGTTGAATCATGTGGAAATACAGCCCGAGGTGCGGGTCGGGCCGCGGCCAAGGACGAGCAGTGGGGGGAGCGTGAAAGATTTGGTGAAGAATTTCGAGAAGCTGGATAAGGAAAAGGCAAAGGGGGCGGAGGTGAAGCGTGTGAGGAGCGTCGGTGATTTTGGCAGGAATAATAAGAATGGTGCGGCGGGTGCGGGGCGCCCGACGTGGAAGCCCTGAGTGCTGGTCTGCTTGATATGTTGTATCATATATGCCTTATGATCTATAAGAATATGTATCTTCGTGCGCCAGGTCCAGCCGTCGCTGCGCCAGATCAACATTTTCCGGTGCATTTTTCTTTGACTTCGCCAAGTTGAATTGACTGAAAATACCCTCAGCCCTGCGGAAGATCGCCGCATAAACTTGGACCCACCAAGGGCTGTCGAGTTCCGTCGTTGTATCATTTGCTTCTCCGAGTCCAAGCGTCTGATATACCGCGCCCACTTTTCTTCCCTTCCTCATGGACAACTTCGCCCTGCTAGGTTCAGCATTCGTGCTCTGTTTTTCCCTCCTTTTCGTCCACTTTCGGCGTACATCGCGTCTTCCGTACCCACCAGGACCCTCAGGCCTTCCACTTATTGGCAACAGTCTTGACAATCCCGGTTCGTACAAATACCGAACCTACAAAGCATGGGGCGACAAATATGGCTCGTTAACTCCATTATTTTTCCTCAAGCCCTTGTTTTGAACAACACACTTTTGCAGGTCCTGTTACTTACTTCCGACTTCTAACTGAAGATGTCATCGTCCTGAACACTCGCGAAGCGGCTTTCAACTCCCTTGAGAAGCGATCTGCTCGTTATGCCGACCGGCCTCGCCAAATCATGTGTGGAGAGCTGTGAGTCTATGCCATGTTTTGCGCCAAATCTCGAGTGACAAGTCGGCCACCTTAGGATGTCGTGGAATCGGGGAATTGCCCTCTGCCGTGCGGGTCCACGCCACCGCTCTTACCGCAAACTGGTTAACGGAACCTTGTCTCCTTCGGCGAGCAAGTCACTTTGGGGCGTCCAGGAGCAAGCGGCGCATACACTTGTAAGGCAGCTCTCCCAGCCGGAGGTAGGGCTCAAGACAAACCCTACGTTCCTCGACATTCTTCGCCGGAACGTCGGGCTGAACGTGGTCGGCATAATATTTGGTTCAGAACCCGCCCTCCCGAACACCAACTCCGCCGGGATGACAGAGGCAGAAATGGTGACCTATATCGATCAAGCAGATCACGCGCATACCCTCTTCGCCCAAGCCCTCGCGCCGTTTGCGTACATGGTGGATTGGATTCCGTTCCGTGTGTACAATACATTCCCTTCTAAAATCTCCCGAGTTAATCATGTTCAACCTTCAGTAAAGCATATCCCAGAGTTCCTTCCGTTGACGGGGTTCAAACGCGATGCAAGACACGCTCGTGAAGATCTTGAGAACCTCACCATGTTCCCGTATCTGAAGACTCGTTCAAGAATCGTTTGTCTTTCCGTCATTACTATAATATTGCAAAGAAGAAGCTGAGGATCATCCAGCGCTCAGGCTTTCCGCAGAAATCTTACCTCGATTCGTGTTTCGCGGCCAACCCAAATCCAACCGCAGAGGAAGAGGAGGCTTTTGCGTGGACCGCCATGAGCGCCTACACGGGCGGCTCAGACACGGTATGTCCTGTTTCTTTTCTAACTACATGCATATTTCAACGACAAACCCGAGACGATTGCAATGTTTACAACTGTATTCCTCGCTGCGGCCCTCCATCCGAAGGCGCAGGCTCTTGCGCAATTGGAATTGGATGCCGTCGTCGGACACGGTCGTATGCCGGTCTTGGGCGACAGGGAATCGCTCCCGTATGTCACTGCGTTCGTTCAAGAGTGTTTGCGGTCCGTTCCGGCTGTTCCGCTCGGTGCGCTTATTCTCTATCCTGCTTTTGCTATTGTAGGCTGAGGCGTCCACAGGTGTAGCTCACCGGGCGATGGAAAACGACACCGTCGAAGGTTATTTCGTCCCTAAAGGCGCGACCGTTATTGCAAACATCTGGTGCGCAACCTTTTCAGTAATTCTACGTCAATACTGAATGTCCGTGTAGGGGGATGCTTCACGACGCAGACATCTACAGCTCCCCGTTCAAGTTCGACCCGAGCCGCTTCCTTTCTCGCGAAGGCACACCAACCAATCCAGCCATCTCAGGACTCTCCGAGCCAGACATTGGTTCCCTGCCGTTTGGCTTCGGTCGGCGGATTTGTCCGGTATGTGTTCAACTCTGTTTCCGAAATAATATTTGACTCGACACCTGGGCAGGGAATGCACTTGGCGGATTCGGCAATGTGGATATATGCTGCCTCTGCCCTTTGGGCGTTCCATATCAAACTGAAGAACTCGGACTCTCTGGATGACGCGGAACTGGCTCGCAGATGGGAAACCGCCGAGTTCTCGGATGGAGCAATCATGTACTTATGTCTTTTTCATGTTGTCGATCGTCGCTGACGACTTTTATCAAGGTACCCACTCCCATTTGAAGTAGATCTTCATCCAAGATCTTCCGACATTGAAGATCTTTTGACGAAAGGCCTTGTCGACTAACAGTCGTTCAAAACGTTCTCTGTCTGTGTAGTGAAGATGGAATTTTTTCCGATATGTAACTCTTGAACTTCCGACACCAAGGGGGAAAAGTCAGTTAAACTTTAGATGTTTCCCCGCCACAAACATCTGCTTGCCTCTCCGACACTGATTTCAGACGGAAGGAGAGTCAGAGACGAGAGTAAGACTGAGAACAGCAAATTCCGCTCTTTTCTCACGGTTCAAGTTGGTGATGCCAACGACGTGCTCTATTTCCTTCTCACGGTTCGATTTTGGGGCAAAAAATCAAAATCGTCGAAGTAGCGGACACCGTCACTGTTCGCTGTTGCCGATGGCACAATTTGCAGCGCTGATGATGGTTCTGAACTTGGCCTCTAGTGGATCCTTTGCTACGCCAATTCCTCACCAGGCACTTTGAACGTCCGAAAGCTTGACATAGCTACCGTACAGTGGGCCGATAGTGCACGGGATACCATTTGAACTCATGGGTGGGTCAGCAATCTGTATGTACCGCTGCTCCTAACATTCACTGTATCTGACGATGCACGGCATAGTGCGTCAATGTACCGGTAAGTAAAGTAAACTCACTTCAAGGAACTAACCAAAACCAGTGTAACTTGTTCCCTCGTGCCAGATTTTCCCACGGCGTTTCGCTATATCGCGGACGCCGCGTTTTGCGCCTGGCTGTGGGCTCAAGTGGAGATGTTTGCGGGGCGAAGTAATAACCCCGCGTGCTCAAAATGATTCAAAATTCAACCGTGGGAACATCACGGGGATCCTGGCTTGTATCGGCAGGGCTCGTGTTGCGCAACGCCGGACGCAACAACCTCAGCGCTGAGACTCAAATGAGTGCAGCGAGGAGAAAGCCGAGCTCGGAATGCAAAAATTCCAGAGCGAGCACGTACTCCTGCATGTTTTCTGTGAAATGGTTCAAGTCATGATTATATCTGGTATGGCCCGAGGCAGCTGCTGTACCAAAATTTTAGATCAACCCTGTAGTCAAAGCTGGCTTCCAGCATGTACCGCAGCTTCACGCTCAGCACTCACCCCGAATTTGATTTTTCCCCTCGAGTTGAGAAATTCAACCGTGGGAACTCCACGGTGATGGTGTACGTACGGAAACCGATTGAACCAAAAAGACCTCAAAAAATAAACCCTCTACACCACTCGCCCCTGGTCGGCGCAGCCTCAACTCGTCAGTCTCGGCCGGATGTGTCCCAACAAACCCCAGGTACCTCGTCCCCTACATGCGACACTAGTGTATCGCCGCGGAGCCGGTTGGGCCATCTGTTACCAGCGCTGGGAGCTGTGAGCCTTTGCGCTACTGCAGCAGGAATGGACCAATTGACGTGTTATCCGATTTATTCGACTGAGGGTTTATTCTCGTGCCACCTAGAGGAGTCGAACCCTCTGCGGGTCGCGCTTGCGGAATTGACGGCGTCGCAGGCGGTTACCGCTTCACCATGGTGGGCTTTGTGGGTAGAGGGAGGGAGTATGCCCCGAGGTGAGTGCATCGGGCGGTAGGAGACTGAGTTCCCCAGGGGGAATTGAACTTGGATCGACAAAATCAATTGAACATGATCACGACGAGGTTTGACAGGGTCAAGTTGAACGCCGTCAACCAAACTGAACAGATTTTGTACGCGTTCGTTGTGCTGCTGTGATGGCAGATAGCGGATATCGGGGTGCGCAGGACACGGCTATGCACAGGGTTCAGCCCCATGTTGCGCCCCGTCAGATGGAACGAGTTGAACTGGGAGTGAGCTTGAGTAGCAAAAATGTAACAAAACGCGACACAAAACGCGACAAAAGCGACACAAAACGCGACCAAAAGAAAAGAAGAAAAAAGGAAACCGCAGCAGCTGCGGTTTCAACTGGGAGAGTTGAAATCCGAGTCACCACCCAATCTGGGTTTCGCACTTTGATCAAGAGATCAATCGCAAGAATCAGAGCCTGTTACCGCTTGACTGGTAGGCGTTGTATCAGTATGTAGAGGGCTAGAGGCGGGTTGCAACTTGCAAGACGCGTTGGGGAATTGAACTTGCATCGACCATTGAATTGAACATCATCACGATCCACAGCAAGTTGGACAGGTTCAAGTTGAACACCGTCAAGTTGAACACCGTCAACCAAACGCGTCAACAGATTTTGGACGCGTTCGTTGTGCTGCTGTTCGCGATTTGAAGTGGCAGATGGGTGGATGGATGAGTCTGGGAACGCCGACGCGGTCAGTCCAAATTAAATTCCACCTGCCAGGGAGCGGGTTAGTGTATGGATGCAGACACATCGCCGCCACCCACGAGGTTGCGGCCCTACCATACCCTCGCGTGCGAAGCCGAGGTGTGGGACTGCAATATTTGCGTGTTGTTCACTCCTCTTTTCGCGGTCGTCAAGGCGATCCCCCGCATCCTTTCAATTTACACTCCTCCCGCGCTTTTTTCCGTCCGCGACCGAGCAAGACCGTGTACTTAGTCTTACTAGCACCGACGACGACTGCAATGCTGCGTCGACGCCGTTCACTCGCTGGTCTGATCCCCGCCGCCTTCGCCTCCTCCTCAAAGCTCGACGAGGACACCGTCCCCCCGCTCCCTCAAGGTCTCGCCCGCGGCGCCACACCAGTCAGCCCACTGCGATCCGCGTCCGTCGACGACCATGGCTCCCCACGAGCAAGTAGTCGTGCGACTGCGAACGCAACCCCGATAAAGAGCGGCCTCATCCGGCGCGTCTCCTCGCTCTTCCGCAGTGGCTCAAAGAGCACCGGTGCGTCCAGTCCATATCTTCGTTTTGGAGGCAGAGTTGACGCGTACACGACAGGCTCACCCGCCTCTGCGCGCTACCGCGCAGCCGCCTCCACCCCCGACATCCGCGCCCCCGCATCCCCCACAAACTCCAGCCCCGTCTCCCCCACCCACGGCCCCGCCAAGCTCGTAAAGCGCCCGTCCGTGAAACGCAAAGACCCGAAGAAGCAGCTCCCCGCCCTCCCGCCCCTCGACCGCGCCCCGTCCTCCACCGGCTTCCACCTCACCGACATCATGCGCACAACCCGCTCCACCGGCGCGGGCATCTCCAGCACCAGCGTGCGCTCCAGAAAGACGTCCACAAAGTCGACCAAAAGCGGCCACGGCGTCGGCGTCGGGAGCATCAAGAGCACCAAGAGCGCGAACAAGCGCCAGTCCATCTTCCCCGCCTCTTCCCGCGCAGGGAGCACCACCATGAGCTCCTCCGCCGCGTCGTCGACCTACAACAACGACAACGACGAGGAGGAATACGACCCCGACGCGGACATCCGCCGCCCCTCCGACCTCGGCCCGCCCACGACGCGCAGTCTGCTCGATTTCGAGGAGGGTACCGGGCGGGGGAGCCGCGCGGACTGGGCAGATGAGGAGCAGCACACGCCGACGCCGGGCCAGCCCCTCCCGCGCCCCTTCGCCCTGGACTCGGCCTACGCGTCCGACGCGTCTTCCTCTGAAGGCGAGGACTACGGCAACGTCGAGGGCTACGAGGACGACATCCGGCGCCCGGAAGGGCTCGGCAAGCCCGCCGCCCTCCTGGACGACGAGACGGTCAGGCTGCCGTGGGAGGAGCGCTTCCCCTCCTCGCCTGCGCCCCATCCCGCCACTGCGGCTGCGGATTCCCCATTGCAGGAACGCCCGCGCGCGCACTCGACCCCGACACTCGACATCCTACACGCCCTCCTCGGGCTCCCGCCCCCGCTCGCCAGCACCTCTTCCTCTTCCTCCGCCCCAGCGGACCCCTTCGCGACGACCGCATCAGCATCCGCATCCCACCCGCCATCAGCAGGCCCGCCCGCCGCCCCGTGGCTCTGGCGCGCCATACTGCACTTCGCGAGCCCCCCAGACGCGGCGCGCGCCGCGCGCGTGAGCCGCGTCCTCTGCGACGCCGCGCGCGCACGGCTCTACGCCGACGTCGACCTGCGCGTCCGCGTCCGGGACGACACTAACACTACTGCGCAAACGTCGAGCGCGCCGCCGTCGCCGTCGGAGGGGTACGCGCAGCGCGAGGAGGACGAGTATGTTGATTTGCAGACGCGCGTGAGGCGGCGGATTCGGAGGAGGGCGGGGGTGTTGGCGGCGGTGAGGACGTATAAGCATTTGGCGGCACGGGTGGAGGGGGTGGTTTGTGCGGGGTGGCCGCCTTGGGAGGTGCGTTGCTCGTTCTTTATTCATTCCTCGTTCCTCGTCCCAAGTCCTTCCTTGGGTTCATTTTTTCGCTTCTTTCCTGCATAAAGAAATATACTAATTACGCCCGCCCTTACACGACAGACCGCCCCCCACCTCCCCGCCCTCCGCGCGCTCACCGTCTTCTACTCGCCTCCCACTTCCACTTCCACTTCCACCTCCACTTCCGCCGACGCCGAAAGTGGCGCGAACGGGACCGCCGCCAAAACCACAGACGCAGACCTCCTCCCCTTCCTCCGCGCCCACCCGACGCTCGAGCGCCTCGCTGTCGTCGGGGGCGGGGACTGCGCGGACGCTGACGACTCTCCTCCTCCTACTACCACTCCGACTACTACTACTACTGCCACTACTACTACTGCTGCCGCCACGACCCCGAATTCCGACGACGAAGCGCAAGCGCACGGTGGTACGGAAACCGAAAAAGCAGTGAAGGAAAAGGCGAAGGCGAAGGAGAACGCGAAGGAAAGCGCGCCCTTCCTCCCGCGCCTGACGCACCTGCACGCGCCCGCGGGTCTGGCGGTGAAGCTCCTCGAGCGGATCGCGGCGGCGCCCTTTGCACCTGCACAGTCGGCGGTGTCGACTCCCTCTGCTTCCGCGTCGCTGTCCAACTCGGCTGTTACGACGCGCGCGAACACGCCGAATCCTACCGGGACGCCCCCAGGGCCCAATACTTACACTCACCCCAACGTGAACACTGACACGAGCGCGAGCACGAATGGCACGACCGTCAATGGCAATAACAATAATGGCAGCAATAATAAACAGCTAAGCGCCGCCTCCCTCGCGCTCCTCGCGCCCGACACCAGCCCGAAGCGCTCGCTGCGCCTTTCGGTCTGGGGCCGGAGCAAGAGCCACGATCGGTTGGCGGAGGTGTTTTCGTTTGGGGCTGGGGCTGGGTCGACTAATTCCGGTTCCGTCAATTCTGCTTCAAACCCGAGCAACGCAAATACTGCTGCTGCTGCTGCGCCTATGCCTACAAGTAGTGTGTTCGAGCCACCAAACGGGATCAGGCGCGGGGCGAGCGCGAATGGTGTCGGGAGCTCTGCGACGGGACGCAAGGCGCACGAGCCGAGCGCGTCTGTCGCGAGCACGGCGGACTCGATGCTCTCCACCTCCGCGTCGGACGACGACGACGAAGACGTGGTGCTCGGTTTCGGCGCGGGCGCGGTGCAGCTGCGGCGCGTGGAGAGCGTCGGGCGCGCGGCGCGGCCCGTGTTCGTGCAGACGCGGGGAAAGTCGATGGAGGTTAGCAGGAGTAATTATGGTGGGGGTGATGGTAATAATGGGAATGGGAAGGGGAGTGCGAGTGAGCCGCTCCCGCACGCGCATCCGCTGTGCGTGCTGCGGATTGCGATTCCGCGGCCGCTTTATGAGGGCGCGGCGGGGGTGGGCGGGGGGAGGGTGGGGCGCGCGGTGGCGGGGGTGTTGGGTAGGGGGGTCGGAGCTGGGGAGAGCGAAAATGGTGGTGGTAAAGGGAAGCGCCCGGGGTTGGCAGTACATCTGCTCTTCGGCCCGCGGGTGGAGCGGCGGACGCTGGAGAAGGTGTTGCGGACGTTGGGGTCGGGGATCGAGGAGGGGTTGCCGACTGTTGAGGTAGTGAGTAGTAGTAGTAGTAGTGCGACGACAAGTCCACCGAAAGGTAAGACGCCGCCCTCGGCGTGGAGTGTTGCGCGGGGCCGGGGTGGTCGGCCGCAGGAGGAGGAGGCGGAGCGAGGGGAGAAGGCGGGCAAGGAGAAGGTCGCCGGTTTGGGTGTTGCGTTGCTCGAGGTGCGCAGTCCGGTGCGCGTTGCGGAGGTACGTCCATGTTACCTTCCATTGCTCATTCCCTCCAACTCATTTCGTGCTAGCTCTACAAGATCGTAGGCACCGTCCTCCCGCGCTACCCCGCGCTGCGCGCTCTCCTCCTCACGCGCCCGCCCTCGGCGCACAGCACGCCGCCATCTGTCCCGCCCTCACCGACACCGACCTTCTTCCCCTCACCCCCATCGACGCCGGGGATCTCGTCGTCCCCCACCCCCTCGTGGCGCGGGCCGCCCTCGCCTTCCCTCCGCCCACCGCCTTCCCCCTCCGCACGGTCACTGCACGTCCCGCCCTCGCCGACGCTCCCGCCCCCATCCCCGTCTCTCTCCATGCGTATACCCGGACCTCCGTCCCACCGCTCCGCCCCCTCCTCCCCGACGTCGCGCACGACCCTCGCCCCGCCCCCGCTGCGCTCCTTCTCTACCTCCTCCGCCACCGCGGCCCCGCCGGCGCCAGAGTCGTGGGGCTGGGAGTGGGATGGCTGGAACGACGCGGGCGACGTCCTGCGTCTGCCGCCGCGGGGCACGGCCACGGCATCGCCGCGCGCCGACGTGGATGTAGACGACGATGAGAGTGTGTTGGACGGTGGGGGCGACGAGACAGGGGGGGCGGGGCTCTCGCGCGAGGACGCAGCGCATGTGGCGGCGTGGCGGAGGCGCTGTGCGGGGCTGCAGTGCGTGAGGATGGTGTCGGGGTCGTGGTGGCGCGATGGCGAATCGCCGTAGGGCACAAAGCCTAAATTCTGGTATCACCACTGGGATGGATGAACGCACAAGTCTGACGGAAAAGGATCCTGGTGATTCCTAGATATCCAAAGTACTTATACCTCACTCATTACTTAATATTAATTCAAGCCTGAACCATTCGGCAGTGGCGAAACGGCGAGGGAGGTACAGTCGAGGATGAGAAAGCCTGATCGCGATGAAAGACGCGAAACACGACCATGTGACATTGTTGACGCGTTATTTGGCTGCGGACTGCACATGCTAATCTCTTGCCCTCTCCTCCCTCCACCGGCTTTGTGCGTGCCACGACATCTCTACCCGGCCAGATGGCCTCGACGATCGAAAACTGTATCTTGGACGGGTAGACGACAGTTGTTTTCGCTATCTCAGCTGCCAAATCAAAGACTTTTACGCACCGGGAGTTATGAAGACGTTCACTTATGGAAAGCCTTGTCGGTGCCTCAGAAATTGGTACGGCCATCGCCTTCACGTCTCGATTTCTACTTATTCCTCTGCAGTTTATTGCAGTCCCCGCCATCTTAAGTATCCTACGGCTATCTCTACATCGCGAGCTCCTTCTGTGCCCCAATGTTAGAGGCTCGCTCTTCCTCTCGCAGGTCCCCGTGGCTCGCTCGATCTTCAATTGTGTGTCGATCCTCACTCGGGCCCGGCGCCGCTGATAAATGTATGCTCGTTCACGTAGTATCCCTCTCCTTGGTCTCATTGTTCTTCTCTTTCGAGCCCGTCCCTTCCCCACCTTCTGCATCTGAAATCGGCCTACGACTCGATGGATAGCTGCGAGACGGCCAGAAGAGGCAGGCGACACGGCGTCGACAAGGCCATCCAGGTAACGTGAGACGGAAGACCGTGACAGCGTACGCCCTCATTCGCCGCGGTCTCTGCAGTTCGCGATGTGTCAAAAATATCTGTCGCAAGTACGTTGAATACCCCCAAAACAGCTTGCCGAACGTCGAGTTCCAGGTTATACCTTGAATCATTGCATTGATTTCTTCAATCAGCGTTCTCCTTCACGTCTGAACACTTAGTGAATCACATCGGGAGTCAAAAAACTTTGACATAAAACGAGCGTGGTAGGCATGAGGACAAACCCCTGCGGTAAATCAAACGTGTCTGCAACCATAAATATCCAACTTTCAGACCTGAAGCAAGCCAGAGGCCAACCCGATGGCAAGGACCATCCAAACAGACATAGCGGATATCTGACTCGACGCTCTAGTTTGGCCAGTTGGAGTCGAGCTGGGACTAGAGCTCCCGGCAGAGGACTGCGAAGATGTAGCGTTTGCCGTCGTGTTCCCGTCCGAAGTCGTTACACTTCCCATGAATAGATCAGATTGAAGAAACTCGTCTCTGAGTAGGAAACTTGAAGAACGTACACAAAGTTGTCCAACCAGAAGAAAGAGCCACCTGGGGAGCTGGTAGCGTTCGGGGATGCACCCTTGATCGAGAGGCTAATGTTATGCTCCACGGTGGGGTCGAGGCCGGTTTGCGAGAAGAGCGTGTAGCAGAGCAATGCCCCGCCCGGGCGGAAGCCATCAACATCCGTAGATTTTCCATCCAGAGTGACGGTATACAAGCTATGGCGCAAGCGTTAAACCTGACACGTCGCAGTCGAATACACACCCACTTGCTAATATCGTCCAGTAGCGCATTCATATAGATGGCCGAACCTGTCAGAACTCTCAGGCCCGTAGGTGCAGAGTCTGCATCCTTTCACAAACCTTTGAACTTCATAGATAATGTACTGGTTTTCGCCTGGAGGATATGGGCACCAGAAGAGCAGTTCTTCGGCCCGTTGTTAAAACAGCCAGGGCCGCCTGAAATGGTGCCATTGGCACCGATTGCACAAGGCTCTGTATGTCCACCGTCGCTGTACTGAATGGACGCGTCGGTGTCGTCTATAGTGGTATTTTGGTCGGCTACAGCCAAAGAAACGAGCGACAGGAAGAGCAGAAAGATTGAACGCATGGTGGGAGTGTGGAAAGGAACTGAACAAGGGGACCGGCTACATCAAGATTTGCGACACAACAAGATTGATGATAATGCCGTATTTCTTCCTTCCTCAATGCAATTGTCACGAGATAATTCGCGCAGGGTAATGGTATTCAAAAAGCCGACTAAACAAGGTTAACTGTCTTTGAGCGCGGGGAGATAACTGCGACGACTTTTCCCTCGAAATCCGACCCGCCCCTCGTCGCCACAAAATCTGCATCAGGCACATTCACTCCAAGTAGTGTCTCCAGGTTGGACGATGCGAGCGCGATCACGTCTGCCTTTTTCAAAACGCCATTAGACTCGAGTCCCGCCTGCAGAGCCAGTGAGCAAGGTACGATCCCCGACGAGGAAGTAAACAGAGACGCACCCAGGCGGCATCGAAGCGCGTATTCCTCACAGTCGCGACCTCACCGGCGGCGATCCCAACTGTAACGTTGTGCGCCACCAGTGCGGCGATGGTACTGCTCTGCGTGAGCGGCGGGCCCGGGAGAATACGGCGCTCCTGCCAGGTGGAGGGGAACGGCCGCTGCTGGACGATCACACCGACGCCAGCCTCGCCAATCTCCTTGGCTAGCAGGTGCGCCTCGGTCGCACCAGCGAGTGTGAGGCGTATGCGGCTCCTCTGTGCCTTGTCGACCTCTTTCTTGAGTGCCAGGACACTCGCGATAATGTCGGCGTTCTCCACGGCAACGATGAGAGGAATTTTACCCTGCAGGGATCGGGTTGAGCTCACAAAATTCGGGAACGATCAGTATATCGAAAACGCGCACCTCGAGAACATCCTCGAACCTCTTCCCAACATCATCCTTCCTCTCTCGAGCACCAAGGAGTAGCCCTCTCAGCGCGGCAATTTGGGTGCTCACACTCACTCCAGAGTTCAAGGAAAGCCGCACATGCAGCGCTGCGACTTCCTGGACGATAGCACCGTCGACGAGTTTATGCGCTGCTACGGTGCGGAAGACTGTGCTCAAACCCGAGAGGAAACCGCCAGATGGCGCAGTGACAGCGGACGTCACACCGTTGCGGTACCCGAGGAACGCGTCGCGAGACGCAAAGAGCAGCCCGTCAGCGGCTTTTATGACGGTGCCCTCGACGAGTGACGGAACGCCCCCGAAGATGTCGAAGACCGGCCCGTCGTTGGTGGAACCTGCATTCATGGTTATTCAAGTGCGACAGAGAGACAGAAGAGATACGGACGTTCGCCGGATATGTGTACGACTCCGAGCGGACTGCCGTATGTAAGGAGGCCGGGTCTATGCATCGATCAGCATCAGTCCGTCGTTTTGAACGCAGTCAAGAAATACGCACGAGATAGACCCTCCCTGAAGATCAATTTGGAGCACATTAGGACGTGTCAGCGCCTCAGAGCAGGCCGCCTGTAGCCCGCTGCAGACAATCTCCCCAGCCTCGACAACAACCACGCCATCTCGGCCTGTCTCCAGTGTGGAAAACACCTCCGCCACCGTCCCCGTCTTGGCGTGCTTCACGAACAAGCTCCCGACGTTTCTGAAGACGACCACAGGTACCTCCGCTGTCGTGGGCTCGAGCGGCGGGAGCCCTTCGTATTTAATCGCATCCTTGATCTCTTGCTCCCAGTTTGGTGTCGCCGGCGCGTGTTGTGCGGACGGCGGTTTGGGGGACACGAACGGCTCCGAGATTTGGGCGATTCCGTCGATGAAGACTTGCGTTGGTGCTGCGCCGAGTGCGAGCGGGTGGCTGTCCCAGACGATTATGTCTGAAGACCTTTAATTCACGCGGAAGAGAAGACGAGTGTCGAGCTCACCTGCATCGAAACCCTCAATGAGACGGCCAATTCTATGATCTTGTCCCATAATCCTCGCAGGGGTACCTTGTGGCAGGGTTGATTCACTTCCGTCGCACTACAAATTGCAAGAATGGCTTACTAGTCACAGAGGCAAGCGCCAAGTTTTCCGCCAGACCAAAGTGATGCGCCTGTTGCGCCTCGTATAGCAAATGCCGTGAATTGAGCACTGGGTGGTCACTCTGGGACAATCGCGGTAGGTACTTGCCCTATGTGAAAACACTGAAAAACGCTCACCTTCATGACGACTTCGAGTCCGTTATCCGCAAGGATGCGGGGCGCGAACTCGGAGCCGCGGAATGCTTCACGCTTGTACCGGGCGGCGGTAGCGAAGATTGCCACAGCGGGGGTACGACCTGAATCGCCATCTCATTTAGGCGGTCTTGGAAATTTCAAGATGTGGCAAATTTACCATAAGCCTTCTTGATCAAGTCGGGTACCAGGTACGCTTCGTCTGGGCGATGTCGATGTCATTACCAGGAACTTTGCGAGGGAAGGACGCACGAGCATGGTGGAACGCGGCAATGGAGAATTTAAACTCGTTTGTCAACTAGTTCCCAACCATGAGTCATTTTAACTTGGGCGGGTAGAAAGTACACACCCGAACCATCCCATCGATATCAACGCCTTCGTAGCAATGGTTCTGCACCTTTACGCGGCCACGAAGGACGTCGACGAGCGCCTCCCATTGGAGATCCTCGGGGAAGTCCCCGAGGCCGGTCCACTGCCCCGCGAGCGCCTTGGCGCAGAACGCGTCCTGTTTGTCCTTGATAATGCGCGCGGTGTTGTACGCCTGGCGGAAGGCCCATTGCGTGTCCATGCGTGTCCCGGCGTAAACGCGACCTAGCGGGGTCATTACGTGTATCGACGCGTCGAAACAGAGATTGCGTACTGGGGTTCTCTCCTGCAGAAGAGATAGGTTATTTAGCAGCTGCTGGGATGAACTAGTCACTAGCGGTCCTGCATACCACAAGCGTGTCTTTCCAACGGATGTCAGCACGGATAGAGCTAAGAACAGTGAGAGCGCGTACTTCATTTGCCGCCACCGTGGACGCGCGAAGGGGTCGACGTGGGTGCCGTTGAGGGAGAACGGCGGTTCGAGGAGCATCGCAGACGACGAGCGCTCCTTGGTGGGTCTCAACTTGATAACGAACGCCTGGCCGCCGATCGCGTCAGCGCTTCCGGGCAGCACGTTGGCGGTAGTGACGCCGCCGGAGATGGATAGGCGGTAGGCGTCGTCGTGCGTGTTCAGGCCGTCAAGGGAGCGCAACCACGGCAGAGTCAAGCCTTTCAACGAATTGGTGTCGGAGGCGCCATTCAAGGCGGGTGAGCTATCGACGCCGAGATGCGAGTGCAGGTCGACAATACTGCCAGCAGACTCAGTCAGGTACCGAATAGTGCAACGCAACGCACCCCGGAGTCACCCAAGCGCCAGCCGCATCCACAATGTCAACGTTGCTGTACGAACGTAAGTCAACGGCGCCCAGCTGCTTGATAATTCCCTTGTCGATAATGATATCGCCCCGAATAACCTCCTTGCCGTCGTGTCCGCCAGTCCAGATAGTCGCGTTGTGAATGAGGGTCGGGCGCGTCCCCTCCTCGAACCGGTCCGACTGTCTGCGCGCCTGGAAGTCGTCTGGCGGGCCCGGAGTCAAATGCAAGGCGCTGCATTGCGCAATGATTGTCTCAGCGTTAATCGGGAGAGTTTCCGTGCGCGAATCCGGCCACAGCATGTATGTGAGAGAGTATGAGCACACTGCGAGGAAGAGCAGGCCAGCTTGGAGGCTCTTGACGCGTTTCTTTGCGTGCTTTGTGGGAAGCATTCCCTTCTCCATCGTGGTGCTTCAGGACAAGAGCCACGCTTGCGCAATATTTGGGCAATCGGAGTGATTTCGAGGGCTTCCGCCGCGGCCATCAAACAACTCGTGTGGGCTGGCGGGCCGCTGGCCCTGGAAATGCCTCAACGGGAACGTTTTGTTTTCTGTAAGGCCAATATTATTTTACATTATAATTATTTCTAAGTACAAGACCACAGTCAGCATAAATCGCCGCTGAGTTGCCTCTATTTTACATCGGCGCAGCAGTAGGGATCTCAAACTTGAGGCCCTTGCTCGCCCACTGGTTCTCCAGGTCGATGAATCGGTCAATGGCGTCCAGGATCGTCTCCTTCCACGTCTTGTAAGAGTCATGCGTGATCCCAAACGCCTTCTCCACCGGCGCGAGGTCGACATCAAGCTTGTACGATGGCCAGACGGGAACGGTGCTCGGGTCCGCAAGCCGTTGGCGCAGCTCAGGGCGCGCGTCGGAGATGTAGCTGATCGCGTCGCGGAAGTCGGCAGAGTGTGGCGACACGATGGGCACGCGGCGAGGGTGGTCGGGCGTGAGGGGGTTCAGCCCGGCGATGTGGATGCGCGCAACGTCGCGGACGTCAAGGACGCCGGGGGAGTAGTGGTAGTTGACGTTGTCGCGGCGAAGGAGCTGGTAGACGAACCCGTCGGTGGACAACGCGGCAAAGTCGGGCTCGGGGACGATGTGCTCGAAGCCCGGCGCGAGGGGACCAAAAATCCACGGTGGGCAGAAGATGGTTATGTCCATCTCCGGGTGCTCGTCTGCAAATTCGAGAACGGCCTGCTCGCCGAATTTCTTCTCGCCGATGTAGAGCAAAAAGTGGTTATCCGCCATTGCCTGTTCCTTCGTGACGGGAACCCAGTCTGCAGGATTGAATCAGCGACTGGAAGTAGAACGAAAGAAAGAGACCTACCATTCGGACCGTATGCGTTCTCGGGGAAGGTGACCATGGAGCCCGTTGCGACGAATTTCTTGATGCCGGCCTTGTGGGCTTCCCGGAGGATGTGAAGAGACCCCTCTATCGCGCTCTGTGAAGCTGGTTAGAGGAGCACAAAGAAACCAAGGAATAAACATACCTTCAATGCAGTTTCGCTGTCGGCACGCCCAGGAATCGGGGCAGCGGTGTGTATGACAGCACCGACGCCCTTGAAGGCCTCCGAGAAGTCAGATGTAGCGATGTCGGGAATTTCGACAACCTCGAATTTGGGATATTTCTCAAGGGCTTTCTGGAGGAGTGGTATTTTACGTCCTCTGGCGGCTCTGGGGAATGATGTGTTAGTGGTCCCGCTTTGGTTAAAAAGTCGGGGGTATTGCACGCACCCTTTAACGGAGTAACCTGCCTCGAGGAGCTGATATACGACTTGAAAGCCGAGGAAGCCAGCGGCGCCAGTGACCTGACCGCAGAGTAAGTAAACGACAAGGTGTGGATGCGTTCAAGAGATGCTCACGAATACAGTTGGCTTCGAGTCGTTGGACATGCCGATTTCAAGTTGTGAGATAGGATTTAGGGTGTGATAAGGCAGAAGAGGAGAGTGCAGGACGACGAAAAGGTAACCATGAGGGAGGTGGTTTTATACAGTTCCAATGCCGGGCATCTCAGGAGGGCTTTTCAATAATGCTTTGCAATCCATCGACAACGCTTGAGATTTTTCGTCGCTTTGTAAGATTCCACAGTAGATATCCGGGCAGACACAGTAAGACTCGGCCAGAAATCGGAGAGATTGAAACGCTCGAAACCTTTGTGAGCATCGGTGGTTTGCTGACAGAAGAGGTCGGCTGCCGTCATCGCTACCTGTTTTGGGTTCCTGTTCACACACCTTCTTCTGCCCTGGCCTTGAGCAACGTCGACTGCTACCTCGTACCTAGGAGCCAGGACGGTGCTGGCTCGACAAGTTGCCGGCCTGTAAGCAAATTTCGCTGCGTTCAAGTTCAACCAACTAAACACATCGATCCAGTGCGGCTGCCAGGAGCCTCATTCCGGTCTAAGGCGAGCGCATGCAGGCGCATGCGCGCAGATCCTGATACCGTCCCGTCCCTTGGTTGAACGACCCAAAATACGCGTCCCACGGCCGTGGAAGTTCATGAATACAATTTTCATAGTTTTTTTTCGATTCGGCCAGCAGCATCATACAAACCGCTCGCCTCCAATGCTCACCATGGGAAAAGCGCTCACCCCGCTGTGTGCAACTTGGAGTCGAAGGGCGAGTGTTTGTTGAGGGAGCACTATCCAGGACTTACCCCTGTCTACCCCTAACGCCTTTACCTTCCCTTGTTTCCGATGCCTGAGTCCTCCGCTCTCAAACAAAAACTCAAGGCGTCCGAGCTCGAGGACTTTCTCAACTTCTTCCGCAACATACCTATCGTCCGAGATCGCATCGGTCGTGAAGAGTGGTCCGAAATAAGGTACAAGGTCATCCAGTCTCAGAATTTGTCGGTGAGTCCACCTTTGCGCTACTACAACCGCTTGCCTTATCCTGTATCGGCGTGTAGGTGACTGTTCCATTTACGGATGCAGCCCCATTCTATAAAGATCTCTTCGAGGACGTGCCAGAGAGGGTATCCATCTACGAAGATAGCGAGTCCGACGGGGTGATTATCGACGCGTCGATGGATGTCGAGCGGGAACCCGACATATTCCGCGAAGCGGCGCAAACACTCAAGAGCACGCCCCTTTGGCAAAACGCGGCAGAACACTTCGTCCACAAGGTCGGTGCTCACATCGCCATCCCTTTGTTCTACGCTTATGAAATGCAGAATGAGACTATGTGTCGCACAACTCTCGACCTAATCCTCCTCTCCGCCGTCGACCTCGCCCAACAGCTCATAGGCGCGGATGAAGAGCTCGACAACGCCCTCGCGGAACGGCATGCCTTGTGTGTAGACGCATCCAAGGTTCGCATAGGCCAGGCACTGAAGCCCGTGAAGAGCTGGATCGTTCTCCACCCAGAGGTGGACATACCGGACCAACCGGTCACAGAGGCGGTGAGCATGCACGGCCCCGCCGCCTACATGCTCGGAGTTGTCGAGGCTGAGACAGGTAGGTGTTGTTTATCATATGTAATAAGCCACATTTTCTGAACACAATTTTCAGTCGCGAGCGAACTGAGCACGAATTCATCCCTCACCGTACTGGGGCTCTATGAACTCGCTCTTCCAGGGAACCCCCAGGAGATTCTAGCCACGCTGACAGAAGCAAAATCTACTTCAACGACCGCCGCAAGGATTCAGGCACTTTCGCAGGGAGCCGCTGTTTGTGTCATGACGTGCGCTTCCCTGCTGTTACACAATACAATTAAATTCAAAGCCAACCTGCAGGCGTCGGCGGTCCATGGTGGACATGCTCACCGATGGGCGTTCGTGGATATTTTACCACGTTCAGAAGCAGGATTATGATTCGGAGATCCCCAATGTCAGCGGGACAATCCGGAGGCGTGTCCTCAGGCAAAGTCGTGCTCCGCAGTCGTTCAAGGCATCGGCTACACGAGAGCTCGATGTACTACGAGGCAATGACCTCGCCATCGTTCTTAGGCTCATTACTCTGGCAGGTCGTCTCGTTTCGCGTTCCGCCTTCCGCCTCCTTTCTTCTCGTATTCTCGCTCTGACGCTGTTGCGTGCGTAGATCTTGCGATCAGCCGATGATTTTCTACAAGAACTCACGACCGGGCGCCCGTCGCGGGATTGAGCGTATGGACCGTGTAAGGACGGGAAAACAGGTTGGGTGAGGTCGTAGAGCTGAGGGACTCGGAGGGCACATAGAGGTCTGGATGGCATCGCGCCGAGAGATGGATAAATAGTTATAGCTGCAAAGTATCCAATGTCCGTCGGCCGAAATTTCCGAGTCATTACTGGCTCAATCTTATCTTATCGCGCTCTGTCTGCAACCACCACCTTGGGCTAAGTTACCGACATGCTTTCTGTGGCCGTCCAAACGTTCCTTCTGGCACTCATATCGCTCCTCGCATTCACATGGACAAGACGGACTCGGAAAGGGCTCGTATACCCTCCGGGACCGCGCGGCCTTCCGCTCTTGGGCAACACACTGCAAATCCCGCCAGACCGCCAATGGTTGAAGTGGGCAGAATGGAAGGCTCAATATGGATCGTGTCCAACTACTGCCCACCTACTTTGCGTCTAATGGCTCTCTTTCAGGCGATGTGATCAGAATATCGATCCTCGGAACGCCTGCGATCATTCTGTCCTCTATGCGTGCTGCTTCTGACCTCCTGGAAACTCGTGGTTAGTATCTTCCTGGGAAGGTCAATGTAGATCATCGATCCCATGGCCAGGAAATATCTATTCCGACCGGCCGACTGCAACGATGGCCGGCGAACTGTAAGTCGGGTAGTACTCATTCGAGAGACTCTGTGGTCTAATGCATCCAGAGTTGGATGGTCGCGCGGCTTGGGATACGCCCAAGCTTCCCATAACCCCCGCTTCCGCGAACTTCGCAAACTATTCCACGAATTTATGGGCCCTAGAGCGTGTGCCAAACCCACGCTTCTCCAAATCCAAGAGCGGGAGAATAAAAGGTCACTTCAAGCTTGAGCTTCAACTTGTGTGCCTCGTTGACCCGCAAACCTGAAGACTCTTGCGGAAGCTCTTATCCGACCCGGAGAATTTCGACACCCATGCTCGGAAGTAAGTTGCTATTCAATCGTGATCAAGTACGAGTTCGCAATTATCAACATCCCTAGCTGCACGTCTTCCCTGATCCTAGTACTGGCGTACGGATATCCGTCAGATCTGGGTGATCCTCTGGGCCTTGTGAAGATCGCGGAAGACGCCATAGAAGGATTTTCCATCGCCTCGGAGCCAGGACGCTGGTGGGTCGACAACTTTCCGGCTTGTAGGCAAATTTCATTGCTTTCTGCATAATTCAACCAACTACTAAACACGTCGATTCCAGTGAAATACCTCCCCCCGTGGCTGCCAGGAGCCTCATTCCGGCGTGAGGCGCAGCGCATGCGAGCGGATCTCGATAAACTATTCGACGTACCCTTTCAGTTTGTCAAGAACGAGATCGTCAGTCGAAATCCCCATCCCTGCTGCTTGATGACATTATAATCCGCTGGCGGCAGAAAACCGGCCGCCCGCAGCCGTCTTTCTTGCTCAGCTACCTCGAAGAGAAGAACGGCCAGGAAACTCCAGAAGAAGAGGAGCTAGTCCAGGCGTTTGCCACGGCCCTCTATTCAGGTATGTTCAATCCTGTATCTGCCTCCCTTAGATATTCAACCACGACGAATTTGTAGGCGGCGCAGAAACGGCAAGTCGGATCCGCGAACCCAGTTTCTTGAATTCCCTTCGATGGAGCCACTGAATATTTCTACGCACAGACACCTTCGGCGCTAACGTCGTTCATACTGGCGATGGCGCTCAACCACGACGTCCAAGATCGCGCGCAGCAGGAGATTGATTCGCTCTTATGCCCGGTTCAAGGTGCGATACCCACTCGGCTACCGACGTTCGCGGACAAGGGCAGTCTTCCGTACGTCTGCGCCCTCGTGAAAGAGGTGTGGAGGTGGAACCCGAGCGTCCCACTGGGTCTCCCGCATGTCGTGACGCAGGACGACGAGTACAGAGGGTATACGATAGAAAAGGTAAGGCACTTCAATCTGAAGAGATGTGCGTTTAGCTTGATCGCTGAGCTAGGGCTCTATCGTGTGGGCAAACGTTTGGTATGTGCGCCCCTGGCTCACTCATCGCATCTTCCAAATTTCAACCACGAACCAGGGCTATTCTTCACGACGCGGAGATCTTCCCCGAACCATTTACATTTTGGCCGGAACGATATCTAAGCAGCGACGACGTCCCTAGCTCAACTGTCGCTGCAGCATTTGGATTTGGACGCAGGGAAGTACTTACTACTAGTACTCAAATAAAATAAATCCCCACGCAACTAATTCATGTCGAACACACAGAATATGCCCCGGGATGCACCTCGCCGAAAACAGCGTGTTCATCGCCATAGCCACCATCCTCTGCATGTTTTGCATCTCCAAGTCCGTCGACGAGCAAGGGAGAGTAATCGAGCCCATTGTCGAATATAACGGCTTTATCAGGTTCGTCTTGTGTCCCGACGCTGTCGAATCTAACCCGATGCACTAAACAGCCACCCACAACCCTTCAAGTGCAAGATTGAGCGCCGGTGGGAAGGGTCGGAGGGCCTCGTCGACTCAGAAATTGTCGCGGATTAGCTTCTCCCTGTGTATCAACTTTGAACGCCTTGATAAGATTCGTCATCCGGGTCGGATGTAGTGGCTACCACATGAAAGACAGGATCGATGTGTCCAGGTACTGCGGCAAGCGGGCGCGCACAATGCCTTCCATCATCTCCCTGTAGCCTTCCCGCCATCCGCTGCGGATCTTCGACATGTAAAACGAAAAGACGACAGACGTCAGGCAGACGAATTGCGGCCGGTCTAAGCATATTCTGAGGGCGGCCCAATCGAGCATGTCGATACCGGGAAGACCCGTCGAAGACCCACAGACGTTGAATTGCAGACTTCGGAGACTGGAGGATGGCAGGCTGAGCAGGATGGAGACGATCCAGCTCATGCTCGCCCGTCCTTCGTTGTTCAACCTGAGATTGGCGAAGTGGATCGAGGTAAGATGCTGGTTGTTTTTGAGATTAATGTCGCGGTGGAAGTCTAGACGCGTAATATAAGTGAGTCTCAGCCTAGTCATTCCGTCGATGTTAGAAGGATCAAACTAACTGGGTGTGGATTCGCCGCTGAAGGTAACGTGTTGGAGATTATTCTTCATGGCTCGCAGAAATTTTCCGAATTGACGAGATTCGCCTGGAAGGAGAGGACCGATAGTTACAACCTCGATCTCGAGACCCATGAGCCATCGGAAGAGTTCTTGTTTTATATATCCATGTGCGTGGACATTACGCAAGCGGGGCAAGGGAGGTGGAGGCGAAGCCCTGACCTCGGGTTTTTGTGGATTGAGCCGAATAACGCGGTGCAGAGAGAGGTTTTCCAGGACAGGAAACGCGCTCACAAGCTCGACAAGACTGCCGAATGTCCTGCACGCGCAATCCCGCAACTCGAGTGTCTTCAGAGTGTCTTTGAAGTAAAAGACCAGGAAGTTCAGCGCACCGTGCGCGGTCATCCCTGAGTCCCAGTCGGTGGCATGGAACGCCAGGGATTCGACGGCGACCATGCGTCCCGCGAGACGCGGCAGCAGAGCATAAAACGCGCTCGCCGCTGCAGACCCGTCCACCCAGTCTTTCAGAACCAGTGATCTGATGTAGGGAGAGATGGTGGAAACGGGGCCGTCCACCAGCGAGAGAACGCGGGCTAGGGATGACGGCGAAATTATGAGGGGGCGGAGGGTTGCGAAGGCACGAATTCGGCTAGATGGGACCCAGTTTCTGCAGACCAAGCTGCAAGCCACCAGGGCGCTTGGGTCGCACTGAGCGATAATTAGGTCGTAGAGTTCTTGCGGTAGAGCGGACATGGTCGCAGTGGTTAGGAGGCAAGAGCAGTGATCGCCCGGGCCGCGGCACCGCCTTCACATCCCAACACCTCTTCAAGACTTCACCTCGGTCCCACAGTTACTTTCTCGCTCTGGACATTCCTTGAAGGCCCGCATGAATCTATGGCACGGCTGACTCACTGGCATTGGCCACCGTTTCGTATAACCTGACCCCAGATCATCCCGTCCGAGGTTTTCAACAAGTTCCCTCACAAACCACTGAGCACGGCGCCTCATATGCCTGCCGCATTCAAACCAGGTCCTCCCACAACTCCAACCAGGTGGTCCCACAATCCAAACCCGACGTTGACGCGAATATCAGCCGCGTGCGACAATCTCCTCAGATGCATGCACGATATCTTGCCTGGTGACCGCCCTCCTCTCACTCGGCGACATTTCGGCTCTGGGTGGACGCGTTCATTTAAGCAGATGCGATAACTTTCCAAGTAACGACGCGTCGCGCAATATGGCCTACCGCAAAGCAGTATATTCTTTGTTCACGACTCTTTCGCTCCTCGCCTCTCATGCTCGGGCTCAAGTAGCCATCCCGTGGGCACAATGTGAGCTTTTTCAGCTATCCATGGACTGAGAGATATTAACTACCATTTTTTTTAAGGCGGGGGAGTGGTTCGTATTATCTTGCTCTCTGAGACGTCCATCTCATTCTCAAGCAGGGCTGGGCTGGTGCTTTGACTTGTCCCGCCGCCCAGAGCTGTGTTTTCATAAACGACTGTACGATTCCAACTCATGGCCCGCCTTCGTCTACTCAC
Organism: Mycena filopes; assembly: GCA_029281495.1. Classification (NCBI taxonomy): domain Eukaryota; kingdom Fungi; phylum Basidiomycota; class Agaricomycetes; order Agaricales; family Mycenaceae; genus Mycena; species Mycena filopes. The sequence goes on along the minus strand of JARIHR010000038.1, from coordinate 822,944 downwards.
CGGCCGGCCAACGGCTGAACAGTCTACTCCCAATGTCAGCCTTCGAGTGCCGCGATTGCAGCCCCGCGCGCGGTGTCTCCTGCAACCGTTGCGGCCACGACATCAACCGCCGCCGCTGCTCCTTCCGGTAGCTGCGCACCCAATTCTCCGGCGGCCGGCTCAGGAACATTGCAATTCACGTACGTTCGCAGTCGCATCTAAAACCGGGCTCTGTCTGATTTGTTGCAGCGGTGTTAATATTGCTGGATTTGACTTTGGTAGTAATTCAGACGGCAGTGCGTGAGTAAAAGACAGTTTGTGCTCTTCCTGAAATTTAATGTTCCCTTCGCAGCACTCCAGGTGCAGCCTGGCCACCGCTCCTCCAATACTTCGGTTGGTTCCTCCCTCCTTTGCCTTCTTCCTCTGACATCCAATCCAGGCATGGACGGTGCGGGTCAAATGACGCACTTTGTGAAGGATGATGGCTACAACACCTTCCGCCTTCCCGTCCCTTGGCAATTCTTCGCCAACTACGTCCTCGGGGCACCGCTCAACATGACCAACATGGCCAAGTACGACGCCCTTGTACAAGTGCGCACATCCTTCATCCCTTCGATTCCGTTTAGAACTGATAGTGGTTCTTATAGGCGTGTCTAGCGACAGGCGCTCAGACTCACTGCATCATAGACATGCACAATTACGCCCGGTGGGAGAATACTGTTCGCTTTATCTCTTTTATCGCGACGCGATGCTTATGTGACCACAGATCATCGGTCAGGGTGGGCCCACGAACGCCCAATTTGCAGCGATCTGGGGCGATATCGCGACGTTCTACAAGGACCAACCCAGGGTTATCTTTGGCATGTACGGGAATGCTCAAACCCTCCAGCTCAATCACTCACTGACATTTGGTAGAATGAACGAGCCACACGACGTCCCCGATATCAACCTCTGGGCTGCTACTGTCCAAGCCGCGGTTACTGCCATCCGTAAAGCTGGGTACGTCCCCTCCGTTGCGAATTGTTTATATACTCACACCGCAGCAGAGCAACCACCCAGATGATCCTGCTCCCGGGGAACAACTGGACGTCCGCGCAGACATTCGTTTCGAACGGATCTGCTGACGGTATGCATGTCCGCATCTGGCTGCACATCTGCTGAGCCTCTTGTTTCTAGCGCTCAAGAAAGTCGTGAATCTCGATGGAAGCGTCACGAACCTCATCTTCGACGTGCACAAATACCTGGACTTTGATAACTCGGGCACCAACCCGTGCGTATATATTGTTCTCCCTTCAGAAAGACATATATACTCACACACGCAACAGCGAGTGCACGACGAATAATATCGTCGACTCTTGGGCTCCGTTGGCACAATGGCTGCGCTGCAACAAGAGGCAGGCATTCAACACCGAGACCGGCGGAGGGTTCAACTCGACCTCGTGTCTGACCCTCATGTGCCAGCAGATCGCTTTCCAGGCCCAAAACAGCGACGTCTTCCTTGGATACGTTGGATGGGCAGCAGGCAACTTCTTCACTGGATACGTCCTGTCGGAGCTGCCCGCGCAGAGTGGTTCGACGTGGGTGGACACCCCGCTTGTCGCGAAGTGCATGGCTCCGAAGGCGGGCGCGCAGAAGGGCTCGACGGGTTTATAATCAATGATCATGTATTCGTCTACTCTACAATACGAGGGACACCTCGGTGAAAACGAAGCAAACCCCTCTGGCTACTTCCCGGCAGACAACGCGCAATGACGCTGCTCACGGCGTCGATATCCATCATAGCGGAAATCCAAAACCGCAGTGCCTGCAGGTGGTGGAATTGGGGGTCGCAGAAAAGTCTGTCGAGAGCCCCCCAGTCAATGGGGTCTTCCTGCGGGTGCAGCTCCGCAAGATCCCGAATCGCTATCCCAAACGACACTTCGGTGAGGTTTGGTGTCTGCGATAAAAGCTGGGGGATCCATTCGACGGCGCTGCTGAATTGGAAGACAGAAAAATTGATGAATCTATCGAGAAGGAGCGTATGGAGGGCCGGGTTATAGGCCAGGTCGACATGGGCGCAAAAGTCCTCTGAAGAATGTCTTTATTTCTCGGAATACAAATGACAGCGCGTACATACCTGCATCCCCGCCGGCATCCAGAGACGAGAACTCGAGCTGCAGAGTGAGGAGATCCGGTCCGAGGCGTTTCAAGAAAGAGCCAATGGAATGGGTGTCTTGAGGGTACACGGATCCCAGCTGGATATGGTGAATGGAGGGCAATGACTCGTACGACGCAAGCCAGTCCAAGATGTCGCGCTTGTAGCATTGACTGAGACGAAGACTGTGCAGCGCGCGCGGCACGACGTGGCTAACAGTCTCGAAAGATGGATCCTCCCATCCAAGGTCATCCAGACTCAGAATCTGGAGAAGCGGTTTGGAGCAGACGAGCTGCAGCAGGTGGGACACAGAGTCGAATTGGGCGGCCCAGATCTCAAGATGGGTCAGAGACTGAAACCCGGCGAGCAGAGTCGATGTCGTAGCCGGGTTCATGCGCCCCCAGTTTATGTTTTGGATGAGGACCTCAGTGACGGATGGCAAGGCCGCTAGAACGGCGATGATGGGGTCCAGCCATTGGGAGTGATATTTATGGAGAGAGTTGGAGCTCAGCAGCTCCAGGGACTGGATATAGGGCTTGAGGGTGGATAAGGGGTGGACTGCGAGCTGGTGAAATGCCTTGCGGGGTCCCTGGTTCAGTTCCAGATGCTCAAGGAGCTACTAGGGAGACTCAGCGACGGACTTGCGCGTTTCGGGGTCGAAGAGAGACTGGTCTCCCTCTGAAAATATGATGTCGGCTTGAGGCGAGCCAGGATTTACAAACGAGGCCGCAGGCGGTAAGAACACGTACGCCGTGCTGAGCGGCGACGTGCTCTGTGATTATGTCGAAGAGCTCAGCGGGTAGACGAATCTCATCCATCGTCGTTGTGGAAAGAGGACGAATTCGGTTTTCCACCCTGATCCGTTACCACCATCTGCCGCGTCGAAATGTCCAACGAGCCTATCGAAAATCAAACACACACGGTTCTTGAGCGCTCATGAGCGATGCTAAGCGTCAACCACCACGATACAGCGACCAGTTTCCACCAACCCCTCGCTCGAAAATATGGAACGAAACTCCGCAGGAATCTTCACGCGCTGATACTCATTCTTCTCTGCTTTCATCCTCTCACGTATCTTCTGTGGCCGGGTTCGCGGACGGAAACCCTCCCAATTAATGCCGAGACAATTCTGGCGCACTGTAGAGCCTTGGACTTGACCCCTGGACCTCCAGATGGTCTCTACACGCGTGAGGAATCGGATCGGTTCGTGAGTGGGACGCGACCAACGCTGATTTACAACGCGACGATTTGGACGGGGCGCCACGATGGCAAAGAAGTCATTCAGGGCGACATAATTGTCGACAAGGGACTTATCAAGCAGCTGGGCGCCGTCGACTCGTCTGGATATGCTGATATCGAGTTATTCGACGCGGCTGGGGCTTGGGTGTCCCCGGGGTGCGTGGCTTTATGTACAACTATTCGTCCCGACTAACTCTGCTGCAGCTTGGTAGATCTGCACTCGCACCTTGGCGTGTATCCGTCGCCAGTACTAAGTGGCGCCATTGACACCAACTCCTACAAAGGAATCACCCAACCCTGGCTGCGCTCCCTCGACGGGTTGAATACACACGACGATGCATATCGTCTTTCTGTTTCCGGTGGCGTCACCACCGCGAACGTGTTGCCTGGGAGTGGTACCGCGATTAGCGGGCAAGCGTTCGCAATTAAACTAAGGCCCACCAAGGAGCGCTCGTCGTCTGCGATCCTTCTCGAGCCGCCGTTCTCCATCAATGACACCCACGTTGACCCGTTTTCGCGCCCGAGATGGCGGCAGATGAAGTGTGTGCTGTCACTGTACCCCTACTCGTTTTCTGCTAACCTTTGGTCGCAAGACACGCCTGTAGTAGGTCGCTGAAATATTGTCCCCGTGGCACCAGGCGCTAAGCCTCTATCTCCAGGTCGTGCATGCACGAAAACTCGTATGAACACGCATTGGGCGTTTCGCCAGGCATACGATACCGCACGCACTATCAAGCGCAAGCAGGATGCGTACTGTGCCAAAGCTCTGACGGGCCAGTGGGCTGGTCTCGGCGACTTCCCCGAGGATCTTCAATGGGAGGCGCTTGTCGACGTCCTTCGCGGCCGTGTCAAGGTGCAGAATCACTGCTTTGCGGCGGTCGACATCGACGCAATGGTTAGGGTGAGAGCTTATCTTACTTTCCGTCTCAACCCTGAATTCTCTGTTTTTGTTGAACAGTTGACCAATGAATTCAAATTCTCTATTGCTGCCTTTCACCATGCTGGTTAGTTTCACAATCTACGCAATCGTTTAAATATTAATATGCTGCAGATGAAGCGTACCTGGTCCCCGATCTCATCAAAAAGGCCTATGGTAAACACTCTCCCTTTGGCGTATTTTTCACCGCACCTGACGGAGATTGGAACCAGGCGAACCACCCGCAGTCGCTCTTTTCGCGACCACCGCTCGGTACTGGCGCGAAGCGTATCGCGGCTCCGAGTTCGCGCCCCGGATTCTTGCGGACACCGGGCTCGACGTCGTCATGAAGGTGAGCAGTTTGGCAGTTCGACCCAGTACTTACTGCGATCATCCCAGAGCGACCATCCTGTGCTCGACTCGCGGCATCTGGTCTTCGAGGCGCAGCAGGCGCATTACTTTGGTCTAGCGGAAAACTTGGCGCTCGCCTCCGTGACCAGTAAGACATTATTGCAGCGTAAAGAAGAACTAACCGTGTCATACAGGTACCCCTGCGCGGGTTATGGGTCAGGATCACAGAATTGGTCGCCTGATTGAGGGCTATGATGCAGGTGAGCTCGAGACTCATCTTCCCTTACACATGAACTAAATGTCTCCAGACATAATCATCTGGGATAGTCACCCGCTTGCGCTCGGCGCAGCACCGACGCAGGTCTTCATCGACGGCATCGCCCAGATCTCGGAACCGTTCGTATCCCCCAAACCGCCGCCCGCACAGCACGCCCCGGTGACCCCGAACTGGGACCAAGAAACCCAGAACACGATCAACCATGAAGGGCTTCCGCCACTTGAGCCTACGAGGGCGGAGGCGTCCGTGGTGGTGTTCGAGAATGTGGGAAGTATGTTCGTGAAGGATAGGCAAGGAAGGAATGTGGTGGAGGTGTTTTCTGCCACGAACACCGGCGAGGATCGAGGCGTGGTTGTTGTCGATGAAGGCGAGATTATCTGCAGCGGAGTGCGGGCATCGTGTCTCGGGGTTTTGCCGCCTGCCGGTGTACTGTATATTGATCTGGAGGGCGGGTCCATCTCGTGCGCGTTTCCGGTTGCCGACTTAAAGTCGGACTCGCTGAATACTGCTCTCCAGCCCCGGACTCTTGACATACGGCAGCTTCCTCGGTCTTTCCCACATTTTCGACGAACGTAAGTCCTAGCGTCATCTTTTGCTCCAAAGCCCGTAACTCATGCAAACGCAGGCTCTACCAACGACGGGCCAGTATCCGACGTTTTCGAAGGCGTTCCCTCTGTCGTTGACGGTACCGTCATCAAGGCCGCCGACGGATTACTCTTCGCATCGCGCGACGCGTTCATCGCGTACCGCAATGGGGTGACATCTGCCGTCGCCGCGCCGGGCGCCTTCGTCTCCGGATTGAGTACAGCCCTCGTTTTCGGGCTGAGTACGGTCTTCCGCACCGCTGCAGCGCACAAGCTCGTCGCCGGTGCGGTCGTCCAGGAGGTCGCAGCACTGCATGTGCAACTCTCCTTGAATTTTGGGGTGAGCGTAAGCACCCAAATTGCAGCGCTGAGAGGGCTGCTCGTCGGTGCCGGAGAGAGGAAGGACGACGTGGTGAGGAGGTTTCGGGATGTTCTCGAGGTACGCTGCTTGCGGTCCCACATCCCCGTAACTCAATAGGTCCTTGCAGGGCAAAATTCCTCTCGTCGTGGCTGCGGAGAACGCCGACATCATCGCGAGCGTGCTCGCACTCAAGGAAGAGGTTGAGGGCCTCAACGGGAACGCCATTCGTCTCGTCCTCGCCGGAGCAACGGAGGCGCACATGCTAGCGAAGGAAATTGGCGAGGCGGGCGTGGGGGTGATCGTCCAGCAGCGGCCCTTCCCCTCCACCTGGCAGGAACGACGCATCCTCGCAGGCCCGCCACTCTCGCAGAGCAGCGCCATCGCTGCGCTCGTGGCGCATAACGTCACGGTCGGCATGGCCGCCGGTGTGCTACCAGCCACCGTAAGAAATACACGCTTCGATGCGGCTTGGGTATGTTAGAACTTTGCATGACTTCTCCAGCTGAGCTTTCTTTTCCCTCCAGGCCGGGCTCGAATCAAATGGCGCGCTGAACCGAGCAGATGTGATTGCGCTGGCTTCAACGAACCTGGAGACGCTATTGGGGGTGGAGGTGCCCGATACTGATCTTGTGGCGATCAAGGGCGGCACAGATTTCGAGGGAAGAGTCGTCGCAGTTATTTCTCCGCGCTTCACCGGAGTCGATCTTATGTAACGACGTGGTTCATGCACACATCCATATGAAAGCTTGGCAGGCAATGTTTCTGAATTACCATGACCGTCGAGCACTACTGCGTTGTTCTCATAATTTGGTTCCGGAGGCGGGGTGATGCCATCACTTCCCTTCTTTGCGCGTCCACGACGTTGTTCCTCGAGAAACCGCTACCCAACACGACTGCATCCACCAGATACCTTAGCTCAGAACATCGACATACATTCGGTTTACAAGAATATCCTATACATTTGCGCATTCTACTTCTTCAAGGAAAGGGTGTCGCCGCCAAGAACGGCGCAATGACCAGGTGCTCCGGGTCCCAAACTCCAGCGGTGTAATAAATATCCGACTCAATCCACCCTCTAACCGTCTCGATGTTCTCCGCCTGGTAGATCATCACCGATCCAGTCTTTGAAAATTTAAATTGTTGGTACGGTGCTGGGATGGGTACTCACCAGCTTCCTGTCGCCACCAGTAATCGACTCGGGCGTCAACATGGCGCCTCCAACCACTATCGACGCACAGGACTCAGTATGTACTCATCAGGGCAAACTGTGAAGCGACGCACGGACATGCCCGTCGGCAAGCACTTTAGCTGCATTCTCGAGGTGCTTGGCGCGGACGGATAGACGGCGCTCGAAGGCGCCTTCGTCGGTCTTGTCGGGCGCGTAGACGATGAATTTATGAAGAGTCGGCGCAGAAGACATGGTGGGTAAAGTTAAAGACGCGGAGCGGCCACGGCGGTCCGCTCGGGACGAGGTATGATCTTATCTTTTATAAGTAATTAATGCCCTTTCACGAATTCGCACAGAAACTACCCTGCCAGCGCAAGTGTTTGGGTCAACGATTTACAGCTCAAACGTCGGTCAATCCATACCGGTAATTCTGTAAAGAGTTTGGACTTTGCTCTGCAGTTGTAGACACCGAATTCGAAGGAAATATAGCGCCTCCCTCTCCGACACTCCAGCGAACTGAACTGAGTCCAACTTCCGCCAACATCCTGACGACACCAGCTGGACCGGAACCAGCAAGCCCCGGTGCGGTTGGGTTGCGGAAGAAACGCCGGCGGCGACGGCGGCGGTACTGGTAGATGTCGGGGTAAATGTGGTGGATATAATAGGCAGGGCAGGAGGCCCGAAACCAATAAAGGCGCGCCGCTCGCATGAGGAAGGCCGCTCACGGTGGTTAAGAAACGCGTCGAGACAACGTGGAAAGCCAAAAGTCAGGGCGAGCTGGGGTCGACAGGATAAGAGAGCGAATCGCCCAAGGGCATAGAAATATAGAATTATAGCAATATACAGAATAAGAATAGCGCACTGGTCATAAAGGTCGTTACATTATCTCCTCCGAACGCGCGCGTCGCCCTGGGGCTGGCTCATCCGAGTCCACCACCGTCCTCTTCTTCTTCCACCGATCGTACGGCTTGGGCTTGGGTTTCCCCTTCCCTTTAGCGCGCTCCTCCTCCGCATGCAGCCCGCGCGTGAGCGTGCCGATGCGGTGCTGCAGGTGGCGGATACGCTTGCGCTGCGACGCGCGCGGCGCCGGCGTGTACTTGGGGAAGCTGTGCCCGGGCGAAGAGCGCAAGACGCTGCCGATGCGGGGCGATCTGCCCGACGAGGAGGGGGTGGCGAGGGAGGGCGACGAGAACGCCGAGGACGGGCGAAGGGGCGAGGAGGAGAAGCTGAGCTCAGGTACGGCACCGATGCTGCTGTTCTCCGCGTTCTCCTTGTCACCGTAACCCGAGAACGCGAGGGGGAGGATGGCGGTCTCGCCGTAATACTGGGTGAACGCGTTTTCGGGCTCGTTCCAGTTCGCGGGGTCGAGCTTGGCTGTGCGGTCCTCATCCTCCAGGTTGTCTTCTTCCCTTGGCTCGTCGAGGTAGACCAGCCCGCACGCGCTGAAGACGTGGGGGAGGTTTCCCTTGCCTCTGCGCGAGTGGATCGGTGTCGTGTTGATTGTGATGTGAATTTGCAGGTGAGAGGAATGTTTCTGGACGAGTGTCAGCGACAGGGAAGAAACGAGAGAACACAAAGACTCACATAGACGATACCGCGCCCGGTGTCCCCGCCGTCTGGCCACACATGAGCCACGGTCATGTCCTCCTCTGCCGTCCATTGTCGTTCATCGTCCTCCCGCGCCTTGATGTCCAGGCTGTCATCTTCCGCCTCCCAGTCAGGGTAGTAGAGGTACGGATCGAGCGCGCTCGAGGAATACGCCCAAGTATCGCCGTACATGATCTGGCCGGGCCTAAACGTCGCGGCATACACAGTCACGCTCTTCTTCGCCTCGAAGACGTGCGCATCGCCCTCGTCGTCCTCCGGTGGCACCTGCCCGTACGCGCCGCCAAAGAGGAAGCCGATGAGGCTCTTGAGGTGGACGAGGGTGTAGCTCTGCGGGACCTGCACGACGCGGTAGATGCCCTCGAGCGCCTCGCGCGGAACGCCGCGCTTGATGTACTGGAAGCGAAGGGGGAGGTGCTGGGAGAAGGAGGTGGGCGGGGGCAGCGCTTGGAGCAGGTTCCAGGTGCGCGTACGTCCGAAGGGATTCGAGGGCGAGTCAGATGGACAGGAGGGGTACGGAGTGGATAAGGACGAAGACGCAAAGGAAAAGGGGGAGCTTGGAACGCCTGTCGAGTGTCGTCGCTTTTTGGATGGTGAGGACGGGCTGCTGCTGGGTAGAAGGTGTTTCGGCGTCATTCAGAGCGTAGACTCGTCTGTTTACGGGCCGATTATTTGGTCGGGAGGCAGCAAATCGCAGGGATGAGTGGAGGACCAGGAGGTGGAGAGGAGCGAAATGTCACATCACGTGGATGTTACGGACTTTCAACACCTTTCAACACGCCACCATCTCACCCTCTGGAGGTTCGGAAGGGCGGTAAAAGCTCCTAAACGAGTGACTGCCTACAAGATAAAGCTAAAACCGAACCCCACGCGGCCTGGGGCGACTGTGGAAGGCTACAATCCCCAATTCAGCGTGTTGTTCTCCCTAAGTATTCTCCCTCAGAGTCATGTTGCCGCCTTCTACCGGCTCTTTCTCCCCCCAGACAACATACTGTTCAATCAGAGACATCTCCTTGTTCTCTTTCTCTCCCAGACATCGGCATTCTATCAGCAGGTACTCGCCGCTGCCAGTGCCTGTACCCGCATGTGCACTCCGAAGCACCCGTGTGGAGGGTCGACCCTTGACATGGCCCCGACGGTGAATGAAGCGGATCTGATGGGGACAAAAGTAAAAGGCCGGGTCACTGTGGGGCCAGCCAAAACTCGACTCCGTTCCTCCAAGCCATGCATTCAGAGTCTCCGTCCCCCTCGGTAGTTCAAAATTTTATCGACACCGATTTCGACTACATTATAGTCGGTATGGATGCATACGAGGACCCGGAGAATCTCGGTTGATCGCCGTTCACATACAGGAGGAGGTACCGCAGGCCTACCAGTTGCGAATCGGTTGGAGATCTCTCGAAACTTCCATTCCCTTTTTTCATTCTCCCTAGACTTTCTGAAGACCCGAGCGTCAAAGTTGGGATTCTCGAGGCTGGACTGTTGATCGAAAATGACGAACTCATCGACGTTCCTGGTATGCGTTTCTTATCCCGCTCTTGGTTGAAGTCGCTTATGTTGTCCCAGGAAAAATGGCGATGAATAATGGCAACCCCAAGTACGATTGGGTCTCCAGGTTGGACACTTTTCCCTAGGAAACGAACGGCCACTAACTGTCGGGGTCAGCACCGCACCCCAAGCTGGAGCGGGTGGCCGTTGCCTTCCCATATTTCGGTTCGCAGGTTTAATTTTGTCTGTAAAAGTCGTCCCGATGCGACCAACACAGCGGGAAACTCCTTGGCGGGTCTTCCGCCCTCAACTACATGGGGTGGGACCGTGGTTCAAAGGAGGAGTACGATGCCTGGGGCCTCCTCTCTGAAGCCGAAGGTGGTTGGAACTGGGACTCGCTGCTTCCTTTTTTCAAGAAGATCGAAGATGCGTCCGCCGCTGGCCAAGACTTGGCGTCCGACTACTCCCTCTCCGATGGCCACACTTTCAGTCCCGGCATTCCAACCGAAGATGCTGTCGGCGTCGACGGCCCTATCAAAGTTGAAACCCCTCCTGATTCCTTGGTTGTGTTTCTCACCGCCCCTCTAGGTGCGCCACAACCTATGCAACACCGAAGTCACTCCTGCCTACGTTCAAGCCTGGAATACCCTTGGCCAACAAACCAACTTGAATCCGGTACGTCTCCAAAAAAACTCCGTAGTCCCCTTGTACTGACACTCACTGGCAGTACGGTGGTGATCCCCGAGGAGTGTACAACTGCCGTATAAGCGTAGATCCAAAGTCCGGGAAAAGAGTTACCGCTAATTCAGCATATTACAACCCCGTCGCTTCCCACACGAACTTGAAACTTTTGTTGGGTGTTCAGGTAGTTGCTTTCATTCCCCCGGTTTCCTGCTCCAAACTTACGCAACGCAAAGGTGACCAAGGTCCTGTTCAAGCCCGAATTATCCAACGGGAATCGCGTTGCGACCGGAGTTGAATTCACTGTGAACGGAAAAGCTCATTCGGTTTATGCGTCCAAAGAAATCATCCTCAGTGCAGGAGTCATCCAAACCCCCCAAATCCTGGAACTCTCTGGTGTGTTCTGCGTATTTTCTTCCTTTTCAGCATCTGAACCACTCAGGTATCGGTAATCCTGAGCTGCTGAAGAAAATGAACATCGAGACCTTGGTGGATCTCCCCGGTGTGGGCGAAAATCTTCATGTGAGTTCTCTGCACCGCGCCAATGGTCCTCACGAGAATAATTCCAACGAGATCATCCCTTCACGCACATTCACTACCAAGCACAACCGGGTGTCCGGACCTTCGGTACGGGTCAAACCCTTTGTCTCAGCCCTGATCCTTACTTCGACGTCCAGACGAACTCGGTAAAAATCCCGAGTTCGCAGCTGCGGAACAAGAACGCTAGTAGGTGTACAAACAGAGTTCCGTATAGGCTACTGCTAATTCTCCGGCAGCGACACGACTGGACAGGGCTTTATGGCCGCCAACGACGCCATGGTCGCATACACGGCTCTGAACGACATCATGGAAGAGTCGAAATTATCTACCAAGCTGAATGAGATCGGCATCCATACAAGCAAGGATCAGACGCAGGGTGGACTTGCCCTACAACAACGCCTCATTCAGCTCGACTGGCTCAAGGAAGGCAGACTCGCCCACCTGGAGTTTATTGCCTTCTCGCGGGGCCTCATCAAGCCCGAGCCGGACGAGGCCTACCTTATGCTCAGCGCCGGTTTGCAGGTGTGTCTTGCTCGATGCCCCCTATAACCTTCCTGAATCTCCCTTGCAGCATCCTCTCAGTCGGGGGAGTGTCGTAGGTCGATCCCTCGACCGACCGTCTCGATTTATTGACTTCGCTTCGTTCTTTGAATAAAGCATATTCAAAGCTCGAACCCGCTTCAACAACCCTTGATTGACCCACGCTATTTGACCGAAGAGTTCGGTGAGTGAACCTGTTTGCTGGTGTCTTACAGCTGTATATTGAACCCATACTCTTAGATGCATTCTCCCTTCTGGCGGGTTACAGAGCGCTCGAGAAGCTCGCTCAGACACCCCCGCTGGCGGACCTAATCGCGAAGCAGGTGTTCCCCGCTAGTCCACTCTCCGACGAAGAGGTGATACAGTGAGCGGATACCTTTTAGAACGAAGTACATAACCGAACCTGTTCGCCAGATACATCCGACAAAGCTTTATTGTGAGTAGCGTGAATGCTTGACCTTGTCCCAAAGGTTGACCCATGTTCCTCGGCAACAGTCCGGAGGGCATTATATGGGTACGGATGCATCCCCGCTCTGTCCGATACCTTCTTATAACCTCAGGTACCGCCTCGATGGCTCGTCGCGACCTTGGCGGTGAGTTTGCAGACAGACGCTCACTATAGGTGCTTGAATTTTTCTAGGTGTTGTTGGCAACGACCTGAAGGTGCACGGTACCGCCAACCTACGTATCGCCGACGCCAGTATCATCCCGATGCCACTCGCGGCACACATTCAAGCCACGGTGTACGCCATCGCCGAAAAGGTACCATTTTTACATCTTGGCAAGGTTGTATCTGAAACCTAAATTTTCGATGCTTAGGCGGCGCATCTCATCAAGTCTGAGAAGAACTTCGAGCCTGGCACGGCCAATGTTTGAGTATGCACGTAGAACTCCGAATATCAATCATGCTCGTTTAGGTTTTGAACATCGCCAAGATCCCCGAACGTAGAACAAAGAGTTGCTTCAGGTTCCCTAGGTTTTCCGTCCAAATTGAACAGCCCTAGAGCTCGCAGCGTGCCACTCGCCGCAAAGACGACCAAGACTGAACGGAAATCGTGTCAGAACAACGGTATTAGTACGGTGCTGAGGTGAATCCGCGCGTGCTCTTCCTGTCATGACACTGTGATTCCCGTTCTCCGTGTCACCTCCATGCTGATAACTATATCTGGCTCCCTTCTACGTGTTCTTCTGGGTGCGCTTGTGGGCGTAAGTCGAGGTGCTTGGCGCGGATGGATAGAGACGGCGCCAGAACGCGCCCTCGTCGGTCTAGTCAGGCGCGTAGAGGAGGAATTCATGGAGCGTCAACGCAGAGGACATGGGAGTTGAAGCTGCGAAATTGCGCAAAGAACGCGCCACGGCGCTGTCCGCCGGGAACGGAGTTTCTGTATTTGCTTAATGGTACCAACAAATTCGCGACGGAAAGTTGGCCGGGATATCTCTTAGATTGTGGCTCGCCCGGATATTGTACAGCAGTAGATATTTTGGCCAGCCTTTGGGTCGACGGTGTTCGGCCGATTGCCGCGCGATATCTCAACCGTGGGAATGATATCGTTCTCGTCTGATATTCGGAAGCCTACGCTCGCAGCTCATCGGCAGTACGTGAAACGAACAAACGGCTTGGATTCGCTACCAATCTCCTGGGAGCCCTCGCTCGCCGGTGGTCTGGTCCTCGTGGCCTTAAGAAGCCGTGTTCCTGTGGGCGCAAAGGTCCACCATCCTCTGAACCCACTGCCATGGAGTTCCCCGACCCCTCGCCCCAGCTCCAAACCGTCCTCGCATTCCTCAAAGGCGTCCGCGAGCAAGACCCCATGAGATGTTCTCCTACATGACAGACGACGTAGAGTACCATTGGGTCCCCCCCGGTTTCGATACCCTCGGCCCTCGAGTCAAGAACCGCGCGGAGACAGAGAAATGGTTCCGCGGGGTATGCGGCACGTTCATAAAGGACTTTACGGTGAGTCCAGCAGTCGTCGTCGAGCCCAAGAAGCTGACTTCGGTGTAATAGACCGTCATCCACGACTATGTCGAGATGCCCGGGAAGATCATCCTTCAGGTGAATCAACGAACCCGCATTGAGCAGAAAGAAGAACTAAGACCCGCTAGATGTTCTTTACTGGGGAGCTGTTGACCGGAGACGGACGATACGAGAACCACTGCATGTGGACCTTCCACCTCACCGACGGCCCAGAACCCAAGATTAGAGTCCTGAAGGAGTTCTTCGACTCGTTGCATTGCGCTCGTGTCTGGGGATTGCTGCCGGACGAAAAGGCCGAGAAATCATCGTAGTTTCACAGCGAATTGTTCAAAGAACAGTCTGAAAATGGGCCCTCGAATCACCAGCAATATGGGCTCGTTATATGAACTCGCGGAGATCACAAACGAAGGAGGGTCGGCGAATCCATGTTGGGACAATCAGGCTTATCTGATTGTCGGAAGAGTCATTGTTGGAAGAGTCATTCAGCAACTGAAAGTACAATATCGCTTGGTGCAATACTCGGCCTCCTTTCTTGGCCGATCGTTTTCAACCGTGGGAATGAGCCTAAGCCGAGATGCCGAGCATCATCAACTGTGAATTGAACCGTGGGAACGGTGTCGATATTACTCCCAACTATACAAATCGCACTGCTCGGCATGCTAGAATTAATCTCTAAGTGAGAACATCCCCCTCAACATCCCGAACGGATAATATCAACAGCCTGATCTGCGGTCAGTGACGTCCTATTACGTTCCGGACAGCACACCTTTTCGGCGATAGCGTAAACCGTGGCCTGGAGGTGGGCACCGACTATCATCGGCATGATGCTAGCATCGACGACCCTCAGATTGGATACTCCGTAAACCCTGAGATTCGCGTCGACAACGCCTGCAACTCGATCAGCCTTTGTCTGAAAGTCTCACTGAGCGTGTACCTCCAAGGCGACGAGAGGCCATTGCGGCAGTTCCCGCCAGATGATCTCCAGTCTGGGCCAGTATTCAGCTCATATACATAGGTGACAAGTGAATTTGAGCACAATAAAGGTTGAAGTCACGAAGCTGTGGGAGAATGAGTGTTGTTAATATTGTATCTTTATGGCGGTGCTTACTCGTCGAGGCTCGCCGAGTCCACCGTCGTCACTGAGGGGACATCTTGTCTCTCCAAGAGATCCGCAATTGGTTTGTGCTTTGTTACTTCCATCACAATACTTGTAAAAGAGCGAAGCGAATGTAGGTCTTCCGCGAATAAATCAACGAGCAATCCTCGAAGGTGAATACGCATACCGTAGTCAAAAGAGAGATAATTAGGGTCGATGACCGGGTGCGCAAGGGGGTCCGTGCTATTGATATGCTGTTGGTCCAGCGAATCAGGTCTAACATTCCGAACGGTAATAAATTGGCACCCACAATAGTTCCCCGGCTAAGCGGGTGCTGAGGGGAGGCTCGGTTAGCCCATTCGAATCGGAATGCCAGTCGGGCGATCTCACCATTAATCCAGAGACGACACACATATAGTTGGTGTTGTTGGCCGGGCTAATTAATCCGCTCGATTGGGTGATAAACTCCGCTTGGGGAACTGAGCCATCCCGAAGCCATCGCAGTTGAATCTCGAACTGAAGCCGTTCGAGGGGCGACAGATGGGACCCAGAGAGATGTCCGCGCAGCTCGGCTATGAGGCCTTGCACATCTGCCTGCGGGAACATGGTGTCGTTTGAACTCAGGAACACCAGGTTAGAGCTGCGCGTGTTGAGAAAACCGGTCCGTGTTTTCTCACTGCTCGGCAGGTCAGGTGGGGCGACATGAATCATTGGGAGGCTTACTAGAGTGCAGTCTGCTCCTCCAAAAATGTCGCATTATAGCGCAAGATATCTAGCGAGGAGGTGAACCGCAGCGTAGACTGAGGTGTTGTGAAGGTACGAACCAAAAGTTGTGATGTTCGGAAGGGCGACCCACTGACTCGTTGTATAGATGTGATCCTGTTATGAAGTGCCGTTAATGAATCGTCCAGAGAGGAAAGACTCCGCCTGACCTGAAGGTTGCTTCCTACTCCGGGGAGGTCTACAAGTGTCTCGATTCCAAGCCCCGACAAAATTGTCTTGTTTCCAATGCCTATTCCACAATAAATGAAAGCTCAACGACAATTTCGGAGAACGTACCGGACAACTCGAGCAACTGCGGTGTTTGCACAGCTCCTGCGGCGAGTATGACTTCCTTTGAGGCATGGGCCTTGTAGGTGACACCACTGTTGATGAACGAAACACCGGTAGCCGTTAACTTATCCCTGGCATGTGTGCGTTTCCCGAACAGAACTTGGGTCGCCTGTGAGACACTCGTTCAGACATAACTCGTGATCCGAAACGTAAACCAACCTGAGCACCGGTGAGGACATGAAGGTTCTTACGAGCGGAGGCAGGGCAGTAGTATGCCGTTGCACTGTATGACCGCACTCCGTCGGCAACGGCCGTGCGTTCATTTCTGACCCCGGAGGATTTACCTTGACGTTCCAAGCATGTCCGTTAGTTTGTCGGACTCATTCAGAAGAAGTAGACTTGCCGCCTACCTGAAATCGACCGTCAGCAAATTACTGTAATTGTGGCGAAGAAACACTTACGGAATTGGGATTCGTCGGAACTTTGAGGTTGTTCCAGGTCGAAGCAAGAGGTATCGCCAAGTCCCCGTAGATGGAATTGTAGGATGCCTACATGAGATGGACATCTTCAACCCTTCGGGCGGGAAGAGCAACGCAAATTTCTCACGTGTATTGGACCTCTGAAGCCGTCGTCAAACTCAAATTGCTTGTCGGCGGCAGCGTAAGCGTTTGAAGATACTCCCGGGAACGCGTGGCTATTGGTCAAGTTGATTGTTTCCGACTTGATGAAGTAGGGAAGAAGATTGTCGAAATTCCAATCACTGCCATCCATGAGAAGTTGCCAGGCGTCGTATTCGAGCTTTGAGGCGCGATCCCAGGCCAACAAGTTTATTCCCGTTGAACCACCAAGCATTTTACCCCTACAAACGTCAGGCAATGCAAATGAAACCGAACTAAATCTCACCGGGTTTCTTGGATTATCCTTCCCCCCGCATTATCTTGCGGAACCGTTTCAAAAAGCCAGTCGTACGTAGAGTTCCCGAATGCACGACCGCCAAACGCTAGTCCATATATTAGTCTCATTGAAGAGCCAGTATCATCCCCCGGTACTCGCCTGGTATATCGATCAAGGGATCGTTCGGGTGGAACGCGCCGGCCTCGATGAGTCCAACATGAATACCATGATCTTCGGTCAACCTAGATGCCACCGTCATGCCTCCGGCACCAGAGCCTGTTATCGGACGATTCAAGTTATGTTCGCATGGCAGGTGCAGCGCTCACCTATCACGATGTAGTCCAGGGACAAAGCGGAAAACTCCCTGGCAGTCAGAGACGGCACCACGCATTCCAAAGCAGCGGCACAACCAGCCAGGAGGATGGCAACACAATATACTATGAGGAGGGAATCGGCGAAGTGCGGCATTTGTGTTGAAGTGCCATGAACACCACCGCACCTTTAAATGAGCGTATCATCAAACAAGGAACAAAGATCTTGATTTTCTGGGATTCGGAAAGATTTCCGTTGCATTCGCGCACCCACATGGGTCTGACAGTGACACAGAGATGGGAACCAAATGGGAACCAAGTAGTAGCATGACAGCGTGGTCAAGATAGATTAACGCCTCGCCATCCGTAT
Source organism: Mycena filopes (assembly GCA_029281495.1). NCBI lineage: Eukaryota > Fungi > Basidiomycota > Agaricomycetes > Agaricales > Mycenaceae > Mycena > Mycena filopes. The sequence goes on along the minus strand of JARIHR010000038.1, from coordinate 805,382 downwards.
AACTTCATGGGGAATTTACCGAGCTTGAAATGCACCAGCGCGTTGGCTACCAACCCGTACTTCTCTGATTTGATACCATATGGGCGACCTATGCATTCGCAACGGCTTCGGTTCACAATTCGGCAATTTGGCAGAACATCTTCCCACGGTTGAAATACTCGAATCGAACACTACGCGCTAGACAAAGATGGAGCTAGTTCTGAGGATCAAACCAGAGAGATTCGCTATTTAGATATCGATCTTCTTGGTGTCGAACCTCTGCTGTCTGTCAGTATGTGATGATCCGACGATACGACTGGAGAAGTGTGCCTACCTTAACCCGACTGAGCTCGACAGCATCCTCTTGCTCCTGGCATTCCAAGGTAAGCGTGGAAATGACAATGTAGCGCAAATTCCCTTACGCGCAGAACCGTGACATGAACACCAGACTGTCCCGGATTGTCGTTCCAAGAACGGCTGGTTTGAGCCTGGCTGGTGAGGTTTTGCCGCATCCCGGCGCGGGAGTTCAACCTGGAGGATTCGAGCCCATTTATTCAGGAAGGATTGTGAACATCCTTACAGAGATAGGAACGAGTTGGAATACACTGGATGAACATGAGAATTCCAAAAAATTGGACAGAAGCAATTTGAACTTGCGTTTTGCGTAGAAGAACGTGATTGCAATCCATAAACCTGAACGAAAACACGATTAGATGCAGCACAAATAACCAGCCTGACACTCACTTGTTGTTGGGAGCGCCTTCGACTATGTCGAATCAAATGAGCTCAACAACTAGGGCCACAGACTGAAACTTACTAGAATCAACATGACAGCGGCAGCGAGCCTAGAACAAAGTCAGCGAGCGGAAGACTCTGAGCAATCTACGTACGCAGTGATGAGACCGGTTTCTGTCAGAGTTGTATCAATAAAGCACAGTTGTCGAGATTTGAAAGGTATTCACCAATGACCCACATAACCAACTTATTCAGAATCACGTCGGTTCTACAATGCATGAGCCGCTGACCGAAGAGGAACAAAATTGATAACCCACTGGCGGAAACCGGTGCGCTCGCGGTGTAAATAGTAGGTCATGCCACATGTGTTGATAGTGTCCACGATGAGGTTGATGCAGAGGGTCGCGTCGACAAGCCAGTCGAATCGAGCGACAAAATCCGGCACATCTGTCCTCCCCGCTAGTACCATGATGGCGACCTGGGCCGCAAATGCTAATAGAGATCCTGTCCAGGCCACAAGAGTGATTGGCCAGGAATGAGTGAACAAGCGAATGCGGTATGCGAAGTACATCTAAGGTGGTAGCGCAAGTGAGTTGATTGTCGAGGAATGAGAGGAGCATACCTGTACAATCGTCCCAATAGTACCGTCGAAAAGCGAGGATACATCGAAGCTCCAGTGAGTTTCCCCGAGGATGGCAGGGACACCATAAAAGGTCACGGTCAACCGGTACATGTATACCCAGATGAAAATGGTATGGAAGGACTCCAGGGTCCTAGCAACCGAAAATGAACAGATGTATTGCGGCGCAGTGGTCGACAAACCAGACGGAATAAACCTGCCAATCTTAAGCGTTCGGCTAGAGCGTAGCGGGAAAGAGGGAATCCATACCATGAGCTTTGTCCAAAGAGGGTCTTTGTTCGGGGTCGTCAAATAAAAATAAAACTGGACCGTCGTCACACCCCAGAGGGTCGATGAAAGAAACCTAGATCGAAGGGTCCTGAGCCCTGTATCATCACCGGAAATGCGGAATGCGGCTCACGTTCCTATCTGCAGTGCACCCAGGGTAAGATCGAGCTGAGACATGGTCGTTTCAATTCGCTCCGATGTCCCTCGCGCCCTGCTTATAACTAAAGTTCAATGGAATGTTCCGTCAAGATGGTACACGCCATCTGCTACTTCGAAAATGTGAATAATTCTATTTGAAGCAAGCGGCGGTGCCCTACCTCTTGTTGCACTCCAGACGTTTCGAAGGAATGGGGCGCGGGTTATGCCGTTCCAAGTTTTTCCCGATCCGACTGAATTCCCACACTTGACTGGTACTATCACCGGTGGAACGTTCTTCACGGCGTGTGGCACAACAGATGCCCGTCTATGGCCGTAACAGATGGCCGTCTGATGCCCGTATCGTGCGAGCACTTCTCGTAGGGCGGAAAATTCCCTACCGATTCAACCAGATAATTACCCACGGATTCAACACAGATTCGAAATCGCGGCAATAATAGGTGGATCATTGCATAGTGGTCTGAGCAGTCCACAATGGAGTTCCCCAACCCGTCTCCCCAACTACAAACGGTCCTGGCATTCCTCAAAGGAGTCAGTGGTCAAAAGCCTGAAGAGATATTCCTACATCTGGCTGACGACGCGGAGTATCATTGGGTTACACCTGGTTTCGATGCCCTTGGTCCTCGAATCAAGAATTGGAACGAGACCAAGGATTTTTTCACAAAAGTCAGCGGCACGTTCGTGAAAGACTTCGAGGTAACTCCAACATTAATCTGGACATCGAGCGCAAATTGAACACATCTACAGTTTATCATCGAGGACTATGTCGAGATGCCAGGAAAAGTCGTCCTCCAGGTAGGTTCACAGAGCCTGAAGTCCACAGAGGAATGACTTGTGCGATAGATGTCATCCACGGGCGACTTGTTGAGTGGAGGCGGAAAGTACGAGAACCAGTACATGTGGCTCTTTCACCTCACCGAAGGACATCACCCCAAGATCCAGCTTGCGAAGGAGTTCTTCGACTCGTTATACTGTGCCCGTGTGTGGGGGTTGTTGCCGGCGGACGAAACCTAGTGGTGCATAGGATATCGAAGTTGACCATGGATCGTACACGATACTCTTGCGATGCGACTTCAACAGTAGACACAAGGACGAATATCCGAGATTACCATCGCCGACTCTTCTGCCCCAATATCCTGAACCGCATTCGACAATTATTTTGAGAAATCGAACCGTGGGAAAATGATGTTAGCTTTTGGTTGAAAACTGTCGAACCAAAATTTATATCATGCGAAACAGAAAGAGCTACTTGGGCCCCACGAGTATGACTTCCCCTGACAACGTGGTTTTCCTTCCATCTGGTGATTTGAACTTAATAATACATCTGTCGAACCTCGCTGGTTATGAATACTAGCTCCATCTTGAAAATTCGATTCCAGGAGATGGAAGCGGCAGAAGTTCACCGGGTGGTAAGTTACTGTGAACATCGCTGGTTGGACAGTTACGAATATGTTTCCATGCATGAGAATCCAGGGGGATTGCAGGAAATGGAAGCAGCAGAAGGTCACCAGGGCGGGGTCATTCATCGTGGAACATGGTTCGTCAGACAGTTAGGGATGTGTTTCCATGCCTGAGATTCCGACGCATTGCGGATGATAGAAGTGAGTTGAGATCTCAGACGAAGAAGGCAGAGTGACGCGTCGGATCCTGGGATTGGGACCGGCAACACGGGAGGCTTGGGGAGGATTTACTTACTCGTACACAGCTGCCCTTGTGCTGATAATACAAGAATAATAGAAAGCTCACTTTCATTGTATCTCCCTCGAATGACCAACCACTCCCCCGAGGCCGTTGTACGCCAGATGGCCAACACTGTTTACACCCTGTTTCTCTTCACGAAATCCGACATAAAGACTACACTCGTTCCCATTGTGAGTTTGCTAGAATTTCAAGGAAGGAGGACTAACTCATAGCGCTAGGCAATCGGTGGTATGGTCGCCGCACCAATTTCCTCCTTTGGGAACTTCCTCGAGGAGTTCCTCTGGATCTGGCTTCATCTTCTACAATTTACGACCTCGAACCAATCCGGCACCTCGACGGCCGTTGCGGAGGACGCGGACAACAAACCAGACCGCCCCATTCCTTCCGGAAGAATGACCTTGCACCAGGTTCGCGTTCTGCGATGGAGCCTGGTGCCGGTTTGCCTGGCGGTGTCCTACCGATTCTCGACAGCAGTCCTCGCAGCGAGCGTCGCTGTTATTACCATCACTATCTGGTACAATGAATTCGGCGGCGGCGGCACCCACTGGCCGATCAGAAACCTCCTCAATGGCCTGGGATTTGGGTCATTCCAGGTCGGGGCGACTCTACTCGCATCGAACGACCGCACCCAGCTCAACGCCGTAGCAATTCAAGCTATTTTCTTCTCAATCGCCATATACGCTACCACCACGCACACACAGGACTTCAAGGACGTCGAGGGGGACGCGAAGTTCAATCGCTCGACGGTCCCTCTGGTGCATCCACGCATTGCCCGCCCTAGCGTGTTGTTTGGCCTCATAGCATGGTCCTTGTTGCTGGCATACGTGTGGGCGCTGAATGCTGTCGCGGCCGCGGCTATGTCTGCGCTGGGTGCGTTTGTGGGTGTGCGGTTTTGTACGAAAGACGGGAGGAAGAACGACCAAATCTCGTTCTACTGGTACAATGTGAGTACTTGAATGAGGTTCGAGTCTTCGGATGATTCTCACCTCACGCGCCAGCTCTGGCTCTCGTTCGCATACGCGTTGCCGGGATGGCATCATGCGAAGATTTACTTCGCCACTGCGTGAGCCGTGAATGACAGTTGCAATGACTGTACTTCTCGACTATCCCTTCTGTTGTCAATTCCCCCTCCAATACCACCATGTTTTTATTGCGCGATTGTCTGTTTTAAGAGCGACTCAAGCGAATGCCGACATCAGCGACTCTGAACTTGGTCAACAAGTAGTATATTCCGCGCCGGCACTTTGAAGATTGAGACTCGAATATGTAGATTCAACTACAAGCTTAAGCGCCTGAAGAAACGGCTACAAAGTCGGAGTCAGAGCCGATTCGAGCAACGGGTCTGGAATACTCGCCTTGGACTGAAATAAATACTTGAACAAGGGGACAAGCACATGTCGAACAGCCCGCCCACCAGGGCCCATCGTTCGGCGCCGGCGGTCCTGGAGGCTCAGATGGGTTGCGGGCAAAGATTGGACGGGAAAAATCCACCGAGAATTGGTTGAGCCCTGGGACGGAGCCGCAGAGCGAGAGCGTACACCAACGCATAAACTCTGCAGGCCGACGAGCATCGCCGACGACGACGACGTTGAACGCAGCGCCGTTTGGCTGGGGGCATCAGTCAGTTGTCGTGGTGTCTACATGGAATGGGACGAGCACACTTTGTCTGTGACGAAGATCGTCTTAAACTCTTGGCCCTCGACATTGAGTACCTGCACCGCCATGCCAGCTCAGTCATTCACGAACACCCCGTCAGAAGCGATGCTCACCGCCGAGGCGCGGAGCAAGACAACCGCGTCCGCGTCGTAGATTTCCGCACTGTCACCACACCCCGCCTGCCCCAACAGCGCGCCCGCGATGCACACGTACTCGATTTCCAGCGGCGCGCTGCGCTTCGCGAGTGAGTACAGAACCTCCGTGCTGGTGCCGGGCATCCAGAAGAGGGCGGCGGTGTGCTTCCCGAGGAGGAGCCCGGTGGGGAGGCACGCGATACGGGGGGCGCCGCTGGGTCGTCGGTGAGTCGGGATGCCTGCGGAGACTACGAGGCCAAATTCCCCACGTTGAAGTAGGCGCTTGAATACGAATCCCTCGAGAGGGCGCAGAGACGACGCGAAGAGAGCTGGGTATTTGGACGAGTGTGGATGGTCCGGCTGCACAGGCCCAATGGGACCCCGGGTTAATCAAGATAATTGTGGCCCGGCGCGAGGAGGAGCCTCAAGCCTGAGGTCGTTATGGCTCTGCGGAATGCATCTGTGCTCATCGTCAGTCCCCTACTGTAGAGTAGGTCAATGGACGCGTACCTGAGCCCCGCTACATCCACAAGTCGACAACCGCGGCGCACGAAAACACGCTACACCCTAACATGCGTTGCCTGATACCCTGGCGTAAGGCGACGGATGGGATGGAGACGGACGAAATAGGGAGGTGAGCATATGGGCGAAGGTGTGAAGGCGCGCCGCAGGTTCGCAGCGCAGTCAGTTAACGCTGGGAGGGGAAGGACAAGAGGGAAGTGAAATCCAAGGGCCAGAAGCACGCACCGACGGCCAGTCGAGACACGGATGCCACCTCCAATTAGTCCGGCAGCGACGTGGCAGTGGAGTGGTGAAGTTCGGATGAGCCATCGATTGCTTCGTGTCCACAGTAGCTACCTGCTCCGGGGGTGGCACAGATCCCAACGCGCTTGACGCGCTATTAGCGAACAGTAACCGAATGCTGAGCGTTACGCGTCCCCGAGAGAGCCTGTGTGGATACGCGCTGGCTAGCCATGCACTGTCTCGGATGCCTTCATTCCTTGTGTATACGACGTGAATCGGACGCGTTCTGAGCCAGACATAAAAGCCCAAAAATCGAATATTGGCAACTTGAAAGCGTAGCGCCGGAGAACAAGATATTTTTCTTCGGTCTTGATTGGTCAACTTGCAAGTTAAAACTCCGCCGCGGCCATCACACTGCACAACAGTAACCGCGATTTCAGCATTGGCACTGCGCTTGCTTGTCCTACTCATGCATCCTACTAGTAAGAACGTCCAACATAACAGTTAGCCTATTGACTTTGCTTCAATGGCGACTCTGGAGACGAGTGACTCTGACGCACTCGAGGAGAGTCAAGAGGGTTGAATTGCGCTCCATCCTGCCCTAACCCCAGCGTCAAGCCTCCTGTGTCCGCCAACGCTTGCGGACGTCCACTTCAACACCGCCGACCCATGACCGACACTATCTACTACTTCGTTTCGCGTAGTTCCGTAATCCCTCAGGCTGGGAGGAAAATCTCATCTATTCCACAGAGCAACACGGTGGGAACGGGACTCTCCTCCGACAGCTCGAGTGCCGTGGCGGCGCGGCACTTTGCTTTGCTGGTGTCGACAGTGGTTTCGGCTCCGCGAATTATGGTACTATTAGCTTACCACAGGACTGCGATGGGACAATACTACAACTACTGAGGGTGCCTATTTGACTCCGCTTGTTGACACCTCGGCTTCAGCCGCTAGCTCAACCCCTGCTGCCACCGGCGCTCTATTGTTTCCGTCGCGCAAACCTCAATGTATGTATCCCCCTCTTCCTTCTTTCGTGCCGAGACTCCACGTTCATCTCACAGACCTTTGAATTTTCATGTCGCCGACTGTACCCCTGCCCACGCCGTCAGTCCGTCTTTCGCTTTTCATCCTGACTTCTGATTTCTTTCCAGTACATTTCTTTTCCCGGCCAGTCCCGTAAGTCTCGAGACGCCACAGTCATTATTTATTCTCATCAATTCTCAGATTCTCCTCCCAACTGTCTCCCCCATCCAAATCTCCTCGTCGGTCCCCGCCCTTTCCCGTCTCCCAGTTCATCCACCTCTTGGGTCTTGGCTGGTTCCGCTCGCTCTACCGCGTCCCCAAGCTCAACCGTGTCCCAGTCATTCATAGACTGAAGAGGGTTTCTGCGTGTCTCTGGGGAATTGTTACGAGGTTGAACCCCCTATTCGAATTATTGTTGGCATCAAGGTAATGGTGCCGGTGCAATGCCGAGACACTCAAAGCTTGGTGTGTTCTCACTACCTCTGAAACTGGATACGCAGACTAAATTCTCTGCCAAGGTCGTTCGGGTGTGCTTCCCTTTCCGAGCAGCATTAATATTAAAGTCGGAGAACAGTCATTCGTTCAGTTCCGACTGATCGCCTGGGTTTGATGGCGGCCGGCATCCCCATGTTCAACTTCAAACTTCTCCAATTATATTCTGCTGTTCTGTTGGTAAGAGAGGCCCGGAATACTCGTCTGACAAATGAACAGCTGCAAAGCGGGGGAATGCCGGCACAAAATAGCATGTTCGTTCAAAATCTGCCTCACACAAGCCGTGTATGAATGCATCACTTGATACTGCGGCCTTCCGCGCGCCGCTTAGGTTCGTGGAAGGACGACGCTAATAGAAAGTGAGTCGCCTTGATTCTGATACCGTTCGCTGTTGCGCTTTCTTTCGAGATCACTCAACTTCCTGCCGCTCATCTCCTGATATTCGAATTCTGAACATCTTCATCAGTGGATTCGAGGGAGGAACCCCACTCACGCGTGAGAGGAATAGAAATCGTAGCGGCGGCCAATCTCGGCCAATCTCTTGATGATTCCATCCAACAAACGTTCGTTTCAATTCATTCCTTGCACCATGTGCAGATGTGATCATTTGGAGCGCAGTGGTTCTCATTCAGTAATGAGTTCTTTGCAAAATTATGGTTCACGCAATCGCCGAGCAGGTGAGATATTTTCAAAAACCGAACAAGAGCATCAAGAGATGGCGAAGGAACATCTGTCTGCCGGTGTGTGTGGGACAGGAAGCGCCGGTCGGTCCCAGCACAACATCTAAGTTCTTCCCGCTCCAAACCTTTTCAAGTCCAAAACTACGACGGATCTCCGTGGACCTTAACCGGCCCAGTGCACCTCGTGTTCTGACCAAGTTGAACCCCCATTCACCAAGACTACCGCCCCTCTTCCCCACTCCCATGATCACACCAGGCCTTTTCTTTGCAGCGGGAATATTCCTGTTCGCAGTTTTCAAATGGTTGCGCAAGCCCGATGGTTTACCAGGACCTCGGGGCTTCCCCTTAATCGGGAATCTGTTCGATATGCCCCGTTCCGACGCCAGTAAATACTTTGCTACTCTACGTGCGGTGGGTCTGTTGTCTATTTCGCAGATCCGCCAATGACTCTGCCTCAGAAGTACGGAGACATCGCCTACCTCTCAGTCTTTTCCCAAGGCTTTGTCGTCGTCAACACTCAAAAGGCAGCCTGGGATATCTTGCACGTGAAGGGAGAAACATCGGAGGGGCGACCTGTATTGACCATGGCGGCTGAACTGTCAGTTTCTTGTTTTCTCCCCGGCCATATTTCATGCTCACATACTCCAGCTCGGGGTACGATCGATTCGTCGCTCTGAACCAGCCCGGGCCTCGCCTCCGTGAAGGTCGTGCATACATCCATAGCGCAATCGGCCCTCAATACGCCAAACAGTATGCACCCGAGGAAGAGGAACAAGTTGTGAGATTTCTCAACAAGCTTCTCCACGATCCCGAAAATCTCGAGGAGCACTGTGTATGGTAACCGATCCCCCCTCGTCGTCCTTCATTCGGTGATTTTGTCTCTAGGGTGATCGCTGCTTGCATCCTCCTCATAACCTGTATGCCTTGAGTGAATCACAGCTCACTTCGAACTAACCGCGCTTGTTTTCAGACGGTCACATTGTGAGCGATGAGAATGACCCCTACGTCGAAGCTTCAACTGGCGTCATGACCCAATTCTCCGAAGCAGGGGCGACAGGTCGATGGCTTGTTGACCTCATCCCCGCTCGTAAGAACCGACCCTAGACATTTATTATACCCTTGATTGACGGCGAGACAGTGAAATATGTCCCCGATTGGTTCCCGGGAGCAGGCTTCAAGAAGTTCGCAAGGGAATGCCGTACCAAAGCCCGCGAGGCGTTTGAGGTGCCTTTTTTCTCAATCAAGCAGCAGATGGTATGTACTCCATATCATCATGATCAGGGAAGCCGTTCTGAAGGCCTGACCATTAGATCGACGGCGTAGCGAGAAAGAGCTTAATGGCCTCCTATTTAGAGGCATCACCATCCCTCACACACGAGCAAGAAGAATTCATCATATTCACGATGGGCGCCCTCTTGTGAGATTCAAACCTAGTCCGCTGGTTCGAAAATCTGACACACATTCTTTTCGAAAAAGTGGTGCCGGTCTACATACTGTGCGTACGGTCATATTCTGCAACTCTGGTCTAACGGTCTCCAGATGGCTGGGGGGATTGTGGCCATTTTTCTTGCTTTGGTGATGAACCCGATCGCCCAGAAAAAGGCGCAAGAAGAAATCGACACTCTTTGTGATGGCCAAAGATTGCCCACCTTCGCAGACAAGAGATCGCTGCCTTACGTAGAGGCGCTAATTTGGGAGATTTTGCGTTGGAGTGCCGTCGCTCCGCTGGGAATACCCCACCGCCTCACCCGAGATGAAACTTATCAGGGATTGCGCTTCAAGAAAAATACATATATAATCGCCAATATCGAGCAAGTGCGGTCTTTCCTACAAACAATCCACAACTCACCAATCATTCCAGAGCTATATTATTCGACCCAGAGGCTTACCCAGATCCGGAGCTCTTCAAGCCCGAGCGCTTTTTGGGCCCCAATCCACAACCAGATCCGCGGAAGGCGGCCTTTGGATATGGACGGCGGTATGAAGCAAGACTCTTCTCCAAGAGCGAGTACTGATGGACTTCGTAGAATTTGTCCGGGAGACGGACTTGCTGAGCAGACGATGTTCATCATCATCGCTCGTACCCTGGCAACATTCAATGTTCAACCCAAGAAAGGGCAGGAATACTCGATGGCTCGAACGGATGGTGTAATCGTGTGCGTGCTTCAACTACGAGGTTCTAAAAAAGTCTAAATATTTTTCACCAGCCGACCTGTTCACTTCGAGGTCGACATTACCATCCGCTCCGAACTGGCCCGAGAGCTTCTGGCGAGTGCGTGATACCATATCCGAGAGGCATTTAGGCCATTGGTATTTGGAAGCAGCTCGAATGCAATGGCGGGAGACCTCAGCTTATGTAGAACTTTTCGCCCAAGATTTCCCGATTTTATTTCAACGTTTTTTTAACTTCAATCGTGATCAGTACCACTAAGCCGTGGTGTAAAGGACATTCGATCGCCGCATTTCTGCCCGTAAAGACATATATAAAGAGGACCTGGAGCACCAGTCTTACTTAAAGCTGAGGACAACTTGATGCATGAGTCGTCGTACGGTGTGCGCGTCGCCGACAACATGTCGCTGTGTGCGCGCACCTTGAAAGCCATTTTTGCAACGCTACCATACAGTCTGGGACTCAGAAGGCTTGCTAGTTTATTTTGCCGCCCGCTCGATCATTCATCGGGTCACCGACAAAGGTTGAACATCGCCGAGAAGCCCGAGTTATTAGGTAAGCGGGTGATCGCAACCCGAGTTTCACCAAAAGGACGCCCATCGTAGCGCAGACGCCATGCTTATTGCAGAGAGGGTACTAAATGGATGCAGTTTATGAAATATAAATATTCTCTCTTCGTCGGGAAACTAATATATCAGTTGCTACTCTGCGAGAGCGGCATCAATCCATCCCTGCGCTTTCAGCGAACGAAGGGATATGTTACATTTGAAGTCCAATGGATGTCTGAGAGAATGGAATGAACATCGTGCACCTCCGACTACAAGACACTAACCTGGAAAACCGATCCCTGAATGCGTAAGCTGGGGTGCAATTTGGCAAGGGGGAAATGTCGAAGACCGCCAAAATCCCAGAGACGGCAAGGAACATCATCGTGTCCGCCAAATCAATACCAGGACATATTCTGGGGCATATGAGTCGATGCGCAATGGTTGAAGAGGAACATCTCACCTTCGCCCCCCACCAAAGGCAAATTCGCGAGGATCGAGCTGTGGATTATTGCCCATGAACCTCTCGGGGGAAAACTCTGTGGGGTTGGGGAATATATCCGGATCCTGAGAGATGGCCCTATATACATTTTAGTAGAGCGCTACGGACGGAGGCAAGCGGAGACGGAGACGAACCAAGCATTGATGAGGATCGTGGTATTTTTGGGGATCGTCAAACCGGTGTACTCCACGTCCTCAACGAACATATGAGGAATGCCCATCGGCGCGACCAGGCCCCATCGGTAAACCTCCGATATCAAGGCGGAAATGTATGGGAACTGATCCTTCTCCTCTGCAGTAGGGAGCCGATCCATGCGGTCGGTGAATGCGTCAATTTCGGCCTGTGCCTTCAGCTTCGAAGCGGTAGAGAGACACATAGCCAGATAGAATGAGCACAAGCTCGAAACAGTCTGAACAACACAATGAGTACGCGTCGTGGTAAGCCATAACACCTCACAGTATCGGATCCTCCAGCACTAGGATGAGACGAGTTGATTTCCGCGTTCGGTCGCTTCAAGGAGGCACTTACTAGATATTGCCAACAATCCAAGACAGAAAAATTTCATCGCGCGTCGGAAACTTGTGTATCAGCGAAGCACAGAAGCTCTCTGGCGCAACTCCCTGAGTCTAATGCGGTGGTAATCTGAGTCTTCCATTCGACCACACAAAAACGGACTGACCATCTGTTTCTTGACCAATCTGAACGGTGTAATCGATAGGTCTTTCTGAGAGGTCCGATATTGCTCAATCGTCTTTTTGGTGGATGGAAGCCTTGAAAAGACGTGTTTCACTGGTGAATTCGTCAGAACAGGGTTGAGAAATAGGACGCCAACTCACGGAAGGGTAGGATATCGACAATCCAAGCTCCGGGTTGAATAAGGTCCACGAATTCGAAAAGGGCCCTTTCCGCGGCGGTGATGAACGAATCATTGTATCGAGTGGGTCGATAACCGTCTGTAAAACGAGTTCAGTTCCAGGGTTCTGCCATGCGGCGAAGAAATTGCGGACATGCGATCGAGAGGGTGTAAGTTCCAATCAACCTGGTAGAGGTAAGTCAACAGTCGATTATTTGCGCGCTGGCTTCAATCAAGCTCACCACCTATTGTGCTTGAAGAAAAGATCCGGTGTCTGAAGCAAGTTGGAAAGATAAAGACCCAAATCTTGACGACGAAGGGATTTATCACGACTTGGAGCACCTCCTTTGCCCACCGCAGCACTGAGCTCCTTCCGCATCTCCCGGAATTCCTTGCCTGGCTGCCTGAGCACGATCGCATTGTTGTATCCGACACTGTAGGAGAGTTAATTGGAGGCAACTCAGGCACGCCTAATAACTCACAGCTCTCCACACATGGTCAAGGTCGGCCGGCCACCACTCACGGCACTTCTGCGCACGAGAAGCTCAGACATCGCGCGGTGGTTGTTCAGGACCAGTATGGATTGCCCTAGCCCGTAGAAATAGGTGATATCACCTGTAATCCGTTAGCTTATGCAGTTCAACCCAGGTGTACATACCGTATCCCTGTGCATACCGATGAGCAATCAAGTTCGCATGAGGCCGAGCACCCACTGACCTTGGACACTGTCATGTTCTTCAACTTCCTTGCTTTGTCGCTCCTCGGAAGTGAAAGCAGGTTGCCGATGATCGGAAAGGGTTGTGGTCCGGGGGGCAGGTTCTGTCGTGCCAAAGAAGTCCGCCAGAACAATAGGAGTACCAGTGCGATAATCAAGGCATTCCGGACAAATGCATTCCCCTCCAAGAGGAAGAGAGAGTCGGCGACGAGCATCCAGGATATTGGGACTATATTCTGTGACTCTGAGAACGAACTCGCTTTATTATGACGGCCGTGAAACCATCGTGGTTGCGGGAAGCCTCGCGGTTCGCAATGTCCGTACAAGGTTTGACGCCAGGAGGGGTTGCCACAGATCCCAACCGAGCTTCTATCTCAAGTGAAAACCTCCACGGCGCGGGGTCAAACGGGGTCAGGAAGAAAGATGAACAAGATGCACGTCGATCTGAAGAACTTACGGAATGGCGCCTAATGGGGTCGCAGACCGAATCGGGAGTCATCACTGAGTCTCGCAGACGAATTCTCGGATGCCGCCATTCCAAGAGCCAATTGACCAATTCAATCGTCGGAGGAGATAACCACGGTGTGTTGGAATGTGTTATATTTACTTCAAGCCGAGTTGCCGGCTCTCATCTCCATCATTCGCGAATCCGCCCACAAACGCCGCGCTATTAAAGCAAGCCGATGTGGTGCACGGCGCTTCACTCATACCATGTCCGACTTGGAGGTCCAAAGTTTTATCGACACGAATTTCGATTATATCATAATCGGTATGGAGCCAGGCCGTCCACCTTGAGACGAATTGATATATTCTGCGCAGGAGGAGGTACCGCCGGACTCGCAGTTGCCAATCGGTGAAGCTGTTCCCAAACTTGCGAAGTGCTTGCCACTCATTCCTCCTTAGGCTTTCGGAAGACCCGAACGTCAAAGTTGGGATCCTCGAGGCTGGACTATTGATCGAGAATGACGACCTCATCGACATTCCTGGTACGTCTGTCATACCGCTCTCTCGCCTGAATTCTCTCATTGTGTCCCAGGCAAGAAGGCAATGAATAATGGCAACCCCAAATACGATTGGGTCTCTGGGTTTGTGCACTGTTCGAGCAAGGAGTGGCAACTCAATGTCCCGTCAGCACCACACCCCAATCCGGAGCAGCTGGACGTTGCCTTCCCATATTTCGGTCCCAAGGTTTCGTTCTCTTGGGGAAAAGCGATCTAACCAACCCTCGCAGGGGGAAAGTCCTTGGTGGATCCTCTGCCATCAATTACATGGCATGGGGGCGCGCTTCAAAGGAGGAGTACGATGCCTGGGGCTTACTCTCCGAAGGCGAGGGCGGTTGGAACTGGGACTCACTGCTTCCTTTTTTCAAGAAATCCGAAGATGCGTCCTCAGCCGGCCGGGACTTGGCGACCGAGTACTCCCTCTCCGATAGCCATATATCCAGTCCCGGCGTTCCAGCTGAAGATGCCGTGGGCGTCGACGGCCCTATCAAAGTTGGAAACTTTTCTCTGTTTTTTTGTTACATTGCTCACCACGCCCCTAGACGCGCTATAATATGTGCAACACCGACGTTGCTCCAGCCTATGTTCAAGCTTGGAATGCCCTCGGCCAACAGACCAACTTAAACCCGGTACGTCGCTGGAAAATTTTGCAATATGATTGAACTGACACTCACTGACAGTACGGTGGCGATCCCGAAGGACTGCACAACTGCCGTCTAAGCGTAGATCCAAAGTCCGGGAAGAGAATTACTGCGTATTCAGCATATTACAATCCCGTCGCTTCCCGCACGAACTTGAAACTTTTGTTGGGTGTTCAGGTAGTTGCTTTCATTCCCCCGGTTTCCTGCTCCATACTTACGCAACGCAAAGGTGACCAAGGTCCTGTTCCGGCCCCAATTGGTCAACGGGAATCGCGTTGCGACCGGAGTTGAATTTACTGCGAACGGAAAAGCGCATTCGATTTATTCGTCCAAAGAAATCATCCTCAGTGCAGGAGTCATCCAAACCCCCCAAATCCTGGAACTCTCTGGTGTGTTCTGCATATTTCTTCCTTTCCAGCATCTGAACCACTCAGGTATCGGTAATCCTAAGCTGCTGAAGAAAATGAACATCGAGACCGTAGTGGATCTCCCCGGTGTGGGCGAAAATCTTCATGTGAGTTCTCTACCCCGCGCCCACGGCAATCATACTGGCTTCCTCACGAGAACCGACAGGATCATCCCTTCACCCACATTCACTATCAAGCGAAACCGGGGGTGCGGACCTTCGGTACGTTTCAAACCCTTTTCCCAGCCCTCCCTAAGCCTTACTTCGACGTCCAGACGAACTCGGTAAAAATCCCGAGTTCGCAGCTGCGGAACAAGAACGCTAGTAGGTGTACAAATAGACTTCTGTATAGGTTATTAATCCTCCGGCAGCAACAAGAGTGGGCAGGGCTTTATGGCCGCCAATGACACCATGGTCGTATTCACGTCTCTCAATAAAATCATGGACGAGTCGAAACTATCTGCTAAGCTGAATGGGATTCAGACAGGCGGTACGGATGGGATACAGAGTGGACTGTTGCAGCAGGAGCACCGTCTTCAGCTCGACTGGCTCAAGGAGGGCAAACTCGCCCACCTGGAGTTTATCGGCTTCTCGCTCGGCCTCATCAAGCCCGACCCTGACGGGTCCTACATCATGCTCAGCACCGGTTTGCAGGTGCGTCTCGCTCAGTGCGCCCTATAACCTTCCTCAACCTGCCTTGTAGCATCCTTTCAGCCGAGGCAGCGTCGTAAGTCAAGACTTCCAACGACTGTCTCGATTTATTAACGTTTCGCTTCGTTCCCTGAATAAAGCATATCCAAAGCTCGGACCCGCTCCAACAACCCTTGATTGACCCAAGATATTTGACCGAAGAGTTCGGTGAGTGACTGCTAGGTTGCCGATGAATTACGGCTGTAAATTGAACGCATACCCTCAGATGCGTTCTCCCTCCTGGCGGGTTACAGAGCGCTCGAGAAGCTCGCTCAGACACCCCCGCTGGCGGACCTGATCGCGAAACAGGTCTTCCCCGCTAGTCCACTGTCCGACGAAGAGGTGATACAGTGAGTGGATCCCTCAACAAGCCAAGGATATTACCGAACCTGTTCTAGATACATTCGACAAAGCCTCGGTGTGAGTAGCGTGAATACGTGATGTCGACCAAGACTGACCCATATTTCACAGTCTGGAGGCCATTCCATGGGTAAGCACGGGGGATCCCAGGCTAATCTTTCTTCGTGATCATATGAACCTCAGGCACGGCCTCGATGGCTCGGCGCGACCTTGGCGGTTAGTTTGAGGACAGCAAGACTCGATTTATACGCGTCTAAACTTCCTATCAGGTGTCGTTGGGAACGACCTTAAGGTCCACGGTACCGCCAATTTGCGCATTGTCGATGCAAGCATCGTCCCGATACCGCTTGCCGCGCATGTTCAAGCCACAGTGTATGCCATTGCTGAAAAGGTACCGTTTCGTCGTACCAAGGTTTCTATCTCAAGTCTGAATTTTTAATTAGGCCGCGCATCTTATCAAGAGTGGTCTGTAAACACATCTTAGAGTGAGGCGAGGAGTTTCCGAGTAGCTACAGTTCGGACCGTAAATCATTTTTTCGCTACTTTTCAACATCGCCGAGATCCCCGAACGTGGTTGAAAAACGCAGTTGCTGCCAGATTTGGAAGGTGCAAAGTTTCCTGTGCAGATTGAATAGTCCAAAAGCTCTAAAAGCGCCGGGCTGTGACCGTAGACCGAGTTTGCGGAAGAGTCGCGCGAGTGAAGAAAAGGACAGGTACATAGTACGTTAATCCGTGCGGGCTCTTCCTGTCACAGCTCTGTGATTCCCGTCGTATCAATATGTACGCCCCGTCGCAATTCTTTTTTCTGGGTGCGTTTGTGGGCGCAAGTCGTGTACGCAAATTTCCAAAAGGATAGAGATCGGAAAACGAAAATTGACTACATCTTGGTACCGTCCATCAAGGTGCGCGACGACACTCATCGTTTCCCTCGCCACACGTCCCTTTTTCCAGGTTACAAGTCGTCAACATTCGTGTGCACTCGGACTCTGCGCCGGAGGGGTTCTATCTACTACCATGAGCTCAAGTTGCTCAACGCGGCGTCTCATCACTGAGGCGCGGCCACTCACGGGACGGCGACTCAGACCCCTCAGGGAAATGGCAGCCCTGGACGGCAAGTGTCAAGCAGAGGCGGCCTCAAGGCCTGGAGCGTGATGAGCAGACTCCGCTCATGCTGTATCATGGAAGCAGCAACCCTGCGTTTCTCACCTGTATATGAGGCGGCCAACACACCGCAAACAACCCCTGCCCCCTCAAAAGAATATCATAGCGACAGCCATGGGTACTCTCCTCTCCATCTACGATGCCTGCTGGCCCCCGAAAGCCAAGTGGTCTGTAGACAACATCCCCGACTTGTCTGGAAAGACCATCATAGTCACCGGTCGGTCCACTTCTGCCTCAATAATCCTGAGGATTTAATCTTCTGGGAAGGCGTAAACAGTGGAATCGGGAAAGAGACTGTCAAGGCATTGCTCGCCAAAAATGCCAAAGTCTACATCGCTTCCCACGACCAAGCTCGCGTCGAGGCTGCGATTGAAGAACTGGAGAAAGCGACAGCCAAGAAGGCGTTCTTCCTCGAACTGAACCTGGACAGTCTCAGCTCCGTCAAGGCGGCTGCCGAAGCCTTCCAAAGGGTCGAAAGCAAACTGGACGTTCTCATAAATAACGCGTAAGCGCTCACGTCTTTTCTCCCTCCGTTCTCCACCTGAACCTATGCGACAATAGCGCGGTGATGAATCCCGACCCTGCTCTACTCACTACTGAGGGGTACGACTTCCAATTCGGCGTCAACGTCATCGGTACGTGGTCCCCTTCATTGTCGATTCCGTACTTAGCAAGACTAGGACACTATTATCTGACCCGTCTTTTGATACCGCAACTCATGGCCGCTGGCTCCTCCCGCATTGTCAACCTTAGTTCGCACGGAAACCTCCTCGTCAACGGGATAAACTGGGAAACACTCAAGGACAGTCCTGCACGCCAGAAAACGCCGTTGTTGGACCTGTACAATCAAAGCAAGTTCGTGAGTTACTATAACCTCTTGTAGTGATGTTTCGGGGACAATTCTGCCTACAGGCCAATGTTGTCGTGACCTGCGAACTTGCGCGACGGTACGGAGACAAAGGAATTGTCTCTACGTCCCTTCACCCAGGTAACATTGTCGTTAATTCGGTCTTCTTCCTCAAGCTGAGCATAGACATCAGGCCTCATTGTCACCAACCTAGGGCGCACAACTTCTCGACTCGTCGTCAAAATCTCCGTGTGTGCTTCCTGGTCACTTGTCCCGAGACCTCCCTTATGAATTCATATAGGACTCTCTGGCATACAGCCCAACTCTAGGAGCGTTGACGACACTCTATGCCGCAACCGCGCCAGAAACGCTCAATGCAAACGGAAAAGTGGGCTTCGTACATGTTGCTGTATCGGTTTTAACTGATTTCCATGGCCAGTATTTCATTCCCTGGGCGCGAATAGGGAAGCCACATCCAGGTACATCCGATGTCCAAGTGGGAGCTAAACTTTGGGCGTGGTTAGAGGAGCAGACTCATACTCAGAACGTCCCGTAACTTGGTTAAAACTGTAGTCTCACTGTTCTACGGCGCCGACCACTTCAGTTCATCCAAGATGTGCAGATATATGATTGATATACGTTTCCCGTATATATCGCGCTCACTTTGCGCCCTTGTCCGTTGTACAAGCCCTTTTGTGAGAATCCTTCCAATGGAGTTTCTGGCAGGAGCCGTCACAATATCTGAAGGCGAAGATCAGTCAAGTTGCATGCGATGGGACAAATCGAACCGAACCTGGCCTGCGAGCACCCGGCACACTTGCGGAGAGCGGCCGACGGGTTCCCGCACCAGGAACATCGATAAAGTTCGACCTCACCGTGGTTGAACCTTGCAGGCTGGAAGTTCTCCGCCCTCTGGCCATCCTCAAGATCCATGTCGCCCAACCAGGCCGCTAAATCGTCCTCCGCCTTTTCAGCGCTCGGTACGGGCTGGTCCACAGCGGACGTTGTCGTCATAAAGTCACCCCATTCCTCAACTGCTTCAGGGAATAACTTGACGACAGTCTGTTGCGTGAGTCGAAAGGTGGTCTTGGGCGGCGGAACGCCGATCCAGTTGCTAAAGTCGTCCGCGATCTTGAGTTTTCGGACGAGGCTCTGCAAGGAAGTCGACTCCGTCAGCACGGGCGCATAACGCAATGATAACCCGAACCTGTATCTCACGGAGATCTGGGCTGATATCCTCCTCCATCGTAATCCGCAGCAAGATATGCCAATAAAGCATGTTCTTCATGTGACGATTGTCCGGCGGGGCACTGGCGATGTAGGCCTTTGCGTCTTCCAAGGCGCTCGTCAGGAATGCGACCCCCTCAAGCCATTTCTTGTCATCCGCGGTGGACGCCTCCTGGACCATGTAGATCCCCATCTCCCCGGCATGCTCGACCGCACGCTGCATCATTTGGAACCGGAGGAACGGCGTGATGTTGGCGCATTTCATGCCTTTCTTCGCGGCGCGAAGACCATCGCGGGTGTCGGCGGCGAGTGAAAGCGCGTAATACGCATACGCGAGTCCAGGATTACGTGCCAGGGCGACGTGCGCGACCTTAACCGCCTCAGGGACGCGTCCGCGCATGATGTGGAATTTCATGTCAAGGATATCCGCATAGTCCAACTGCGCAGGGAGGGCTCGGTCGCGGATTGCCTTTGCGCAATGCGGAAGGGCGTCGGACCACATTTTGAAGGGCAACCCGACGTCCAAGACTTCCCGCCGTCCGGTTGTCGGATTCTCTGTCTCGAACATTCCGTCCGAGATTGAAAACTCCGTTCTTCGAAGAGTGATTTAGGACCGCGTCAGAGGAGTGCTGCGCCTACTCACCGGGTGATGAAATTGGCCAGTAGGAGACCTAGGGAGTACAAATCGTGGTTTTGGACGCACGCCATCATTGCACGCTGGTAATCAACAGAGGTCTTCATGATGATGTACACCTCGCATTTTTCGAACCCGTACGCGCGAAGGATCTCGTTGAGATGGGACGGTGCAGGTTTGGATGCACAGGCGATGAGCTTCATGGGGTCAATCATACGCTGATCTGACTCGGCCGCTGGCATATGCAGGCGAACCAGTCCGCCCAGACAGGTACACCGGAAGATCCAGTCTTTGCTGCGCAGCCCAGCGACCAGAAACCGGGTGGTCGGTGGCGGTACTTTGCAGTGGAGAGTCGACACAGCCAGCAGCTGAACGCTATGGTCCACCATCACGCGGGACAACGAGGGCTTGTGAAGGGCGTCCGTGACGGTCTTCACGATATCCACCAAGTCGAAAGTGCGTGCCAGTCCAGGTTCGATCTTCACCCCCTCGTCGCTGAGAGCCGAGATAAGGCAATGGGAAATTGTGATGATGGCAAGCTCGACGGTTTTCGGATTGTCGGGGTACTCTTTGAGAAGGCGTAACAAAGGCTGATACGATTTGGCTATTTCCATTCGTATCGCGATTCCGCCGTGGTGGGTAACAGTCGTCAAGGCGCGCAAAGCGAGGTGTCGGCACGACGGTATGTCCACCAGTGGGAAGATTTGCTTCAGAAACCCTGAACGCAGATTAGCGATGATTTGACTCAAAGTTCGACTTCCATTGGGTGAACGCACCTTTATGGAACAACTTTGTTCGCAGGATTGAGTCGACGCACATGCGCGCATATATTCCAGCTATGCCGCCCTGAATCCGAACAT
Source organism: Mycena filopes (assembly GCA_029281495.1). Classification (NCBI taxonomy): domain Eukaryota; kingdom Fungi; phylum Basidiomycota; class Agaricomycetes; order Agaricales; family Mycenaceae; genus Mycena; species Mycena filopes. The sequence goes on along the minus strand of JARIHR010000038.1, from coordinate 784,563 downwards.
TGGAGCGACTCCCCGCATACACCCTGTCCAAACGACCATATATGGTCTCAAAGTTGGCATGTACGCGCTTGAGGCCGCTGCGGGTCGATATGTCTTCCCTGCAGGTCAGAAGGTTGGCTGCTGGGACCGCGTTCGACACGCACCGGGTAATTCGAGGTAGCGACAAAGAATATCGATGACCGCATTCCAGCCATCGGCAGGATCGAGGTCGCCAATGAAGGTGTTGAGTTCGGTATTGGAGGCGTCGGGAGGGCCAGACACGCTGGGCTTTACCCTCGCCTTGGTCTTCTTGCCGGGCATCGCTGATGAAAGGAGGAAGGGCAGGCACACGACATGTACAAACAACCCATCGCAACCCAAAGAGGAAGGCGGCCTAAAAAGGCAGTCGCATATTTAGCAGCCGCACATCCGAGGCCCGCCTGAGCCGGTTGCAGTCCAACCGTACAGCCGACTAGGAAATGATAACTAATTAGTCAAATGGGAGGGCCCGGGCGGCCATGGTAGAAATCTTACTTCTTCAAGCTGTCATTTTCCGAGCGACATCGGGATATCCAAGGCGTTAAATAGTGAAGCGCAGCGGGAGTTGAAGACCATTGCCGCTCACTCAAAAAGCATGACGATTTTACTCACCGGTGGAACGGGCAAATCCGCCAAACCCCTCGCACAGCTGCTGCTGCAGGCCAACCAGCCAGTCGTGCTTGCGAACCGAAGCGGGAAAGTCCCCGCCCCATTCCAGGGCGTACGCTTTGACTGGCTCGACGATTCCACTTACACCATACCATTCGACGCCCACACCGACATCGACCGCGTCTACCTCATCCCGCCTCACGTCCTAGACATGTTCCCCCCGATGAAGGCGTTCATCGACGTCGCCGTCCAAAAGGGCGTGAAACGCTTCGTTCTCATGAGCGGAGGGTTGATCGAGAAGGGAGGGGTGGCGATGGGGCAGGTCCATCAGTACCTCCACACGCTGCACGTGGAATATTGCGTCCTGCGGCCCTCGTGGTTCTTCGGTAAGCCAAGTTGTGATTCAAATTAGGCAGAAGACTGAAACAGGTCGCGGTAGATAACTTCGCTCTGCAGTATGTAGACCGCATCAAGAGCCACGATGATATCGTCACAGCCGCAGGAGATGGCTTGATTGGATATGTGTCGACGGAGGACATCGCCGACGTCGCGTTCAAGGCGCTCGTCGACGACGTGATCGAGCACGACAACCCTATCATCGTGGGCCCTGAGCTGTTCTCGTATGACAAGGTATTCGTCCCGAAAATCTGTTGCGCCCTTCTCACTGTCGCCTTCGCAGATTGCTGAGATGCTGACCGAAATCCTCGGCCGCAAGATAACGCACACCAGGGCTGCGAAAGAGGAATTCATGCAGGTGTGGACTGCGCGAGGCATGCCAGAAGACTACGCGCAGATGATGTTCACCATGGAGGGTATTGTGGCGAAAGGCGCAGAGGAACGACTGTTTCATCGGGCAGATGTGGTCGGGAAGAGGACACTCCGTGCCTTCTTGGAAGCCAACAGAGAGGTCTGGGTGACGTCGAACTGAGAACGCGTGAACCCGTGTATATTACCACTGGATATATCATCTCCGCCGTTTCCCGCTTTTATTAGTCTCGAAGGCATCTTCTTTCCGCGCGTCTACTCTATTCAAGAACTCGACCTTTTCCAGGTAGCCTCCGCCTCGACGGTTAGCGTCGAGCTCGTCTTTGACATCGGAGGGTTCGGCATTGACGTGCGCGCGCCAGTCCATCGCAGATTTATCGAGGGTCGAGAGTTTCTTGGCCTTTTGAGCCGGGATAGCAGCGAGGGATGTCTTGGGTTTGCGAGGGCCGGGCCGTTTCGCAGGAGGGCGTACACTGCTCGTAGAGGGACCAGAGGAGATCGATGATGGGTCTTGAGCATGGGGTACGGACGAAGAAGATGAAGCTGTCGGGTCTTCCGGTGGACGCCACAGTGGCCATTTCTTCGCATCGGCCGAGTCTCTAGGAACTTCCACCACCTCTCTAACTCGAAGATTAATAGAAATAGAGCGAATCTAATGAGAATTGAGACGCACACAGTGTATTCGCCAGCAAATAGATATCTCTTCTCTATCTTCACCATTTCCTTTGGCTTGTCTTGAGACTTGGCTTGAGGTGCGTCGACAGATGACTGAAAGTTCGCCCACAGCAGCTCACGCGCTCTGGGAATGGATGAATCGACGGCGTAAAGCTTTGAGGAAGCAGCAGCGTACTTTTTATTCGCGGCTTCATCCTCCGCCGTCGGTTTGGGGGAGCTCGTTCGCGCACGCTTCAAGTCAGGCTCATCGTCGGCTGAATCGGACTCTTGGAGGCATATAGTCAGTTGAAGGGCGAAAGGAGAGGCACACACCCTAACCTGCCTCGGCCGGTGGCACAAAGTCCGAGTCGTCTTCGGAATCAGAGGCGTCTTTCGAGGGAGCCGTGGACATGGATGTAGCCATGCCTTCGTGGATGTCGCGACGGGTGGCAAGGGTATTGGGATTCACCGACGTTGACGCCAGGACGGGAGAAGGCAGACGAGCGCTAGCCAAATTCGGCACCGACTCGGAAGTGATGTGATGACAAAACCTTTACTTGGTTCCAACCACCACCGTGACCACGTTTCCTACATCTTGATGGAATAGGCTCGACAATCTGTGCCATAAACGCCTCACTCGCTCCCACCGTCGCGTCTGCGGTGAAAACAGTTCCGCCCCCAGCCGCGCCCGCTGAGTCGGCCCGTACTCGAACCACCGAACTCGCGCGTCGCATACGCGCCACTGCGGCCCTGGCATGCCTCGCAGCGGCCTGTTCGAAATGCCTCAATCCGGAGCACCCAGTCAAACGTGTGGCGTCTGAACCTCCACCAAAATGGCCGACTGATGACACTTCCTTCACTCGCATCTGACAACAAGCAATCTCCTTGAAATTTGAACAGGACACAAAGCCGAACATTTCCAGGCGGTGATAAAGCAGCGCATCTTCTCCGCATTCAGATACGCCGTGTGCCTCAACCGTCCGCATGCTCCAATTTCCAGACGGCGTATACGGTATACCCCACTAACGGAACATCTCAGGAAGCCGCTCTGGCTCAGTATAAAGCCGCGTTAAAGGACTAGCGGAACTCGAGAGCAGCTTTTCATGTCTGAACTTGATCTCAGCCTGGGTGCACTTGAAATTGGAACGTGAGCGGTCTCCATTATTACATGTGTATGGGAATGAGCTCCCCTCCCCATTCACTCAGGTTTCTTTCGTCCGCTCTATGGGGTGTGACGACGGTCCAGTTTTATCTATATTTAACGACCCCGAACAATGACCCTCGTTGGACAAAGCTCTTGGTATGGATTCCCGCCTTCCCGCTTCGTCCTGCATAGTCGATTGCTCAAGATCGGCAGGTTTACAGTGTCTGGTTTGTCGGCCACTGCCCACAAATATGTCCCTTCATTTGTCAATTCCCAGGACCCTGGAGTCCTTCCATACCATTTTCCTCTGGGTATACATGTACCGCTTGACGGTAACCTTCTATGGTGTTCCCGCCGCTCTTGGCGAAACCCACTGGACGTTCAACATATCCTCCTTCTTCGCCGGCATAATTGGAGCCCTTGTACAGGTTCGCGCTACCCCCTCCCTCGCGTACAACATTGACCGACTCACAACATCTCAGATGTACTTCGCCCACCGTATCCGCTCGTTCACCCACTCCTGGCCAATCACCCTTGTCTCTTGGCTAGGCTCCCTACTGCAATTATCAGCTCTCACCGCAATCATGGTCATCGCCGGAAAGACGACTTTGGCAGACTTCATGGCCCGCTTCACCTGGCTTGTCGATGTGGCTCTCTCGATCAACCTCATAATCGATATCATCAACACATGCGGATTGAGTTACTATCTGTACCGCGAGCGCAGCGGGTTCAAAGGGTTGGTTGTTGTTATTTCTGTGCCTCCAAACTGCTGCCCGGCTCACGCCATGCAGGACCGACCTCATTGTGGACAAGTTGGTTATGTGGGTGGTGAGCCTATTACTTACGGACCCCGCGGACTCCTCCCCTTGTTGTTCATATACATATTTCTGCCAGAAACCGGCCTGATCACTGCGTGCGCGGATCCCGAGTGTGCATGAGAGTCGTGTGGCTGATTGATTCCCTCCCAGGGTCGCTGCCGCTGCCATGTTGATTCTGGTGAGTCTCCTCCACCTATGGCCCTCGTTGATGTTGTTGTTGACCTCTTTGGTTGAATGCAGTCGAAAGCACTGCCAACGACGAGTACGTCTCAGGCCATACCGTACACAGATTATGTATCCGCAACCCAACGGATTCGCTTTAGGTTTATGGATCGCGATCTCGTTCTTCTACGCAAAGCGCAAGTCCCTTCTCTCACTCTCACTTGAACCATACAGATAGTTCACACATTTATCCAGTTTATTCCAACTCGTTGTTGTCGACGTAACGACGCCCATAAATTTTCGCAAGGCATGGTGTTGAATAATCCTCTCCAGATTGAACGCTCGCGCCGCCTTCCGCCGAACCCTCGCCGATCAAGCTGCTCAAATTAGTCACTCTTGGAACGTCGCCCAGGGTCAGACTGGTGTTCAGATTACGGTGCTACGGGTACGCAACTGGGATTTCATCGCGACTCGTGCGTGTTACAGGACTGTTAATTCGCGAATTCAGGAGCAGGAGAATGATAGCATAGAGCTTAGCGGTGTCAGGGTAAGATTTCCCTTCACGCCGCCGTCATAATGATAGTAAAAAATTTCGAACAGAGGCTCAACGCCAAGAGTAGTCTCAATATCTGACCAGTGGTGTCTGAATCGCCTGTACAGCGTCGCTCTGAGTGGAATTGAACCGCGGGAACATTTTGGGTGGATCATCAAGGCTAAATATTGAATCCTCGTCGAGGGGGTGCATTATAATCCCGCACGATGCAATACCGCGTCTGCGTTCGGTGGATTTAAGTCATGTCGGCGGTTGAGAACGTTGATGCAGCGAGTGGAACACCGGATGAGTTTCAACGAAGGGTGGAATTCTGTAGTATAAACACAACTATTCTAATAATATAAATGGGCGTACAGATACAGGATACAGCGCCGAAGGGAAGCGTCCTTGGGTTCATTCACACCGTTCACCGATAATATTGAGGAACGGCGGCTACATTTGTTTGGGCAATATCCTATGGAAAGGGGTAGGCCAACGAAGGAAGAGCGAGGTAGCGTGAGGCGAACCTTATGCAGCACCTGGTTCCGTCTCCACATATGATCGTTGGGGCATGAAATCTCTCGCGGAGGCAAAAGTGGCTCCCTCCAGCGCTCGTGCCAGGAAAACGTCGTCGCTGAAGCAGGTTTAGACGCGAAACAGCGATATACAGCGATGGAAGAAGACTTACCGATCTGCTCGTTTTATGCGAAGAACATCGGGAATCCTGGAGACGAGTCCCGCGGCCGTGGCCCGAAGGCGATGTGGCATCGAGCGGTGCGTAAACTGGGTCACATAGGGCGATATTATCTGCGTCGTTGGGATCGGGGCGGCGGAGGAGACGAGCGCATTTGAAGCGATGAACGCGAGCAGGTAAAAGAACTTCATGGCGAAATAAAAGGATTAAGCTGAAGTCGAAAAAATAATGTCTCTGGTCGTGGGTATGAGGTGAGGTTGAATTGTGAAGGGGGCAGAGCAAACTGACCTGTTGCAACCGGCACCTCAAAAGACGGGGAAAGACGAAAAGGAATGAGAGAACATGTCAAGCTGTGGCGGCTTTTTAAGAGACTCTCAAACGGAAGAGTCACACAGCCGGTCGCCAAGTGGAGCGTGGAGCAGTCCGGAACGCCGATCTTCCGATCACATTCAAACACCGCTCTGTGCCAAGCCAGTGGCAGTACCGAAACAAACAAAGTTCGAAATGATTTGAACCAGAAGGAAGAGAAAGGATCACCAGGCAGATGGCCTATACTATTTTTCTCGACTATGGCTGGTTTCGCGGTGAAATGGCAAGAAGAAGAAAAAATCAGCGCCCAGTTTGGCATGTCCAGAAGATCGGGTGGGTTGAATTTATCAACTTCGGTAAATCCAACAGCGGCAAGCTGAGAGTAAGAATCTTGTACATTCACGGCGTCAGCAACCCCCGAAACAATCAAGTCTGGAGCACAAAGTTCACATCTGGAAATTGCCTGGAACCAACGATTATACAGCGGTACGTTCTTGTTTAAAAGCGGTGAAGGAGTCCGACACAACAGCTGAGATATAATACCGGAGAAAACAAGGTACCAGATAGTGTCTGTCTAGGAGACGGTGAGGAGTAAGGGAGACGGTCTTGCGCGAATAAAACCCAGAAGGACAAGGGCAATAACCCCGACTCCAGCACCGACGAAGAAAAATGCCGCAGGATAGGCTTCTTCAAGTGCCGGATAAATGAAGAGATATATCACTGGCCCAACTATATTGCCGCTGTACAATCTCAAATAGTAAGAACAGACTCTCTGGGATGGAATGGGAATGAATGCTCACGGAATGACGAATGTCGCCAGACTCAGCGCGGCCAGGAATTTGCCAGAGTCAACGATGCCGTCGCTCCCGATTCCCTGTGTGTGAAGCTCGAGCGCCAAACTGCTGATGGCGGGATTGAATCCCGCCGCGAAGGAGTGCACGGCCTCGATGAGAGTGAATATAAGCCCATTCGGAGCGAAGGGGAGGGCTATGTAGGCGACGATGTCCACCAAAACAGAGAAGCGCATGAGAGCGAGATCGACCATAGACGCTGTGGTTGAATCAGGGTGCTCGTTCGAGAGTAATGGTTCCCGTTCAGAGGAAGGTGTGCGGGAAGGACTATTCCTTGTCCATCGCCTGTGCGCAAACGTGATACCGACTGTGAGGGAGGTATGAATATCAGAAAGGGAAAATATATACTCGATACGGATACAACATCTTACCTGGAAGGATGAGAACGAGGAAAACAACACGAGTTGCAGTCACGACGTGAAGGTAGTGGTTGAGCTGTCTCGGGAGTTAGGATGGAAGCAGCGGCAAGCGGTGTAAGGTGGACCTCTCCTCCGCCCCATCCGAATTTGAAGAGCGGATAAAAGTGTTGGAGGACTATCAAGGGCGACTGTGATTCCGACCATGAGCACAAACCCCAGAGCAGAATACGTGGACAAACCGCGAATAAATATCTCAGTCCGGACGCCGCGACCAAGCTGGGATTTAGCATGGACAGCGGGGTCAAGAAGAAAAACAGCTGTTTGAACCACTGCAAAGGAAGTGGCTCATCGGCGGCAGAGAGGTCACGCCTTTCCTGGCGTGCGATGGAGGCTCCGTCGATTTGCTCCGCGGTGAGAGACTCCGGAAGGACGAACCAAACCAAAAAGGTATGAATGAATCGGAGCCCAGCTACAAGATAAAACCCTGAGACCGCGGACGTGAGCGTTCTAATGACGTCAACGCGTTAGACATGAACAGGTAGCACATTTCCTGGACATACTCAAGGACAAAGCCACCCAGCGTCGAACCGAGCTGGCCTCCAGCTAGCATCAACCCAAGCGCAACCGCAAAGACACGAGATCTTGAGACCAAAGAATCAGCCACAGTTTATGTCATTAACGAGAACTTGCCCACCTTTTTTTCGGGCTCGAAATATCCGATAGATAAGCCAAGACGGCAACAGATTCACTTGCGGTCCCTGGAAGTAGAGTAGCATGGCTGCTCAGGTCGAATTGAATACATGTACCAGTTCCCTTACATACCTCCAACAGCTCCCAGAAGGACGGCATCGACGACGAGAAACCAGGACGAGGAGATCTGAGGATTGCTTGCCGCGAATACGAGGACCAGGGCCGAAAGGAGTTGTGCAATTGAGATGATTCCCAGCAACCGTCTCCGGCCATAGCGGTCAGAAAACGATCCCCACCAAACGAGGGTCAAAACTGTCAGAATTGCAGTGACGATGAACATTACTGGTGGAATTTTATTAACCGGTAATCGTGCAGGATTCATGAAGGGGGTACCAGTGGAGAGATCGACGACTGCGAACTGAGAAGGGCCCTCGAGAGAGTTGAGGTCCACGTTCGTTTCCGGGAGACGAGATCCGAAAAGTGGGTGAATGTCGTTAATCTCCAACCTACCGCCGGCTTGGTGCGCGTAGAGCAGTCCCCCACGAATCCGAGCAATGAACGTCAAGACCGAAATACCATTGCTGAACGAGGCAAGCGCCATTAACCTGAATTGAAAGTATATGGCTCAATCGGAGTAGTAGAATGTGAATGTACTTAACGTACCACCACGGTGCTGGCCGCGAACGCCGCTCTTCACCACTTGGAGGATCCTCGGTACGCCCCCCAGATTCGGACTCGAAGGTGCTATCCCCCAGCGCAGGTGTGGGTGGGCGTCCGGGGAGGTGGTGCAAAGATGGCATGAGGATTCAGAAGGACTGTAAGCCGTCGAGGACGGATCCGGATAGCTTCGGAGTTACGTGCCGTAGCAAGTTGCGATGCTAGTGTTTGGGTTTAGTGCGCGTTTTGGGCGATTGCCTTACTCCCAGCAAGATAGGTAACCCGAAAAAGAATAATCATTCCGACAGATACAACCCACCCACAAGTCAAGTTAGTGCAATAGGATTCCGACCGAGTGCGTAAGCGCACCGGGTCACTCACAGACAGCTTCAATTCCCATCGCTGCATGGATGGAATCAAGCAATATATCGTTCTGATCCCCAGTAACGTCCCACACAGCGAAACCAAGGAGGTTCTGGGAGTTGATAAAGGTCCCTTTCGCCGCTGCAAGGGTTGTGAATCAGAATCAGTTGAAAGTGGGTTGCTGAGAACGTACCGAATGAAGTAGCATCGTCGTACGAAATCATGACTTGGTTCGTGCTGTTATATACAAACGGCTAGAGAGCGCCTTCATTCAGCGATAGGCGGGTCAAATGGGGAGCGTGACGGACCGTCTGGCTGCACGCGTCAAAAACGTAGTCGATTCCGTTGGCAGCCGTGCCGTTGGCGTTCAGGTATCCCTCTGAAATAAGCCCCGCGAACGTGAATATTCCGCTCACCCCATTGGGCTGCCCACACGGGTCCAACGAGGTGTCGTCAGGCGTATCTGCGCTGCCCATGGGCTGGGCACTCGGGGATTTATCGTAGGCTGGGTATAGCGCGATTGAACCTGAGTCGGTGAGCGCGGCAGTAGGCGTGACACTGAAACTGTGGCCATAAGAGGCAAGCCCGAGCGTGATCTGCGAGGGTAAATCTGTTCATGAGAGTTGGGTAATCAACGGGAGAGCGAGACTTGCCTGGTTGGCGGGGAAGTTGGCTGAAGTCCAAGCTTTGACCGCGGAAACGGCAGATCCCACCCGATCCGCAGGTGGCGCACAAGAATCGTCCAGGGGAGCGTTGGGACCGACAGTATGGGACCAGGAGCCCCACACATCGTACGCCATAATTGCTGTTGCGCGTGATGAATGGATTATTCTCCAACCAGAGAGAAAAAAACCGACCAATTCGATCAAGAACGTCAGCAAACTGAGATACGTCCGTCATAGGTTGGGAATCACTGCCTATAAACGGAGCGATCCCTACTGCAGCGGTGAGGATGAGACTCTTCCCGTCAGTCGTGCCGCGCAACTCCTGCAACATAGAAAGGAAATTCGCCGAATCAGCGGGATTGACCACATTGCAACCAAGACCTGCGGAGCTTCCGGGATACTCCCAGCTGAAAACGGAGCGTAAACGAGCGCGCCCCGTAAGCCAGACGTGTGTAACTCACTCAAAGTCGATTCCGTCGAGGTTATATTTCGTGACGAGGGCGAGGACAGCACCGATGAAAGCGGTGCGGTTCTCTGCTGAGCCCACAGCTGTCGAATAGTACTGCGAGCCAGTCCATCCACCTATTGAAAGCAGGGCTGGCACACCCTGCGATAGAACGTCGGATGTGAACACCACGCCAAAAAAAAAAAAAACCAACCGCGTTTTTGGCCGCAGAGACGAATGTTGGCAGCGCTCCCATCGAGATATCGTCCAAGGCGATCATGGAGGTGTCCGCTGTCGTCGTCCTTGGGTGCAATTCAGAACAAAAAGAACCTTGAAGTTTGTGGCGTACGCAAAGGCAAACGTCATGGCGTTATACTTGTCCCATGAAATTGATGAAGGAGGGAAGTCGGCAGCAAGCCAGCCAGGGTACCACGCAGACGCGATGACATCTGAAGGGTCGGTGGCGTTGGTGCTGTGGTGAATTCCACCCGGAGGCGTAATCGCATCGCGTGGCGGCTTGAGGGAACAGTATTGGGCGGCAGAGACGACGAGGGGAACATAGAGCAAGGATAGCACAGACTGGAACATGAGCGAGAAGGAAGGGCAGATTGAATGTCGGTGTCAAGAGAGCCCTTTATGCAATCAAGAAACGTTTATTCCGTCCCTTGATGAGTCTGCTAGACAAGGCTCGGCTATCCTCGAGGGTGGCACGGTGAAAGGGTGTGTCGTCAAGTGAGCGATCGCACTTTTAAGCATTCGCGTACAAGACAGCATACCTGAAGCCCAAATTAGATGGTTTAATTGCAGATTAACAGACAGACTACTTAATAAAACGCACTTTGCTTCCCGCGACCACTGTGTCCGCGAGGTGGTGCCGCGCCGTTTGCACGTGTACGGAAAACGGGCCTCCAATGCGGCCGGGGACACAATTCAGGAATGTTACATCGCAGATTCAAGGTGCCAGGCCACAGCACCTGCCAGGTTGAGGCGACGATGGTGATGGTCGAGAGCAAGTTTCGGATATAACCGGTTACCGGCCAAAGCCGGCAACATATGGCACCGCCACCTAATTTCAACCTCGATGGTAAACACGCTGCAAACTGGTCAAAGGGAGCACACAGAGTCGGTCATTCAGCAGGAGGGGTAACCACAGGACTCTACAGATAACCAATTATTTACAACGCCTCAGGATGTTCCTTCTCCCATTCCATCATGTTGGGCATCACCTCCAACAGGATCTCCTTCCAGGAAATAAAATCCTCCTGCTTCATCCCCAACACCTTCTCCGTCAGACTCGCATCGAAATTGTTCTGCGACTGCATCACAGCGCCCGAGATATCCGGAAGCCTCGCGACGAGATCAAGCCCGCGTGCTTGGAACTTGGCCACAACCTCCGGCTCTTTGAGAAACTCGATGGCCTGCACCCATGTCATCTTCCACGGCGAAATGATGAAACGTTTCTTCTCGCCCTTGGGCAGGACGGGCGCGGTGAGAGCAAGGACGTGCGCACGCCCGACGTCGCGGTTGTGTACGCAATCTACGACGGGGTAGGTGGGGAAGCTGAGGCCCTTTTCGAGGAGTTGATAGAGGAACTTGTTGGCGTTGAGCTCTTGGATACTCTTGTACACTGGGTAGTCCTTGAGCCGCCATCCGTATATCGTGGACGGGAGAACTATGTACAATCAGTGAGTAACATTGGCCGGCATTGAGCTGGAGAAGCCGTACTGGACGTGAAATCAATGTGCGGGTACTTTTCCGCAGCCTTCCAGACCAACTTCTCCGATATGGTCTTTGACGCAATGCAAGTGTAGGAAGGAATGTGTTCCTTGATGAAGATCCAATCTATGGATGATCCGTACGGCGTAAACGGCGTTTACGCCGTAAGGCCTCCTGAAGGATAACCCCTCATCCTTCACGGGTCGAGTGGACATCCTTCACGATATTACCCCTTCGTTCACGGATTGACAACGGCACCTTCACGCGCAGGATCTGTCCCTTCACGAGGACGCCTCTGACCTTCACGACTTGGCAAGGGTACCCTACAGGCACTCCCTGGTCCTTCATGGTATCACTATCCCTTCAAGAGTGCTTGATACCTCAAGGAATCCGTCGGGCATTCACGGAATAATGTGTCCTTCATGACAAGACCTATCCTTCACTACAATACCTATCCTTCATGACAAGAGCTACCCTTCAGTACCATCATACACCTTCAGTGCTCGGTCGAGCCTTCAGGGTTCAGTCTACTGTTCAAGATAGATCAGTAAGTGAACGGTCTCGTCGATCATTCACGAAGAAATAGACCCTTCAGGACGAACAGTTTTCGAAATATTCAATGGATTCTGCATCCACAGGTCTATGACTTGCCTCGGGTGAGTGTACCTGCTAATTAGAGTCAACCCATATATTCCCACGGTTGAACTTTTTCATAGTAGCACGCCAATAGCATGCGCAAGTGTTACTCCCGGTTCAAACTTGGGGGGGAGATGTTCTGTGAGCTCTGCGACGCGAACAGCTGAGTAGATACACGTTGTACTTGCCCGAGACGCGTCACAGTGGGGCGCAAGTGGCTAGCTGGGAATTATACCTGCTGGCGCGGCGCAGAGGCCCACTAGTAATGTATTCCGGCCGTGGTAGTGTTTAAGCAGGGTTCATGTGCATATCGCGCACACCATGCGCGCGGTAGACGCCCCGCAGCCCACACCTCGAACAAAACGAAAGCCGAAACCAAGGAAACTCGCCTTCCATCGACATATTCTTCCAATACTCCTCGCTGGGTTCTCATGGCTTCCCTCTGGATGATAGAAGGGAGTAGACGAAGGCTGGGTCGAAGTTAGCTTGGAACTTGGGCTTGAGCACATCGCCGGCTACAATCCAACAGTTCGCAGCGATTACGCATCCAACAGGCAGGGAGGGAGCCCGAGTTGTTTCCATGAACAATGACCAGTGAGTGGCGGGTCAAGTTGAGACCGAGTCAATCAGAGACAATGCCTATCCTTGTAGGTTCTGTAAACGCCTGCACGCACTTGGGTGTATTTGGCGTCCAATTTGGATGAGCGAGGTACAAATGGAAGCGTGATATAAAACTTGCCGGAAGTTCAAGAATTTCCATCAAAATCTCCGGCTTGAAGCCGCCGAGAGAATACGTCTCGGAGTGACTCTGAATAGCAATGGCAGCGTCGGGAGAGTTTACCTACAGGTGAGCCACCACCGACCTCGTTCGGTTGAGCTTGCGACGTTCTTTTGACCTAGTCTGGAAATTTCTGTGCGGAGTGAGAGGTAAAGGTGGAGGTCAAGCTTGAGGGTGTAGAAGGGAGGCTCATGAAAGGAATGACCACATCGAGTGGTTTGCGTCAAATCGGAGCCAAATTTGACGTGCTTTGTGTCGAAAACATACAGTAGGTGCCGCGTCAAGGAACTAAGTGAATTGAGAACACTACTTCCCTTGGGAGGTTAGATGAAGCTCTGCGCCTATCCGTGAGCACACGAAGAGCATGCCGGAGGCCCAATTCGTCATGAGCAGGATTCAAATGAGGAGGGATAATAACTTACCCGAAGCTTCAACCGTGGGAAGGTTCGATCAAACCCCCCGGGTTGAAGCCGCTGGACGCCTAACGCGTCGGGGTGAGCTCAAATAGCGACGGAAATCTTTAAGGGGCGTACATACATGGAATGAGGGAGTAGTAGAGCATGTGGCGTTGATTTGAAGCGCATATATTCGTGATATTCCGCAGGACTGCACCAAAATAAAGCAAACGAGGCTTAGTACCACCAAGAAGGGACGAGTGTTCATTTTTGACGTGCCAGAGAGCTGTTTTACATCGAATATATTGATCCGTATGTGTCCTCGGTCATTATCTGGAAGATTGAACGAGGTTCTGAACGGTGGGTTGAGTTGAAGAAATATATAACTTGAGTTACCTTGGGAGCTCAACTTGGAGGGCAACGATGTCCGGAATGAATGCGGGGCAGGAAGGAGCGTGAATATGGAAGGATTCAGCAACAGAGAATGTATTCCTGCCTTAAGCAGGTCAAACCTACTGGTGTTCTGTTGACGGCAGCTGGACGAGATGACCATGGAAAAGAATCAATTTTCGTTGCAAGTAAGGTAGGTGAGCACAGAGCACGACGATGAATAGATTCTGTGCTACTGCATCTCAAATTGTCCCGTGAGTATCTGTGCAGGCGGCCGCGGAGTACGACAGAGTTTATTATCCGGTGCGAGTGGGTGTTAGCGTCAGGCAAGTACTGGAAACCGCAACGGCAGGACCCACTTGAGACGGGTAGTTGCCGAACCGGACACACGCATAGCAAGTATTAGTATTTGAGATCGCACAATGGCCAGCTTTAGGTGGAACCAGGAGGCGACGTAAGATAGGTTCGCGGCACTGCAACTTGTTGAGCTCGACTTGAGGCCCTCAAGTCGCAGGTGATACCGTTGAAAGCGTGGGCTGGAGTTCTTGCGGGGTGGATATCCAGGACGAAACTTGGGGATGGAGATAAAGACGTTGGGGATAGTATTGAAAAAGCCCGAGACAATTTGTGTCGAGCGAGTTCAGGGCGGGGGTGTTGCGTTCTTTAGGAGTGCGGTGGAGAGGCAAAGATTCGTCCTGGTCGAGGTCAAGGTGAAGCTCGTTCGGTTAGGGTTTAGGTTCCAGCAGGGCGGGAGCCTGTGTCAGGACGTTTGAGAGCTGGGGTCGATTTGCGCCGAGCTTTGACGTCGTTACATGGCGGGCGGAGAGGCGGGCTCGCTGCGAGTGGTGGTGGGAAGAGGCAAAAGTGCTTTGATGTGCACGGACCGATAGCCGAGGCATCCTCCAACGCGTCCGTGAACGAGATTGTTTACTCGTGAAGGGATGTTCGGACCTTTCAGTGGCTGAGATGAACTTCACATACAGCTGAGGCTTGGAGGATAGTCAGTGTTGTGAAGGTGATTCTATATCCTTCACGGTCGAGGGTCTCGTGAACGATACTGCCGACCGTGAACGATAGGGCAGGTCGTGAAGGTGATCCTGTATCGTTCACGGCCGGCGGTATCCTGAACGATGAGGCACACCGTTCACGGTCGAGGGTATCGTGAACGATATCGCGGACCGTGAACGATAGGGTAGATCGTGAAGGAGATTTACGGCGTAAACGCCGTTTACGGCGTACTAATCGTCCATACATTCTTCGTTCTCGTTCCTTGGGATCCATGTCTTCGATTTCCGCCCAAGCTGTTCGGAAAAAGGTTACTCGGGGTTGAAGACTATAGTTGTCTGTCGTACTGTTGTGATCGTACACGACCTTGTCCATGATTGAACTGAAATCCGCTTCAAGGCACACTTTAGCAAAGAGATTAGGATTGGAGGACTCGAACTGACGTTTGAAGAAAACCCCAGTGGAGCCCGTTATGACGAAACGCTTGACTGAGCTTTTGCCGACGGCATCCAAGAGTTTCTGAGTGCCTCTGTTCGCGCCCTGAACGAAATATCAGTCCTGCGGTGCGTGTTCACCAGGTACACCTACATCATATATCTCTTCGGACGTGACGCCTGGCTGGTAAAGCGGGCAGGCAACATGGATGACCGCGTCTGCGCCTACGAAGGCATCGAGAGTTATTTCGGCGGGCATATGATAGACGGAGTGCTTGCCTTGCAGAATTTCAGGCCACTTCCCCGCATCCGCGAGTATGTCGATCATCTCGACGATTTCGAGCTTGTCGTTCGCGTTGGGATACGTATCCTTCAACCTTTTGACCTTCCCAGGCCGAGCAGTGCTGAAGTATCCGACCGTCAGCCTTGACGCGCGTAGTTTTATAGAATGACTGACGCTCGGACAGTGTACCCACCCTTGAGGAGTTCGTCGATGACCATTGAGCCCACATGACCCGTTCCGCCAGTTACCTGAGACGGAGATGATGAACGAGAAGGTTGAACCGAGGATGGGATGGCGGAATACGACGACAAGATTTAGACCGCTCATGTTAGTTTAGTTTGACGAAATTGGGGAACGAGGGTAAGAGGCAAGTTAACACGTTGGTATACACAAGTACATCTCGGGGTATGCGGATTTGATGTCGCCGGCGTCTTGGCGTGAACACTCCGCCGAATCGCAGACATGGAAGGGCCGAAAAGGGATATACATCGCACTAAGTTGGATTGGGCATCTCATACAGTAGTACTACTTCCAGATGATTCGGCGTGAAGATCAGCAGTGAATGGCGCGCACTGAGCGAGAAGGTCGCGGGCCAACCTCGGGCGTCGCCGCCCAAGCCCAAACCCCGCTGCGGCGCAGCCCCATAACCGTTTTGATGCCAACAGCTTCTGGAAATAGGGGGTTCAACCTTTTCGAACCAAGCTCCGGATGACAGAAATCCAAGTATAGGACGCGAACCTGAGGGTAAATCAAGGGTAGCTCTCTAGTTAGTATTCAATACACTACGGCGGCATAGGAAAGGGGACAGCGGTAATTATGGAAAAAGGTCGATGAACCCAGGTTGAACTGGGTTTGAATTTAAATTGGTGCCAGGTTGAGTGGGAGTGCAAGGACGGCACTATGCTCAGAAAGATTCGTCTGACTGAACGAACTGAAGCATCTCCCGCGCCTTCTCCGACCGGCACTTGATGTTCACCTCGAATTCGGACGGAAACCTAAACACTTGTGTAAGAGACTTGGTTGAAAAGCGCAGCAAAACCCTACGTGATTGTCCCGGTCGTAAAGGTGATATTTGGGATGACGGGCTTGCCTTCGGCGTCAACGGGGGGAACAATTTCGCAGGTAGAGAGAAGTGTAGATGCGATGGTGAAGAACGTGCCCTCGGCGAAGAGTTTCCCCGGACACACGCGGCGACCGAACCCGAAAGCGAGATCAGTCACCTTGTCCATCTCGGAGTCGAGTCCCTTGTAGCGATCTGGGTTGAATGTGTGGGGGTCGGGGTAAACCTCGGGGTCGTGGAGCATGTACCTAGCGAGTGGTCCATGAGGGGGAGACATGGTGGGGAGGATGCGAGATAAATACCATACGTTCGGGATCATCAGGGATCCCTTGGGCAAGTACATTCCCTCGTAGATGTCGTCCTTGGTGAGTGCGTGAGGGATTCCTGATATCGTTTGTCAGGTTAAAGTATCCACTTTGGACGGAGGAGACATACCCAAAGGTACTGCTTGATGCCACCGGAAAACCTCCGTCATGAGACTCCTCATGTAGGGTAAGGACGCTTTATCCTTGATCGTGGGCAACCGGTCCCGACCGATAATCGCATCGAGTTCTTTCCTTGCCTTATCCTGGACGGCAGGATTCAACATCATCGCGAGGAAAAAAACCAAGAGGGTAGTTGTGTTCTAAAAACGGAATTTCAGCTACTTCACTGACCCTGAAAACGCGGCGATGAGACTGCACCCACCGTATCCATTCCACCGCCCATCACCGCTGACGCCGAGTAAGCCAGGATCTCCTCCGCCTTCGTGGACGGGTTGCCATCGACCTCTTCGAGTACGGTCGCACACATGTTTGGAACGAGGACTTTCCCGGAGGACTACACTTCTACGTTGAAAAGTAAGTTCAACCTGATTTAAAGTAGCACGCACCAGGTTGTTCTTGGTCCACAAATACGGCTGCCAGGACGTGTCCATGACAATCTTTCGCCATTTCTTGGCCGTTCTGAGGAACCCCGCACCAGGCATCCATGTGGGTAGGAATCGCACTAATTCTCGGTGAGGGCTTCTTCAACATAAAAATCCCATTGAACGTACGTATAGGCACGAAGTCGACGAACCAAGCTCCTGGAGAAGTGGACTTGCTGAAATTGTCCATTGCCGTCAGCGGGGAGGTCAGGAATGGGTCATCTTGACCGGTAATCTGGTGTCCATATGTAGCCCTTATGATGATAGTTCCGATTCGCCTTCGTAACCAAAAAACATTAAGATGAGAACTGAATCCAGTATCACAGCACCCACAACTGAAGCTCCGACCGGAGAGCGCGTGGGTCGTTGAGGAGGCCCCATACTAATTTCCTGGCCTCCCTTTCCTGGATCGCGTGATACCGCGTAGTCCCCGATTGGCTGAAGTCTTGAGCCACAATTTTGCGCTGTCGGCGCCAGTCGTCGCCATAGGGTTTCATAGCGAAGGTTTCCGCATAACCACAACTAATCTTTCTTCAAAATCAACAGGAGAATATGGAAGTTGGGCACCTACAGCGTCGCCATTATCTAGGAAGTGGATCAGTGGACGGACCGACGTTGGGAATGTGGCTCACCAAGTTCCGCGGTCGGTCAGAATAAATGGCAGAACGCCCGTCCAGAAGCTCCATCGCAGCCTTGGGAGAGTTGAGCAGAATGAGAGGCTGTCCCACAACATCGGCGTATACAACGCTGCCTACGGGTATTCAAGTTTATCTTCAGCAGTCAACCACCTTTGCGCACCATATGTTTTCGCCCATTCCGAAAACGTCAACCACGGATGGGTCCGAGGCATCTGGAGCGCACTCCCGATGACGGGAAGCCTTCGTGGGCCCGGTGGAAAATTATGGGGGCGTGCGGAAAAGACTTTGTAGAGGAGGAACGCGGTGGCTGCAGCCGCAACCGTGAGAACCGGGGGGGTTGGCATTGCCAGGCTCGACATTGAATCACTGAGCATTGGAGTTGGGGGAAAGAGAGGAAGGGCAAGAAAATGAAGGTTCGCGCCGGAGGTCCTCCCCGACCCACTTACGCCCACTCCATCAGCGGCGTTCTTCGGGGCGCGCGCGGGATACGAATACACGGAATAGCCTTGATAGGAGCGATTTTCGGCGGATTGAAGAATCTGAGATCCATACCCTGCTCCGCCTCCGCTGAGGCTCCCTCAAGCCCGAGCTTGAGCGACATGTTTATTGCAACTATGTTCAAATCCGCGTGTCCTGCGCCCGGTGATCCCCTTTCCGGTGCAGCACGCTAGACCCGCGCCAGCGGAGATGTACATGCATGCCTCATGTGTCCTTGAGTATGTGAGCCTCCAAGAAACCAAACGGCCGCCGAGGTTGCACCTTGCGGTTCGCGTCTCTGACAATTCACGCCTCCACAAGACTTTCAAAACGAATTCATTCCTTTCATTCAGTCTCCCACTACCCTCTCACCCTGATAACCTTCTTCTTCCCCTTCTGCCCCGCACCTGGCGCGCCCCCCTGGCCAACCTGCTGCTGACCTGGTACTGGCGCCGCCGCCGCAGCCGCCGCTTCTTGCGCCTGTGCGGCCATCCCCGCCTTGACGGCGTCGACAAGTACGCCGCTCGCGAGCGCGGGCGAGTATGGCGAGACGCGCTGCGCAAGCGGTGGGTGCGGGTGCGGCGGCGCAGGCGTGGGGCGCGGTTCCTTCCCTGCTGCCTTGGCTGGTTTCGCGGGGGTCTTGGATGAGGAGGCGGATTTGGAGGCGGTCTTGGATTTGGGGGCGGGGGCGGAGTTGGTTTGCTTGCCTTTGCCTGAGGCGGGCGGGGGCGTTGACGTGGGGTCGGCGGAGGAGGGCGAGGAGGTAGGGTAGAAGGGCGGCACGGGGACGGACTGTGGCTTCAGCGTCTGGATGCGCGCTGCGATAGCTTCAAGGAGGAGTTTTTCTGCGCGTGTGTTAGCAGCATAACGCGCAGCAGACGACGCCATGCTACGCACTTGTCTTGATCATCGGATTCATGAGGCGGCCGTCCTTCTTCCACTGGACGCGGACACGGCCGGGGTTCTCCCAGTCGCGGGGGTGGGACTTTCCGACCTCGTGGAGGGCGGCGAGACCAAGTGCCATGCTCGCCTCGGTGATGTCCTGACTGAGGGGCCACCAGACGGCATTGGCGCGCTGTACGCGGCGCTGACCCGTCCCGTATGAGCGCTTGGCGTCGATGTAGATTGGGTAGATGCACGTCCAGCTGTGATGCGTCAATATATTTGCAGCTTTTGCATCCGCTCCTTTGACCTACTTCTTGTACGGGGTGATATCTGTGACAGTGTTGTGCCTGTTCATGCCCGGGGGCGGGCGGAATGCAGGTTGTGAGGACGGCGGCGAGGCAGGTCCTGCGCGCTGGCTTGGGGGCGGGTCGAGCTCGTCGTCCGAAATGTACATCTCCTGGATGAGTGGGCCACTTGTGCCTGTGTTGGGGAGCGGGTGGGAGGGGAGGGGGAGGTCTGTATCGTCGTCGAACTCCTCCTCCACAACGGCGGCGCGGCGGGACATGTTTGCTGGTGGGAGGGCGGGAAGTGATGTGGTCACACGTGACAAGGCCTTACCTCGACGTTGATGCGCCTACGATGCAGCTGCTCTGGGTCCTTTCCCTGTGCGTGTTCTGCTTCTCTTTGTCGCCGATGTACTGAACTGGTCGACTTGCAGACTGTTTATGACATGTCTCGCCCAGCAGACTATCCACAACCAACTCCCCACTGACCTCGTCTGCACACCCGCCGGCGACTGCGAACCATGTCCTGCCGACTCGGTGCGCGTGCTACTCTCTTGACGCGAGTCAACTCTCTGACAGCTTGCAGCTCCAGGAACCCTTCTGCCAGCCCTTTGGCTCTCGCCGCCTCATGCACTGCGTTAATGCCAACGGTACCTCACCACCCCCACCACCACCACCGCCTGTACACACTGGCCACGCGCCAATACTTCCGCTTGACGACCGTGCTCTAAAACGTGCGCCCCCGCCTCCACCACGGCCTCGCGCAGAACAGCCGCACACCCACGTGGGCGAAACCCTCGCCTGGGCCGCCTGTGGCCGCATCCTCGCGCAAGAGCGCGCAGACTTTTTCGAGTTCGTCGCCTGTAATATCTTCTTCGCTGTTGTCGCCATATTCGGAGTCTACACGCGCGCCCGGAGGCAAAGAGCGCTTCAGGCCAGGCAGCTGGCGGCGCGGATTGGGCTTGGCGGGAGGTAGCGTTCGGTCAGTCATCTAGAGTGTATTGTTATTGCCATTCGGCGTCTTTGAAGGACTTTCTTTTTGCGCGTCGCGTCTGAGGGAAAAGTTCGACCCTCCTCTCACCCCTCGAGACCTCCCACCTCACGGCGTGCCTCTGCGCAAACGCTCGCCCTTTTCTTTTGCGTCTTCGTCCTTGTCCGCTTCGTACCCTCCTGCCCATTTGACTCGCCCTCGAATCCCGTCGGACGCACCCGCACCTGGAACTTACTCCAGGCTCTCCCCCCGCCCACCTCCTTCTCCCAGCACCTCCCCCTCCGCTTCCAGTACATCAAGCGCGGCGTTCCGCGCGAGGCGCTCGAGGGCATATACCGCGTCGCGCAGGTCCCGCAGAGCTACACCCTCGTCCTCAAGAGCCTCATCGGCTTCCTCTTTGGCGGCGCGTACGGGCAGGTGCCACCGGACGACGACGAGGGCGATGCGCACGTCTTCGAGGCGAAGAAGAGCGTGACTGTGTATGCCGCGACGTTTAGGCCCGGCCAGATCATGTACGGCGATACGTGGGCGTATTCGTCGAGCGCGCTGGATCCGTACCTCTACTACCCCGACTGGGAGGCGGAGGATGACAGCCTGGACATCAAGGCGCGGGAGGACGATGAACGACAATGGACGGCAGAGGAGGACATGACCGTGGCTCATGTGTGGCCAGACGGCGGGGACACCGGGCGCGGTATCGTCCATGTGAGTCTTTTTGTTCTCTCGTTCCTTCCCTGTCGCTGACACTTGCCCAGAAACATTCCTCTCACCTGCAAATTCACATCACGATCAACACGACGCCGATCCACTCGCGCAGAGGCAAGGGAAACCTCCCCCACGTCTTCAGCGCGTGCGGGCTGGTCTACCTCGACGAGCCAATGGAAGAAGACAACCTGGAGGATGAGGACCGCGCGGCCAAGCTCGACCCCGCGAACTGTGGAACGAGCCCGAAAATGCGTTCACCCAGTATTACGGCGAGACCGCCATCCTCCCCCTCGCGTTCTCGGGCTACGGTGACAAGGAGAACGCAGATAGCAGCAGCATTGGTGCGGTACCCGAGCTCAGCTTCTCCTCCTCGCCCCTCCGCCCCTCCTCGACCTTCTCCTCGCCCTCCCTCGCCACCCCCTCCTCGTCGGGCAGATCGCCCCGCATCGGCAGCGTCTTGCGCTCCTCGCCCGGGCACAGCTTCCCCAAGTACACGCCGGCGCCGCGCGCGTCGCAGCGCAGTGCATCCGCCACCTGCAGCACCGCATTGGCACGCTCACGCGCGGGCTGCAAGGCCAAGAAACCGTACGATCGGTGGAAGAAGAAGTGGGCGGTGATGGACTCAGATGAGCGCGCCCCGGGGCGACGCGCACGCTCGGAGGAGATGATGCAACGACGACCCGCCCCGCATTGCCTCTGGGACTACTCTGCTGCTACCACTACTGCCTCCACCACCGTCGCCGCCGGCGCTTCTCCCGTCAATCTTGCTGGCTTCGCTCCATTTGGTACCGCCGCGCAAAAGATTTGTGAGCGCATGTTGTCGACCTGGGGACGCAGACCACATTTTCCGCCTGCGCGGGGAATGTCGGGGAGGGAGGTATATTTCCTTCGGGCTCTACGACTGCAGAGCAAATTCCATTTTTTTTCCAGAATTACTCGATCGTTTGAAATTGAGCTATCCATTCTTGACCCCCCAACTACACGCGCTTTGGGTAATTTTCTGCGGGGGACCGTGGGGAGGGCATTATTTGGATACGATTATACTTCGTCCCGAGCGGACCGCCGTGGCCGTTCCTTGAGCGTTCCGCGTCTTTAACTTTACCCGCCATGTCTTCTGCGCCGACTCTTCACAAGTTCATCGTCTACGCGCCGGACAAAACCGACGAAGGCGCCTTCGAGCGTCGTCTATCC
This sequence comes from Mycena filopes, assembly GCA_029281495.1. Classification (NCBI taxonomy): domain Eukaryota; kingdom Fungi; phylum Basidiomycota; class Agaricomycetes; order Agaricales; family Mycenaceae; genus Mycena; species Mycena filopes. The sequence continues at coordinate 762,053 of JARIHR010000038.1, read as the reverse complement.
GTCCGTGCCCGACACCTCGAGAAAGCAGCCAAAGTGCTTGCCGAGCATATCCGTGTGTCGCTTCACAATCTACCGTGACGAGTGCATACTAAGTCCTATGCGTCGATAGTGGTAGGAGGCGCCATGTTGACGCCCGAGTCGATTACTGGTGGCGACAGGAAGATGGTGAGCATACTTCTGCAGTAAGGATAGTCATGCTTAAATCCTCAAAGACCGGATCGGTGATGATCTATCAGGCGGAGAACATCGAGACGGTTAGAGGGTGGATTGAGTCGGATATTTATTACACCGCTGGAGTTTGGGACCCGGAGCACCTGGTCATTGCGCCGTTCTTGGCGGCGACACCCTTTCCTTGAAGGGAACACCATATTGAAGAACCCAGGATGTGCGAATGTACAGGATATTCTTGTAAACCGAATGTATCATGTCGATGTTCTGAGCTTAAGTAGCTGGAATGCAGCCCTGGTGGGTAGTGGTTTATTGAGCAACGGCGTTGTGGACGCGTACAAGAAGAGAAGTGATGGCATCACCTCCGCCTCGGCCTCAACCGATGCCATGAACAACCTCGAATTCCGGTCCTCTGCGGTTTTAGACGGAACCCGAGAACCTTCCTGGAATGTCCGTCCCTGACCTATACGCCGTGGGGCATGCCGACGGAAACCGTTTGAGGCACACGGCATATCTTAATGCAGAAGAGATGCGCCGCTGCTTTATCCCCACCGCCTGAAGACAGTCTGTTCGCCGTTGTTCGTGATCTCTCCTCTCCTAGCTTATCGCCCTCTACGTCCTCCCACAAATCGACCTATCTCACAAACCGGTATGTCCGCTGAATCGAAGCCAACTGTATTCGTGAGCATCTCGTGAACGCATCCACACCTTGTCGTTTACTTACTCTGCGGTCAGGTCACTGGCGCCGCTGGCTTCCTCGGCTTCCAAGTCGTATATCAGCTCCTCGAGGCAGGTTACTCCGTCAAAGGGTGCGTGCGATACCCCGACCTTTTAACCAAAGCTGGACGACTAACACATCATTCCCCAGAGCCGCCAGAGGACGTAAAGTTCAACTCCTCCAAAAAGCCCTTGAGAAATGTCCCAAATTCGAGGTTGTCGAGATTCCCGACATCGCCACAGCTGACTTCTCGGAGGCCTTCAAGGACGTCGGTGCTGTCATACACACCGCTGCCCCGATTCCTGGGCGTTCTGACGGCGAAACTGGGCTGAAGGTGTGTCTATTCCTCAATTTTTTTTGTACACCTATAACCAGCTTCACAGAGCGCGGTAGAGGGATCTCTTCACATCCTCCAGGAAGCCCACAAGGCCGGCATCAAGAAATTCGTCGCAACGGGCTCCATGGTCACCTTCCCTGAGAACGCATACGGTCCGAATGGTAGGTCGCTTTCTTTCGTTCTATTTCCAGTCGCTGATTCAACCCTGCAGACTGGGTTTCCCTCACGAAAGAACAGGCAATGGCGGGCAATCACTTTGTGCTCTACACCGCGGAGAAGAAATTCGCCGAACAGGCCATAGTCGAATTTGCAGACAAGCACCCGGAGATGGGCATAACCATCCTCTGCCCACCGTGGATTTTTGGTCCCTTCGCGCCGGGTTTCGAGCACATCGTCCCCGAGCCCGACTTTGCCGCGTTCTCCACTGACGGGTTCATTTACCAGCTCCTCCGCCGCGACAACGTAAACTACCACTACTCACCCGGCGTCCTCGACGTCCGCGACGCTGCGCGCATCCACATCGCCGCCCTTAACCCCCTCACGCCCGACCACCCCAGACGCACGCCAATCGCATCACCCTACCCTGCCGACCCCCGCGACGCGATCAGCTACATCTCCGACGCGCGCCCTGAGCTGCGCCAACGGCTTGCGGACCCGAGCACCGTCCCCGTCTGGCCGTCGTACAAGGTTGATATCGACCTTGCGCCAGTGGAGAAGGCGTTTGGGATCACGCATGACTCTTACAAGACGTGGAAGGAAACGATCTTGGACGCCATCGACCGATTCATCGACCTGGAAAACCAGTGGGCGAGCAAGAGTCTCGAGTTTGAGATTCCTACGGCTCCCCCGATGTAAATAGATGGAGCCGGAGAGCCCCGTTGCGCAACGCATTCCCAGTGCATTTATCACCCGATTGATCTTGTGCGACTCGGATTGGACTCCACGACTTTAGACGTCCCTGGATACCTGCCGGATTCTAATTGACCCCCCGCGCCGCGTGGAGTAGTCTTGAGCGCCCACCAGCACCCACAGAAGCCTGGCAGTGAGCTGACACGAATCACAACTCCATAACATACGCCGCCGAAACCCGAGGAACCCACATACTTAAAAAGCCGGTCGGGGCCCTCAGTCATCATCTCTCGACAGACAAACATGTTGCGCGGCCTACTCACATTCGTCTTTGTGGGGCTTGCCGCCGCCCGCCTTGAAGGAGTGAAAACGGTGGACCTTGGGTATGCGGTCTATAAATCGGACTTGTCGCTCGAGAGTGGGGTGACGAGTTTCTTGGGGGTGCGCTACGCTGCGGCGCCGGTTGGTGGGTCTTCGCGTTTTCCTTCTCCTTTCTTTCTTCATCTATCACTTGCTTGGTTCTTCGAGGAATGTCCTCACCTCATTTCTTCACTAATAATTAACACAGGTCCCCTCCGCTTCCACGCGCCCACGCCCCTCGTCGTCGGCTCTAAAACCACCCAAAACGCGACCACGCCCGGGAAACAATGCTGGCAGGCGCCCGGGCTCGTGGGGTCGCCTGGGGCGGCGCTGCGGAATCCCTTCAGGCAAGGTAATTCTACCGACCATGCCCAGGCAGTAGGGCTTCGGCAGCAGCCTGAAGAGTGGAAAAGAGACGATTCGGATGGCATTTCGGACGAGGATTGCTTGTTCTTGAAGTGCGCTTCCCTAACTTTCTACCAACTCAACACTAATACCCATTGTGTCCAGTGTACACATCCCCACTAAATCTAAAACCAAGGCGCTATTGCCGGTGATCGTGTACCTGCACGGCGGTGGGTACGTTCTGATATTCCCACTCTCGTGCCCTCTGAGTGGAATTCATTATTTTCAACAGTTACGATGCCGGCAACATAAGCCTCTACCCGACCCAGGATTTCGTGAGCCTGAGTGGTGGGGGGCTCGTGGCGGTCAGCGTGCAGTATCGGTTGGGGGTGTTTGGTACGTTACATTTTAACTGGCTTAACAAACCAACTCATAGATCTCTTCGCATCCAGGCTTCCTGGCCGGTAAAGACGTCAAGCAAGACGGCGCTCCGAATGCCGGATTGTGTGCGTTGACGTTTTCTTTTTGGATATCATACAGAGCATGGCTCTCATACAAGTAATGCGTCAGTGGACCAGAACTTCGCGCTACAGTGGGTGCAGAAATACGTGGGTTATATTTAAAACTCGAGCTCTCCGACGAAACTTCATGTGAACTCAACTTGTTAGATCTCTCGCTTCGGCGGCGACCCCAACAAGGTGACCATCTGGGGTCAGTCGGCTGGCGCGGGGTCGGTGTTGCAGGTCAGACAATATCTCATTCCCATCTGTTCTGGTGACTCAAGTGCGGGGTGCAGCACGTCGTCGCCCACGCAGGGAACACCCAACCGCCCCTTTTCCGCGCAGCGTTGGCCAATTCGCCCTTCCTGCCGTTCCAGTATCGGTACGATGATCCTATACCCGAGGTGCGCACTTCCATCCGTCCACACGCGTCGGGATCCTGATTTCATAACTGTTGTCCAGGCTCTCTACGCCGAAGTAGTCTCCATGTGTGGGTGAGAATTCCCTTGTTCTACGACATCACTTGCGTTCTAACTACTTACTAAACAGTTGCGCCGACGCCGCCAACACCCTCGACTGCCTACGCGCCGCCCCTGCACCCCTCCTCCTCGCCGCCGACACGACACTCGGGGTAGCCGGTTTCATGGGCACGTACACCTTCGTTCCTGTCGTCGACGGCACCTTTATCGTAGAGCGACCGTCGGTAACGCTCAACCAGCGCGGGAGGGCAAACGGGGTGCGTCTGCATCCACTTTATCGGTGCTGGCTGATGAGCGTGACTCCTTGCAGGATGCTCTGTTAGTAACGACAAACTCGGATGAAGGCGCGGGGTTCTTCGTCTTCCCCGACGTCCTGGCCACCAACAACTTCACATTGAGGGAGTACATCACGCAGCTGTTTGCGCGCTTGCCCGAGGCTTCCATCAACACCGCCGTTGAACTGTATGCGGGTATTGGGGCAGGGGTTGGGGACCAAGCGACCAAGGTTATGGCGGAGTGTAAGCCTTAGGTGTGCGCTGCTCGAAGGATGCATTCTCAGTGATACCTACAGCCATTTTCGTCTGCCCTGCGTATTGGATGGTGAAGCCCTTCCGGGGAACGGGGTGGAAGGTAGGAGACTCACTGCCTCATCCAACACAACTAATCGTCGAGAGCAGGGTGAATTCGCTATCCCACCGGGCCTCCACGCAGAAGACTTGTCGTACGAATTCTCAACGTACGCCGGGTTTCGACTTGATTCGAATTTCGGACTGCCTGACTCCGGTCTTTTCCCACACCATCCAGCTTCGCCATCCCCCCAACGTACACCAACCCCGCCTTCCTCGCCGCCTACCGCCAATCCTTCCTCTCTGTCGCCAGCAACCTCTCGCCGAACAAGGCAGTCCACTCCAATGAAAGCAGCATCCTCCCCCCTTGGGAAGGGTGGGCAAGCGCACACATTGAGATGCTGTTCAACGCTACGGAGTCCGGCGAGCCCATAATCGAGACGTTCCGCACAGATGCACAGCTATTGCAGCGTTGCGCGTGGGTTGATTTCCATCCTCCTTGGTTGAATTGCGTTGATCATTCGCTGCTGTTCAGATTCTGGAAGGAGGTGTCCATGCATACGGCTCAGTAGCTCAAAGGTTTCAGTGGATTTTCGTGTAGTCTTGGGTGGTCTGGCGAATTTTGAAGGATGTTGAACCAAAGTTGAACCCCCTATTTCGAACTGTTGGCATCAAAACAATAGTGCCGGTGAGATGCCGATACGCTGTCAAAACTTGTCTTCTTGCGCCACTGGCATGTCCTGAATTCACCTGCCCTCTGGATTCTGGAACTTGCGATACTTGACTGTGTTCTTCGTCAAGATGTGATCTCTTCTCCGCTGAAGAACACGGAATGTCTGGAGCCCGATCACTAACACTGTGGCCAACTTGTGGCCAACCTCGACGGCGGCATGCTCAAGCAACGGAGGAACGCCGTCTACTATAAAAGGGCTGGAGTAATGGGTTCTCCTGCACTCCCTCCTCCCATGTTCCACCCAACATCCCTCATTCCCTTCCTGCTTTGTGCTCCCCTCCTCGTCTCGGCGGGGCAGTACCGCTCCATCGGCCGCCCACTTCCCGATGGGACCTCCCCTCCTGGCGCGATTGGAATTCAACACAACACCAGGGCCAACACCACCGACGCGTCCTCGGGTATCATTGCGTCGGCGTGGTACCCGGCGTGGCTCGCCGGCACATACCCTCCGTCGTCCATTCCCTGGGACAGGTACAACGCCATGACGTTTGCCTTTGCGTACGTCAATCCTCCTTCTGCCTATGTTTTCGTCTCGTTCTGAAGCACCCCAGCATCACAACGCCAGACCCGGAGCACCCCATTGGATGGCCGAAGGATAATTCGAGCAACGTACTCCCCGTATTTGTCTCTGCGGCCCAAGCCGCGGTTCGTCTACTCGAGTTTTGAGGTGCAATTTTGTTCACCTTCGACTTCTATTCCAGGGTGTGCCGGCTCTGCTTTCGATAGGCGGATGGAGCGGCTCGGTGTACTACTCGACCGCTGTGGGCTCACCCGCGAACCGCACGTCCTTCGTCAATGCCATCCTTGGTTTCGTCTTGAAATATAACCTGTCCGGGATCGATTTTGAGTGAGTCGTTGTGTTTATGCAGTGCACACGCTTACGCTTCGTGTGCAGCTGGGAGTATCCCGGAAGCTCCGCAGGTCTTGCTTGCAATGTGGTCAATCCCGCCGCTGATTCGGACAACTTCCTCGCGATGTTGCAGGAGTTGCGCAACACGACTCAGGGGAAGAACCTTATTCTTACCGCCGCAGTAGGCACCAATCCTTTCTCTGGGAAGGATGGCGAACCCATGAAAGACGTATCTGCCTTTGCTGAAGTTCTCGATCGAATTGGTGTGTAATTTTGCTCAGTGTGTGGTCCGGGGATATCCCATTGATCACGCGTACTAACAGCAATTATGGCGTACGATGTGTGGGGCAACTGGCCAGGGTCCACTATTGTCGGGCCCAACGCTCCTTTGGATGATAACTGTGCGCCGCCTGCGGATCAGAAAGGATCTGCAGTTCGAGCGGTTCAAGCTTGGACCTCAGCCGGCTTCCCCGCCAACAAGGTAAGTAACCCTTCTCCGTTCGTGGTTCAACCCTTATGAACAGACTCACCCCCGCAGACTACGCTCGGACTTGCCTCTTATGGTCACAGCTTCAAGGTTCCTCCCAGCGCTGCGCTCATCGACTCCGGTAATGGTTCGACGGTTGCCCTATACCCCACTTTCGACAACTCCCCCGGTGCCCAACCTGTAGGGAGCAGCGATGATCCTACAGACCAAACACCGGATCCGTGCGGGAAACTGCCAGTCATAAGCGGCGAATTCACGTTTGCGGGCCTCATTTCCGAGGGATACTTGACCGCCAACGGCACGGCTGCCGATGGAATTGACTACGTTTTTGACTCATGCAGCCAGACGGTCCGTTGTGCCTACTCCGACCGAACTCGCTGATTGCTGAGATGAACTCTAGCCGTTTGTATATAATAAAACGAGCCAGGTCATGATTTCATACGACGACGCGGACTCATTTGGTGTGTTCCAACTTCGCACCCTGGTTTGAATAAAACTGATGTGCGTCGCAGCTGCAAAGGGCAAGTTTATCATGTCGCAGAACCTTGCTGGCTTTGCTGTGTGGGATGTCACCGGGGATTCGAACGACACCATACTGCTGGATGCGCTGCATACAGCGATGGGGCTCGAGCTTGACCAATGCGAGTGAATCCGGTAATCCCCCCGAGCCTAATTAGCGGCTGCAGGCAGCCTGTACCGTATTACTTTTGTATTGAGAATATTCTGCCTCACGTGGCTTGTAAAATGCGCTTGGACCGATTGCACTGCCACCGCGCAAACAGGGCCACACATCTTCCACTTTGTCGCGGTTTGAGCGACGAGGAGGATCTGTGGATGACTTCGACCGCAGGTACAGGGTCGCGCTCGGGGTCGCGTGTAGAGTCGACCTCGCTGGCTGGACAGTCCCGATCCCGCTCGTTCTCACCGGTACCGGACGCGGGATACATCAGCACCAGCGAGGACGAGGTCTCTCCTTTCCACGTCCTCCGCGACTCGTCCTACGTCGACAGCGTAACCTGTCAGTGGGAAGACTGTGGCCTCGTCTACACACACCTCCCCACTCTCGTCGACCATGTCCACCAGGGTCCGTCGCGTCTGCCCTTCCTGGTACTCGAATATCTAACCAGCTCGCACAGACCACGTCGGCGCCCACAAAGCAAAGTACACGTGTGAATGGTCGACCTGCGGCCGCCGCGGTTACATCCAGCCCTCCCGCTTTGCCCTTCTCTCCCATCTTCGCGCCCACACCGGCGAGCGTCCATTCGTTTGCACACGTCCAGAATGCGACAAGGCTTTCATGCGCTCCGACACTCTCGCCAAGCACGTCCGTAACCAGCATGACTTTGTCCCGTGCCTCTCCAACCCCGCCCCCGCCCCACTGCGCCCCATTAAGCGCAAGCGCTCCGATGGGGAGCAGAACATGCACGTGCCACCGCCACCCGGCGCGCAGCAGGGCGTCTTCAGCACCTTTCAGCTTGCGCCCAACCTGCCCGACATGGCAGACCCCGTAGCCGCCGCCTCCAGGCCCTGGGCCGTTCTCGACGCGCGTGACTTTGAGCGGGTCGACCCGGTCGACCTCCCACCGACGTACGCGCCACCGCCGCCGGAGGCGAACCCGCGTCAGCCCCAGAAGCAGCAGTATAGGCCCCCCTCGCCCGTGGTGTCGCCCATGAGCGCCAGCTTGCGCGTGCGTCTGACGCCGCCTCCGGATCCGAACTGGGAGGCGGACGCCTCGGTGGAGACGCTCCCCGCGCGCCTGCGTGCGCTGTACGTTCGTGGCCGCGCGGGGGCCCGCGGGACGGTTCTGGGACGGCCCCCCGCGATGGTGATGTACCTGCTCGTCAAGGCGAAACACCGCTACGCCTCGCAGCAGCGCACGCAGCTCGTCGAGGAGCTGCGCGTCGTGCGCGCGGAGCTCCGGAGGGCGGAGGAAGAGAAGGAACGGGCGCTGGATTCTTTGTTGCGGGGCGTCTTTGGGTGAGTTTTCTAGTGCTCTTTTCGTGATCACTGGCGTTTTATTGACCTCGGCGGCGGGTACAGGTCACGCGCGGAGAAGCTCATCGCGCCGGTACCAATCCCGCCCAGCATGCTCGTCAGCGCTCCCATACCCATTCCCGTTTCCGTGCCAAGCACGCCGTCCTCGGCAAATGGCCACGAACGTTATCGATCTAGGGCAGAGGTTCCATGACGGTGTACAGCGCGTTTGCGCCTTTGCCGAATTCTTGGCCTGTGAATAATATTTATTGTACAGATGATGTATGTATATTCCTAACCTGCTCGCTCTTGGCGCACTTTGTACACTACCTTCATTCATTGTATATTCTTACTACACACCGATGTTGCAATCCATAGTTCTAGATTTTTGGGGCAGTCCTGCATCGTCAATGGAATCACCCACTGACCCTGTCGAGTGGAATTTGTCTCGAAACTGCAGGCCAAGCCTTCAGATTTGTCAAACGATGAGTTGGTTTGAACCAAGTACTTCCATGAGGTTGATACGGTTGCATGAAGAACCTTCATACCTGTGTCGGAATTCAATGGTCGGAGTGGTGGCGGAGTTTCAAATCGTCCGAAATTCGAACCTGCGGTTCAGGACCGTTTTTTACACCTTAGTAATGAGTACTGGCTCGACTAAATTCACGTCTTCTTCGCATCCAAATAATCTGCCACTTCCGTCGTGAACGTGATCGAGGGGTTCGGGTTCGCCGTGCTGGACGCGTTGTACCAAGACTAGGTCCAGGTGCACAAATCAGCTCGTCACGGACTTGCAGAGGAGTATAAATCCTGATACACACGCAGACAATTTTGGCTTCCTCTAGAATCCGAAAATAATCAACCAACAAGTGATAAATTGGAAGGAGGGATACGCACTATCCGCATTTTTCCCAGAATAATCCCCCGGCTCGACGATGAATCCGCGGAACGTGAGCCCTTTGGGCGGAGGCGGCTTCCAGGCGCCGTTCGTGCAGGTTTTCTCGAAACTACACACATATGTCGCGGTGCACGACGGCGTTGAAAGTTGATAAATTCGGTTCGAGTTAATTTGGGTGGTTGAATTTATTTTGGGAGTGACGACGAACTAGACGAAAGCAACTTAATGGTGCGGAGACAAGGCGAGGCACGCACCATTTTGTGAACTGCGTCATGGTCTCGCCCTTTGGGATGGTATAGAGCAGGCGGTTGTCGATTGCTTGGACGCCGCCCCAACCGAGGGTCAGCGCGAGCGCAAGGACTGTCCGTGTGCCCCACATTCTAACTGCAGGTTGGGTTCTGATCATCGTAGTCTCTCGGCGCTACGGAACGCCTCAACCATGAATGTCGTACTTACCTCCGAGTCGTTGAGGATGCCGGCTGTTGAAAGGATTGCAGTGAAGCGGGGACACGCAGCCTGGAGTATTAATGAGTCGCCAGTGATGCGACGGGAATGGCTTTTCATAAGGCGAAGCGTCTGTGCCTGGCCACAAAGAAGCTCTAGAGCGTCGTCGTCGTAATATTAAAATGATAATCGCCGCACGCAGACCGCCAGACGCGTACCTATCGGGTCATGTTGGAGTCCGGTTACTTTGGGGGAAATTAGGTGTTTCTTGTTGCAGATGGTGGAACACATTGGCAATCGGTGCCTTGCAGATTCTCCAGTTCAAGTTGAACGAAGTTTTGGTTGGAATTGGTCATAGCACGGTCTGGGACGCTGGAATGAGTTCGAACAAACTCACCCGCAGACTTGAGGATGGCAATACACTGCCTGCCATTGAACGAGCGCAAAGAGGGTTCGGTTGAGGTCCTAATAATGTGACAAGGATGAGTCGGAGAATCGATCCGCCTTCGAGAGATCGAAGACACTGGTACCGGCGCCGGTATATATTAAGTGTCGTCAACGCCAACTTGCCGCAACTTTGCAGCCGGTTCGAGATTTGAATCTAGTCAGTCATCCCTCGAACGCTCACCACGCCTTCAGCGCAGGTTCGGCAGAAGCAAAACAGCGTACCTTGCAATTCTGATTGACGTCCCTCGAATCGCCCGTCCCGATGTAAAAGCGGAGGAGCTTGGCTTTCCCGCTTCTCCTTCGGCAGGCATCTCGGTGTTAAAAGGCCGTTAGCTGTAACGAAAAATACTCCCCCTAGTTATTATCTCGAGGACAAGAATGCTTGTCAGTCAGTTCGACCGCGGAGGATAAATTCAGCGACACAAATTGGAATGCTGTCTGAAGGGCGCGACATCATCCCTCGATGGACGGATTGGTTGTTGAATCTTCAGATTTGATAGTTTACGAAGGACGGCCCAGATTGTTCGGCGGTTGTTGTTCGACATTCTCCTTGGACGTTCTAGTAGTTAGCAGCCACCCGACTAGCCCCGAAATAATACCGGGCGTTCGTTCACTCGAGCGCGCGCGCAAGATACTTACTTGTTATGCCCGTTATCGACGCAAGTCTAGGTCGTATATAGCTTGAATGGAGCGTCACTATCAGCGCGACAAAAATACCAAGGCTGTTGAGATCACTATAATTTAAGCAATACGGGTCCTCGTTCGGCCATCTTGACATTCAACTGCACCCTTCAACCTGGAAATACTCTAAACCGACAGAGTGAAGATAACGTCCGGCGGGGCGCGGCCACCAATCGGAAGCGCCATTAGGTCGGGGCATTTAAAGCGGGTCCTTTTCAATATGTTGTCCGGCTGGGAGACGGCATGACAGAGGGCTTGGGTTTACGAAACGAAAAGCGGTTGCACTGCGTGGTGCTAACACAGGAACTCGGGCACGGCATCCGCCAGGGCAGCCCAGAAGCGCTCGACTTCACCCTCGGCGAAGCCCATGCTGTCCCAGCAGAGCTGCAGCACGAGGCGTCCGCGGAAGGAGTGCCCAAGGAGGAGAAGGCCGCCGGCTTTGAGGCGGCTCGCGGTCGCGACGCTGAGGAGATGCACCCCGGGCCCGTACGCGGTGCGAACGTAGGTGCGGTCCAGGTCACCGATGAGCGAGATGCCGAGGAGGGCGGCACTTGCGGCTGGGCGGCCAGGTAGTTCGGGATTTTCGGGCGGCGGGACGAAGGCGGTTGGGGAGGTTGGACTGCGTCGTGCACGTGCGGCGGCGGAGAGGAGAGCGCGTGCGGGGAGTAGCGGGGAACGCACGGCCTGTTGCATTTGTGCTTTGGCTAGACGGGCGCGAAGCCACATGCCTGCTTTCTTGGTTGGTTGGAATGCAGGAAGTGAAATTGTGAAATACGCCAAAGCAAGGAACCAGTTCGAGTTTGAGGATTGCGGGGCCAGATGGGGGCGTAGGTTCGCCGCAGTGTACAGCATTCTGGTTCAACCATGGTATAATTAGCGGGGTATTTATGAAGTTGAAATAAAACATGCATAGGAAGTTCGAGGCTCTGGGAAGTACAACGTCCCCACGCGATGTTGCAAAGGGCAGTCAGCGCATGGTTTACGGTTACACCGTTGGCCTTGCAGTTCGCCAGAATCGCTGCGGTCTGTGCTTCTGAAAACTCTCGCTCTTGAAGGATAGTACGCTTGGGTCCGCGTTGAATGCGAGAAAGGGTATGCCCACCCTGGAGTAAATTCACAAAGCTGAGCAAAGTTCCAAAACGAACCACGCACGATTTCTCGGCTGAGGGTTTGGAGATAATTGATCTTACAAGCAGCTCTACCAAGAGCGGACGAGGGAATCGATAGCCTCGATTCTACGCTCAAAGGGAGGATATCCATCTGAATCAACATCAGGCGAAGAGAAAAATCGAACTGTGCGACAACCGACCCAATCTCGGGGCGGTGTATTGAGTTGCTCGGCCAGTTCGGCATCCGACTTTTCAGAAGTTAGCAGGCAGAGAAGCTCGTGGGTGGACTGGTGAAGTGCGGTCCCATCGCCAATAAAATGGGGAGCACACATGAGAAGGTCGTATTGGGCACCATTGTTGTCAGAGATATTTTCGCTTTCAGAGACGATCAGATATGAGAGGTAGTTGTCGGACAGGATTCGTTGCCCATCCATGTAGCTTGATATAAGCTCTGATGAAGGGACATGAATCTTGTATACGCGACAGTTACATCCATACGCACCATCTTTCGTTTCGTGACTGAAGCGCAATGCCGCTCTCGCCTCCTGGACGGCGGCTTCGGACGTTGGCGGAGGGGAAAAGCTGAATAACCGAAAGTCAGCGATCGCAATACAAAAACCGAAAAGGCCGACAGACGAAAAGTGAACGGTTCCTGGATCGTTTGTATGTGGTATGACCTTGGCCATTAGCAAGGGGTTCTTTCGACGGATCAGAGTCCAAGCAATTTGAACGCGCTCTGGGCGAAAACAATCGGCTGGTGCGCGTAGCGTCATGTGCAAAAACCTGCAGCGTCACGGTCAGGAATGAGCTGGAAAGGAGGGGACAACTTACATGTCCCCGAGGGCCTGCTTGGACCCAAGAAACAGGGCGTATTCGCTGTCTCCCAGTGGTCTCTCAAAGCTACCATCTTGAGCTCGGGTCCAAGGCATTGACCGAGAGCGGGATGTGTTTTCCAAAAGGGGTAAAGCTTGGCAGCCAATGTCCGCCCGCCGGCATCCGCTGCCGAATGATCGACACGTTCACGTGACGACTAATGATTGCAAATAAATATCGAATAAATACATAGACCCCTGCCCTTGCGTCCCCTCGCTCGTTCAAAGGCTATTGGGCGAGGGGAATACAGGAGGGCAGGATGGCTTGCCGCATCTCGATCAGAGGATCTCACTTGCCATGCCATCTCCATGTGTGTATCACGCCAAAAGCAGAACAATCAAAAGGAGATGCCGGCGCCGCTTAATTTGTGGAGGTTTCGACAGCGTCTTGTCTTCCCTCTCTAACGCCCGTCTTCTCCCTGTTAAATGCCCCCCGCCCTCTTTTGACACACTCTCTTATCCCGACGACAATGACCACTACCGCGACCTGGCCCGTCTCCCCCCTCATGCCCTCCCTCCTCACGCCCTCCACATCCAAGATCGTCCACAAGCTCCCCTCTCCTACCGGCCTCTCGACTCTGTCCCCCGAAGACATCGTCTTGTTCTACCGCTATGGAATAGGATCTCGCCGCCATGTCGAATTCCCCGTCGTCCACCACTCCTTTGAACATCACGCACGCATGCAGCCCGACGCCATCGCCGTCGAGCACCCTCTTTACGCCCAAACCCTGACTTTCGGTCAACTCGAAATACAGGCAAACCGTCTCGCCCGCAGACTCCGCGCCCAGGGCATCTGTCCCGGCAAGAAAGTCTGCATCCTCTCCCGCCGGTCGATATACTTGGTCGTCGCCATCCTAGCGACCCTGAAGAGCGGCGGCCAATACGTCCCCCTCGACGCTGTCACCATTCCCGACTCGACCTTGAGCTACGTCCTCAATGACGCAAAGCCCAGCGCTGTACTCGCTATGGGCGAGTTCGTGCACCGTGTCAATCCCGACCTTGTTCCCATCCTGGACCTGGAGGCCGTCATCCAGGAGGACGAGCTCCTTGGTGCCGACGGCAGCAAGCTTCAGGATGCCCTTGTCACGCCCTCTGACGGTACGCCTTTGTCTCCTTTCTGCTATCGCCTTATTCACTCTCGCCCACAGGCGCCTACGTGATCTACACCTCTGGTGAGCACATTCAAACACCAGAGGACTGACGGAATGCTGACGGCGAGTCTCAAGGCACGACTGGTGTACCCAAGGGGGTCGACGTCCGCCATCGAGGGGTGACAAACGGTGCGTTACTTGCGGCTAGCATTCTCCGAGTATTCTAATACCCCGCCCTGACAGTTATCTCTGGTTCCCCGGCCAATGTCGGCATGCGGCCTGGATTGCGCGTCGGACAGTTCCTCAACATCGCCTTCGACATGGGTGCCTGGGAAATCCTCGGCTCGCTGTACAACGGCTGCACTCTGTGCATTCGGGGAAATACGAAGCAGGATTGGATCGCTCTTATGAAAACCGTCCACGTCGTCATTGCGACTCCGAGCATCCTGGCTTGTCACGAACCTGCTGATTATCCGTCCATACAACATGTCATCGTCGGAGGTGCGTTTGTTCCTATTCTTGCTGCCGTACCCGCGTTTATGTGATTTTTCCAGGCGAACCCTGCCCGCAAGGCGCGTTATTTCCGCTTCTTCTGGTATATTATTGTCCCGATACTGACTGATATACAGCCCTCGCCGATAAGTGGGCCAGTTTCACCAATTTCAGTAATTGCTGTGGCCCGACCGAAATCTCGATCTGCAATACCGTTCAGCCGCACACGCCCGGCTACCCCCTGTCCATTGGCAAGCCCATCCCGAACACGAACGTCTATGTCCTCTCGCGCGACCCTTCGAGTATACGGCCTCTGCCTATTGGCGAGATTGGCTGCATGTGGGTCGGCGGAGTCGGAGTCAGCAACGGCTACCTCAACCTGCCGGACAAGACAGCCGAGCGCTACCGACCCGACCCATTCATTGGTGGGACTGCGCTGATGTTTAACACGGGGGATCTGGGGCGTTGGCGAAGTGACGGGCAACTAGACCATCTTGGGCGGGCGGACGATCAGGTCAAGGTCAAGGGTTTCAGGGTGGAATTGGACGGGGTAGCTGCTGCGATGAGGGTGCGTGCTTGTTTCCTTCTATTGATGCGACAAGTGCTGAATCAGGGACCCTTCCTATAGTCTCATGATGCTGTCAGCAACGCCGTCGCCCTCCTGGTGGGCACGGAGCTCTGGGGATTCGTGACGCCCTCCACCGTCGACCTGCAGCGGGTGCGCGACGCGACCGCCGCCATGCAGCCGTACCACGCGGTCCCGACGCAGTACCTCGCGATTGACGACTTTCCGATGACGAAGAACGGCAAGGTCGACAAGCGCGCTCTGGTCGTCTATGCCGAGGGCCAGTTCTGCGAGGGCGCCAAGCGATTGACTGCCCCGAGTCGTAGCGGATCTGCTTCTCCTTAATGCCCCCCTCTTCGTTTCTTTTGCGTGTGTATACTAGATGGATGGATTGGCTCTTGCTGGGACTCTTGTTTGGACTATTATTTTCGTGGAGTTATGCGTAAATTACTCTATCTATCGCCTTGGACGTCGTGCTCAGTACATACATGTACGATACTTGTTTGATTCAGACAATCCCTCCTGTCCTGGGGTTAATGTTAATATTTTCGGAGAGGAACGGTCGCGAGCGCAGACGAGGACGAGTCGGAGTTGTCGGAATCGTAGCTCGGAGCTCTGGTCCGAAATAAAATGCGTCACAAAATAATAATTCCTTGTAATTGTCCAAAGCACAACCAAAACTACTGTCATTATTACTTCAAGCCGGGGTAGCACCGAGCGAGGGTCGCAACATCCGTCGTGAACGTTGTGATAGCGCTTCCGTTGGTCCAGGCCTGGAATAACCACAACGTTAGGCCCAACTTAACTTTGAACTGGTTAAATTCAAGACTTACGCAAACAAGGCGGGCTTCAGCTAGGTACGACGGAGGTGAGTCACAGTAGGATACGGGAGATGAATAACGTACTGTCCGCGTTCTTGCCCTGGAAGTCGCCGGCCTCGACCAGGTAGTCGAGGAAGGTCAGGCCGTCGTCGATCGCGGGCTGCCAGGTGGAGCAGGCACTCTCGAAGCTACAAAGGACGCGTTCAGTCGTGCATTTCTCAATGGCTTGAATGCGACGCGTACTCGGTCGTGAAGGTGTCGATGCTGTCTCCAGCGGGAATGGTGAACAGCAGTCTGTCGTCGGCCGCGGAGACGAGTCCGACGGCGGCGAAGAGGAGGGAGGAGGCAAAGATGGTGAAGCGCATATTGTGTGGTGTGGGGTTTTGAAACTGGAGAGAATGATTTGCAGCAGCCGCTTCCGCGTCTTATATATTTGTCGCTTAGCGTGCAAGGGGATCGCTGCCCGTGTGGAGTGTGATCATGGACTGATCTGTCGTTACTTACTTCGTCCAAGTTCAATTAGCTCGGTGGTTTATTTCGGGATCAAGGCCAGGGCTGCCCGCTTTCGCGAAATTCGTTCGAGGCCCTTGAACCAACCATCGTCCGACGGTGGGATGTTCTTCGCGATTCGTGCAAAAGTGAACCATGGTCACCTGTTCAATGCTTTGATTTGTGCCACTGGAGGCTGGCCTGCCTGTCTGTCCAGGTCAGTCCAGATTGGTCGCGTACAGATGCGACGGCGGCCTTCCGGCGCCGGGCATCGAGAGCCGTGAAACAACCTTGACGGTGGCCGTTTGACGAAGGTGGCCACGTACCTCGGGCTACCTCGGGCTGGCAGAGAGTGACCTGCGGCCCGCATCCTTGAAACTACAGATTGTGTCAGGTGGCGGTTGCGGTCCCGCGACATGACCCGTCGGACATTGTGCGAAGTGGAGGACCTGGTAAGACTCGTCAGAGACGAATTCCGGCGTGTCGTATCGAGATGACTGAAGGGGCCGTCGACGGGGCAAGAGATCGTCGGGGTGGTTCGGATATACGACCGACGAGCAGAACTAGAACTGTCCAGGAAAACACGCAAAAAAGTCGCGGTCATGTTCGAGTTCGAGTTCAAGGTTGTTGGTTTGAGTCGGAGTTTCCCGGTGGCTGTGCTAATCCATCAAATCTTATCGCGATCGAGAATCTTTTCTTGCCTTTCTCCTCCTCCCACATCTGCGTGTCGTCTCTCTCCACCAGCAGTCCTTCTGTTGTTCTTTTGCTCTCCCATCCCTCATGTCCTTGTTTCGTTGTATAACGAATTCAATTGTTTTCGTTCCCAACTTTTTCGCAGAACGTCTCTTGCCAGATGTATCCTGTTGCAGCTCCCAAAACTTTACAGTCTCGCTGCCACCCATTCCCTGGCTCTCTAACCTCTCGATCGTACCCTGTTCAACACACGATCCTGTCGAGATAGAGACGATGAGACGGCGAAGCTCTTGTGTGCTTCTTGATGCTCCCCCCGCAGCTTCGCGATGCTGTGTCCTGGCAGTCTATGCAGCAGGTGAGGATTCATTTACCACACTTCCCTCGGCCGCTGACGCCGTCTTCCCCAGTTTTTTTTTTTCAAATATGCTTGAATTGATTTTCCACGCATTCATTCTGAGGCTTGCATATCATGCGTTCATCCTGCGACCTCACGGAAAATGACATCGCAAACTCGTCAGCTTTATTCACGGCTTTTCAGCTGCGCGCTCCTCAAGAGCCGTCCGCGGGTCATCTGCGCATGACGTGTGATGTTTCTGGCCGCTGTTCACCGCCGCCGGGCGCGCTGGGCGTCCCCTCGAGCCTAGAGGGCCCGACTCGGAGCTTGGGGTTCGGTACAGGATTGAGGCCGTAGTGCCAGGACGAGGCGAGGCGGGACTTTCGCCTGCGTTCTCGAACTGCCGCGGCGATCGATGTCGTGTGACTTTCCTATTCGGGAAGAGCTACCAGAAAACTCGGTGGGTTATCCTTTTTCGAGACATTTGATTCAGAAGGATCGATGGACGTGCATGGATCATAGCTTTCCCTCTCCCCTACCGCCCCCTCTCCTCCCATCTACTCCAACCACAGTATGCCCGGCCAGCGCTTCGGGACGCACCCTCAGGTTCACCACTCTGCACTAGGAACGACTTTCTGCGGCATACGACATGCAGCCTCGACGCCCGAGACGCCAATACACCAGTACCGCGGTATCAAATATGCCTCCGTCCCGGCTCGTTTTCGCCAGTCTCGCCTGTTAACAACTCTACCACCGACGACGGACGCTTCACGCTATGGGTACGCATCGTTCCTGACTTATTTGAGATCAAGCGCCCGAATATTGAATTCAACTTCGCAGACCCATTTGTCCGCAACTTCACAAAAAGTGCTTCGAGGAGGAGCTATTCGGTCTCGGGCAGGATGCTCAGCACCAAGTCCTTGAGCAGAACGAGTTCGAATGCTTGAATCTGAATGTGACGTGCCCGGCCGGCCTAACCTCGCGATCGCGTCTGCCTGTAATGCTTTGGGTGCATGGGTGAGTTCGGAGAGTACCCTGTCGACAATCACTAATCATCTTCTAGCGGTGGCGATCGTGGCTATGGTTCCAGCTGGATATACGATGGAGGGTCTATCGTTCGCAAAAGCATGCTCATCGAGAAGCCCGTCTTGGTCGTGACTTTCAAGTTCGTCCAATATTATGATTCCTTCGCTCGTCCTCACACCCTCCCTCAGCTTCCGCATCGGCCTCTTTGGTTTCGCTGCAAGTGAACTAATCCGAGAGGACAACGAGGCTGTTGACGAGGCTGGGGCTGGGAACTATGGTGAATACTAGCACAAGTCGTTCCTCCTTCGCATCTAACAATATCACGCAGGCCTGCGCGACCAACGAGTGGCGATGGAATGGATTCATCGTTTCATCCAGGAGTTCGGCGGAGACCCTACCAACGTAACTTTGTTCGGGGAATCGTCGGGTGCAGCGGACATTTTGTGTCACCTTTTGTCGACAGCGAATGATCGTCGACCGCTCTTCCACCGCGCCATTATTCAAAGCGCAATTGTGGACCACAGCATCCCCAACGTCGTCAGCGCTGGATGGCATATCTCGCGCGTGATGGCGAGCCTGGATGTATCCACCGTCGCGGAGCTTCGCGGTATCAGCGCCGAGAAGCTCGTCAAAAATAGCAGTGGCTCGACCTTGCGCGCGGTCGACGACGGCCACTTTTTCGTCCCAGACTGGAGACTGCGCCTCCTCCCGCCAGACGACCGACACCCATCTTCTTCGCGAAGCCGCCCCCATTCCGCCCTGAAGGTACCCAAGCTCCCCGCCTCCAGCCGATCCCGCTCACGAACGCGAGTGCTCAACGCCAAGATACACGCACACCAGCCGCTCATCATCGGCGACACCGGCTCCGCGTCGCTCGTTTGGTCCCTCCCCGCGTCGCTCTGGACGTCGCAAGCTGTCGTTCGCCGCCTCAACGCCATCTGCCAGTCCGTCTCGATGGCCTCCCTCCTCCTCGGCGCGTACGACATCTCCGTGAGCACTCCAGACGACGAGATCGTCGACCGCGTGCTGGAGCTCATCGGCGACACGCGCGTCGCGTGGCCGACCGACTGCGCCGCCTCGCACGCGCGGCACCACCGCGCCGGCGGCGGCGTGTGGCGGTACGTCTTCGACCAGGAGGCCCCCGCGGGCGTCGCACACAAAGCCGACCTCGCTTACCTCTTCGACAACATCCCGCACCCGTTCGCCACCCCGCCCCCGGGCGCGCTCGACTTCTGCGACTCGTTCGATCTGGATGACGACGACGAGGAGCACGATCGGAAGTTTGACTCGGATGAGGAGGACGAGTGGATGGAGCCGCCGGTGGATGAGTGGGCGTACACGCGCGTGCGGGATACGATGCAGGAGCGATGGATTGCGTTTGCGCATGGGGAGGAGCCCTGGAGCGTGGATAAGGTGTTTGTGTTTGGGCCGGAGGGTGAGGTTGGCGAGCGCTCGAGGCATATCTTCGAGAGCAGGCGGAGGAAATCGGTGTGGAAGGAGGCGTTGGAGCCCCTGGGGATGCAGCTTGTGCAGAAGGTTGGGATGGAGTTGAGCAGAGGCCCGCCAATGAAAAGCGGCCAGGCCAAGTATTGAGTGTGATATTGTACAGCATTTTTCCATTGGGTTTTTTATTTGGCATCGCATAGCACGGAATATATGTAGCATTGAATGAACGGAAGGCGGCGTTTCATTTGATAAGCAAGCCCAACGCCCAAAAGGGCAATATCATTGCTATATGCGGATGGCCGTGGAATCCAAAGTTACATAGGAGATACAAGCATAGTTAGAACATGATTCCAGCAACGTCAATGGTCAACAAATCTGTTGAGGAAAGCAATGGCAGTTATGCACTGGTGCTAGGGGTTGGGGCCGACGAGGTCGAGACCTGCGATGAAATCGCAGCCGAATCTGCGGTTGACGTGGTATCGGACGTGAGGAACGCGGAATCCACCAGGCTCGAACTATTGGTAGGAGTGACGCAGTATGCCTAGATGGGAAGGGCAATCAGTACGAATCGGAGCCCTCAACATTTTGAACGATGCTTACCTCTCCTGTGGTGAAATTACTGCACCCCTAGAGATCATTCAAGTCAATGCTTTCTCTTCAAAAGTCGAAGCAAACACAATAGTACTCACTGCGGGGTTCATGAGGTTGAACGCGAACACAGTGATGTTGTTTCTGTTCGCCAGGTCAGAGCAAACTTGACCAACACCGGCACGATCAACAGCGCCGCACTCCGTGGCCTACATACGCGGACCTGGGTGAGTTCTTGGCAGATGCCCACAAAACCAATGCGACATATATACGCTGATATTCCCGAGCTCGGTCATGCTTGACATATCGAAAGGGTGGGGTAGCAGTTTCGACCTGGCCGCGATACAATATGACTTCGAACAGATCAGCCGCTACTCTGAGGACCGGCACGTTGCATACCCGTCCTGGAATCAAGTTGGTGCAGTTATCGTTCACCTGGCCATAACTAGGTGAGATAACGTTGACTTCTCCGGTAGCGATGACCCACGTCGTGATTTAGCTGAAGAAATTTCTCGATGTCGAGATTCGGCTGCTGCTGCTGAGCAAGTAAACTAGTACAGCTCATCCCGGCCATGACGGTGACTGATAGTTGTTGGCACGGCTATCGTCATCATGATTTTGGCGTTACTGAGATAACAGAGCAGAAATATTCTCACAATGAAGGTTCCGTTGTCCCGAGGCGCGGTAGCACGACTAACAAGCCCGCCGGTATATGGAGCACCGTTGACCTTGACGAGCGCGGTCAAGATGAGGGTAGAAAAGACAGTTCGGAGGAAGAAAGGCATGTTGAAGAGAACGGGTTGGATTGCTAAGTAGTTGAGAGTGTGGGTTCCGAGTTAGTGGTTATGGTTTAACAGGATGGAAAGGCCTGTATTTATATGAAAAAGCCGTCCTTGTGGCCACAATGGCCACATCTTTTGGTGGTATTTGTTTCGCGCTGAGTCCGGGGAGACGATGAGTTCCGTGTTCGATTGCAGCTTTTTCGGGTGTTTCAGTTGCCATGGACGTGCAAGAACATGAGGAATTCGCCGGCCGCAGTGTCAGTTTTTGAGTTCGAGCTTGAAGCTTCCCCGCCCCGAGTTGCTCGAGCCTGAGCCAGCGAAGAATGAGAAGGCACAAGTTGCTAGTGTCGTACGATTGCCGTGTAGTGCGCACGCCGTCGCGGACGCCTTGACTTGATCTCAAGTTTGAAAGACGAAGAGGGCAAGGGAAGTCTAGGAAAGTCCTTTTTACCAAAGCACTGTGAGTGGGATAAGGAAGCGTATGCTGACGAGATACATACCGGCACATCCAAATTCACGCGTCGCCTTCCACACCACCTGAGTGAAGTGGCCCGCCAGCCCCCATTGACCCGGCGGTGGGGGGTCATTGGGATCGTACTCAGCTATTCGGAGTCAGGACGTGTCATAAAGGAAAGAGGATTACGCACAAACTTCATCGGTCCAAGCCTTCACCGCGGCCGTGATGCTGAAATCGCCTGTACCGGCGGCAAGATTCTCTGCATGGGAGGGTCAGAGGCTCAGATTCAGCAACTCCGAATGGCAATGAGCTGACCACCAAAGAGACCGAGGGTTCCTCCGGAGTGGACGTTCGTGCACTGGTCGGCCCACTGCTGTGCCTTCTCGGCAAGGGTGTTGTTCCAGGCGAGATCGACCGCGCCATGCTTGGAGCGGAATGAGTTGTGGGTGTGCCGATAGCTCTGTACATCCGAGTCCGATGCTCTGCTGCCATTGGGAAGCGACCGAACGGCGGTGGGAGTAGCATTGATCCCGGCCAAGTACATATATCGCACTCAGGATGAAGGTAGGGAGAACAGCGCGTTGAAAGAAAGAGGGCATGACGCAAGTAGCGGAAGAATATGAGGCTAGTTGAAGGATCTTAAAGAAGGAGAAATAATTCGGGTATGGTCGAATGAATAACAATCCGTGCATTTATACCCGTCGGCCACATTACAAGTCAAGCTTGTGGCCACAACGAGCGCGGAGTTTGGTGGTGCTCGCGCTGTGTCGCGGGGATCCGGATGGGCAGCTCGGGCGGCGCAGCCTCAACGAAGGACCGTCCATGGAAGGCCGCCGGAAGTTAGAAATGTGAAAGCCGCAATGTTAAGAAGTGGGCCAGAGCGTCCGGTCTCGATACTGGACGAGCTGGCACAGGTTTCGCAGTGGCCACTGTGAGCGACTGTTGAGTTGAGGATATCTATTATCCACTGATTGGACGCTTTTCGAAAGTTCGAGTTGCCGGTTTTTCCAGCAAATTCCAGGGCGGCTCGGTCTAGCAAACTCGGCGAGACATCGTCAGTAGGACTTTTTAGATGTGCTTGAGGTTGTCGACTGTCAGCGAAGGTGGGAAGTGAACATCAATGGCCGTGGCCGACGGTGACCGCCATCAGATCTCAGGTCGGACTCTCAAAAAATTCAACGTTCAACGGTATAAAACGAGCATAGTCGGGGAGGCCAAACAAATTGTAACCCATAGCTGGGAGATACGAGGTTACTTGAAGGATGATCGTAAATGAATTAAATATGTGGAGGAGGCTGAATGGTGACTATTCGTTATATACTGCCGCCTCCGGGGGTGACGGCGACGACGAGGTCGAGGCCGACGATGAGGTCGACTGCGATGAGGTCGAGGCCTGCGACGAAATCGAGGCCTGCGACGAAATCGAGGCCTGCGACGAAATCGCAGCCGGATCCGCGGTTGACGTCGTATTGGTCAAGAACATGCCGTCGACCAGGGTCGAATCCACGTTAGGAGTGACGCAGTATGGCTCGATGGGAAGGGCAATCAGTATGAATTGGAGCCCTCAGCATTTTGAACGATGCTTACCTCTCCTGCGATGAAATTGCTGCAGTTCTGGCCGACCTGAAAGTCTCCAGGTCAAGCGCCTTTTCTCCAAAAAAATCAACGAAACGATGGTACTCACCATGGGGTTCATGAGGTTGAATTCGAACAAGGTGATGTTGTTTCTGGTCGCCAAATCAGAGCAAACTTCGTCGTCCTTTGCAAGATCAGCAGCGCCGCACGCCGTGACCTACATACGCGGATCCGGGTGAGTTTTGGTAGATGCCCACATAACCAACGCGACATACGTTGAAACTTTCGGCCTCGGATATGTCCACGGGTATCGTTGACAAATTTAAAGAAGAGGGTAGCTCCGTTTTGGCCGCGATACAATATGACTTCAAATAGATCAGCCGCTACTCTGAGGACCGGTACCTTGCATACCTGTCCTAGCATCAAGTTAGTGCAATTGTCGTACACCTGGCCATGACTAGGTGAGATAACAGTGGTTTCCCCAATAGCGACGACCCACGTCGTGATTTAGCAGGAGAAATTGTGTCTCATTGAGACCTGGCTGCTGAGCAACGAGACCAGCACAGGTCATATTGGCCACGACGCTGGCTGATAGTTGTTGGCACGGCTATCGTCATCAT
Source organism: Mycena filopes (assembly GCA_029281495.1). Classification (NCBI taxonomy): domain Eukaryota; kingdom Fungi; phylum Basidiomycota; class Agaricomycetes; order Agaricales; family Mycenaceae; genus Mycena; species Mycena filopes. The sequence continues at coordinate 738,257 of JARIHR010000038.1, read as the reverse complement.
GATTTTGGCGTTATTGAGAGAACAAAGCAGAAATATTCTCACAACGAAGGTTCCATTGTCCCGAGTTGCGGGAACATCCGGAATCTGACGACTAACGAACCCGGCGGTATAGGGAGCACCGTTGACCTTCACGAGTGCGGACACTATGAGGGCAGAAGAAAAGACAGTGCGGAGGAAGAAAGGCATGTTGAAGAGAACGGGTTGGATTGTCAAGCAGTTGAGAGGAAAAGAGAGTGTGGCTTCCGAGTCGGTTATGGTTCAACAGGATGGAAAGGCCCGTTATTTATACGAAAAAAGCTGTCCTTGTGGCCACAATGGCCACATCTTTTGGTGGTATTTGTTTCGCGCTGAGTCCGGGGAGACGGTGAGTTCGGTGTTCGATTGCAGCGGTTTCCGGTGTTTCAGTTGCCATGAACGTGCAAGAAGATGAGAAGTTCGCCGCAGCAACTTGTTGGAGACCGTCCACGGACGCTCGGGATGTGGAAGACGCAATTATACCAGAGCATCTTCTGCCGGGCCTTCTGGAAGTGGGGTACATAGACACCACTGGCGCAGGTTGCACAGTCGCCACGAGTAACTGTCGCGTCGGGGAATCCACTTATTGAGACGCTCGGAATCGCCGGTTTTACAAGGCTCGGTGTCACGACTCGGGAGCGAGAGCATCGTCGAGCAGGGAAGCTATGCGGGCAGCGGAGCCCGGGTCTTTTGCAGACGTTAGTGAGAACTGGCCAGATGAACCGGTGAGAGGACAGAGAAACTAAGCCGAAGTCCGGGCCGCCATCACTAGATCTCAGGCCCAAAAAGTTTTAAAAAATAACAATTCACATGTTCAAAGGGTACATGGCGGTAAAAGGTAGGGAAACGCGATAAAAAGCAGGGAAACTGAGAGTAAAGTACGCCAATCAAGCGGCAAAGCTGTAAACGCCATACTAGTCTGTACATTCGCACTGAGGAAGATATCAGTCCACGCTGGTCAATAGAGAAAAGGATACTGACCCAAAGTTGCCAATGACGTTGCCTTGGACAGAGTATTCGCAGACATAGTACTGGGCAGGCTGTGTGAGGAAATTTATCAATTTCCAGACGTTTTCAAAAAGGTGTTGGACTCTACGCACCCCAAAGCCAGGGAATATCCCATCGCAGATTTGCACTTTTATCGAAATGTCAGCAAGATAAAGACGTCTCTGCGGAAATACTACACACCTGCACATCCAATTTGGTGTGTCGCCTTCCACACCACCTGCGTGAAGTGGGACGGTTGGGGGCTCTTGGGATTGTATTCAGCTATTCGGAGTCAGGACGTGGACACGCCTGTCATCAAGGAAAGAGAATTACGCACAAACTTCATCGGTCCAAGCCTTCACCGCGTCGGTGATGGAAAAATTGCCTGTGCCAGCGGCGAGATTTTCTGCAAGCGCTAGTCAGAGGCGTAAATGTTGAATGAGAAAGAAGACGCGGACCACCAAGGGGACCGAGCGTTCCGCCAGAGTGCACATTCTTGCACTCGTCGGCCCATTGCTGTGCTTTGCCAGCAGCGTCGTTGCTCCAGGTGACATCGACGGCGCCGTGCTTGGAGCGGATTGAGTTGTGGGTTTCTAGGTACGTCTGCACATCGGAGTCCGATGCTCTACTCCCGTTGTCGCCAGATCTGCGTGAGCCAGTGGCGCTCGCGGACAAGCACAATGTGGTCAACGTAAACGCCAGAACGATATTGCGTTGAAGGAACGATGTCATCAGCTTGGGGTTGTAGCGAAAGAAAATGGAGGAGGCGGGAGTGAGTAGTGAGAGAGGGCGGTGAACGGCTAGGATCGATTATTGTTCAAAGGGCAAAGGAAGCTCGCATTTATATGGAGACAATAGACAGCTTTGTTGTGGCCACAATGGCCCACCCTTGGCAGTGTTTTCGCACAGAGTCCGGGGGAAATGGGGAGCTCGGACAGTGGTTCGGCCCCGCCGCCATGAGCAAGGCCGTAGTAGATCCTGAAGATCACCAAGGACGCGACTGGACGCGACGAAAGCTCCGCGTCGCACAATTTATTGTTCGTGAGTCGTGGGTTATTGCTTGGGCTGCAGATGTTTGTTCTGGCCGACGTGAACCCAACCGCGGCGAAGCTGTACCATCCCAGGATCCGGACGAGGCTGTTGAGAATTGAAAGCAAAAGTTGGCCACAATGATGTTTGGCGCGGCAAACAATGGTCACCAAATCTCAAGAAAGAAGAAAAAAAATGAACAAGACATCGATTGGCGGTAATACATGTACATGCAGGTAAGGTAAGATAAACAGGTAGATAGTTCTAGAAGCTACAGCGTGGCTTTAGTCCGTAAGGTTCTCATCCGGTTCGGTTCGGTCATTACGATTGGAAATTAAAAGGAGAGCTGGCGGTGGTCGATGTCGCAGCCGCAGCTGTACTGGACGTAGTCGGCAAAGGCGCGCTCGTGGTGATCACGGCGGAGGTGCTCGCGACGGTGGAGGCAATCACCGACGTCGAGGCCGGGGAAGGATCCAACGAGCTCGGGAGCGCGGATGCCACTGTGACTGCGCTGGCGCTGGCGGGTGCAGAGGCAGCAACGGAGGGCAAAGCGGCAGCGGACGTGACGGAAACGACTGCCACAGAGCTCGCAGCGGCGGAGGTGACTGGGTCTGAGGCCGACGGCGCAGCAGCGCTAGAGATAGCAGCTACTCCCGCCGTCGAGGATGCAATAGCCGAAGGCGCAGTGGCGCCTGCGGTGATCGTGAGTGTGCTTGTGGCGCCGGGAATCACTCCGGCAGCGAACACAATCGCGGTGGGGTCCGGGGGAAGCGCACCACTGGCGCTAGCAGCAGCAGAGGGAACGGGAGCGGACGCAGAAGCGGACTCTGCCGCGGCGGTGAGCGCGCCAGTCGCAGACACGGTGACCACCACGAGGGCGGTGGGGAACCCGTCGGCACCGATGACGGTGGAGCCGACGACGCTGGGTGGGGCGGGCGAGCTCGCTCCAGCGGCGGCGGGGGATGTAACGACCGATGGGGCTGCAGACACGGTTGCGCTCGGGGATGCGGTAGAGCTAATGGAAGCAGCCGAGACGGAAGGGGAGGAGGATTGAACCGGGGAGGCGGAAAGGGCGGGGACCGACGAGGAGACTGAGAAGGGGAATGCCGTCGGGGAGCTTGAGAAGGGGAAGGCCGTCGGGACCAGAGTCTGAGCATGGATGAGAAGTTGTTAGAACATATAACGGCTATTGCGTCTCGAAACTTACCGGACTCGCAGGGACAAAGGATATGCCCTGCAAAGGAATCAGAAACAGAAACAAAATGGATCCAAGCGAGAGACGGATGATTAACTGACATTAACGCTGACGGCGGGTGCGGCAGTGGACTCGGTTGCGCGACGGAAACGGTTGATGACGAAGCGCCGGGCAGCCAGACTGGTGCTAGCAGGGGCTGCGCTAGAGGTGTCCACAAGCGGAGTCGAAGAGGCACCCCCAGCAGCAGTGGCAGCACCGTCCTCGCCATCGCAGTCCTCGCCTCCGTCATCCGTGGTCGAGCCCAACCCACTATCCACACCAGCAAAAGCAAAATGCTGTTCCACATCACTCGGGCTATCGCACGACAGCACCGTCCCCAACGCGCTGCTCCGCGGCATAGCCGCGCACACGAGGTTTTCCGCGCACGGCGTGAGCACCCACGCCCCCGCGACGCACATCGCGAATGCGGAGCCGCCGATGCAGGCTGTTGCGTTGCCTATTCTCCTCAATCAGTATACGGTATACGACGTGGGAGTGGAAACGGGACGTGATCCAGACGTACCAGAGCAAGAGTCCGTCGCCGCCATGCTCGCGAACTGCTGGTTCATGAACCGCGCTGTGACGGCGTTCTCGACGAATTGCGCGGGCGCGGCCGCGTTGATGGATATGGGTGCGGCGGAGCTTCGTATGGGGGCCAGGAGCGCCAGGGAGACGAGGATGATGAGTAACGAGGCAGACATCTAGGTAGGTGGAAATAAAAGAGGTCGTCAAGCGTGAAGGCAAGGAAGGATCGTAAGGGTCGTCGTCGAGCACCGGGCTCCGAGAGGTCGCAGGCAGGCAGAAAGGAAACGAGAAGCGAGGCGGGAGGAGGACTTGAGAGTGAGTTGCAGCAAAGAAGGCAAGGGTTCCTGCTATATAACACGGACGGCAAAGACAATTGAGATTGAACCGCCATTGTTCTCGGCAGTGGGCACCAGGCAGACAATAGAGCTGCTCCATGGCCAGTCCGAGTCCTATTATTGGGTGGCCCAGGAATAGGTTGCTTGCGCTTGCACCTTGCTTGCTCTATTGTAAATTTCACTTGCGCAGCTGGAGTTCAGAAGGATCCTCAGACAACAAATGTTTGTGGTTGGTTCGAAGACAAGCGGAGACGTCACACCAACGTCACACCAAAAAACGACTTGGAATTTAAAGACACGGCAACGATGAATTCAAGTCCGGGATCCGCATGCTTTCTAGTGTACGGGTAATGATATGTATGCAGAGTTGGATGGTATAGACAACATGCAAGGTAGCGAAAGGGGAGGAGAGTAAATGCAGGTAGTTATATGGTGAGCACTGGGCAAAAGGCAAAGGCAAAGATACTGCGCTGCTGATCTCGCGCGGGTGGGTGGGGCGCTGCCCCACAGGAAAACGTTCTTTAATGTAGGTGCCAGTGGCCGACCCCGAAGTTCGCGCGTCTGCGTCTACTGGTTGTAGACATAGAACCCATTAATCTTCCACTGCGCCGCCGCCCCAAACTCGGAGCCATGGCTCTTGATGTACTCGGCAGCGGTGTCGGACCCGGTGGAGGTCTTGCAGCTCTTGGACTGCCCGCCAGCACCATCTGCAATAAAATCGTATCATATCAGTAATTAATTTTGTTGTTTCGATGCGGTGGAATGTGGAATGTGGAATGTGGAATGTAGATGTGGAAGGAGAAGGGGGGAGAAGGAAAAGACGAGACTTACCGACAGCCCAAACACCCTCAGTAAAGCTCCCACCAAGGTTCGTATCCACGACCATCATGAGGTCCTGGAAGTACGTCGTCGGCGAGCAGCTCGACGTCGGGACCGCCATGCGCGGGCTGCCCCAGTTCGCCGGGTTCGGGTCCTTGCTCGAGATGTCTGTATACGTACCATTGAATAATAAGCAATCGCGCTGGGAGGAGGGAGGGAGGAAAGGAGGAGGAAGGGACGGCGCACCAGAGGGCACCTTCCCAGCCTGGAAGAACCACATCTTGATCCCGCTCGTGTCGAACTGGAGCGCATACACACCCCCACCGGCAGCGTTGAACCCAGGGCCGAAGGTCGCGGCAGACTTGTCGGAGAAACCGCAGGCGGCGGGGTTGACGGTGGCGTCTAAGTACGGGAACATTATTAATATTATAAGGCAGGTGAAGGAAGGACGCAGGGCGCTTACCGCAATCATCCCCCTCAGTACTGACGATCTTGACCTGCGTCATGGACGACACGGACGAGCTAGGGATGGAGCACCCCGACCCAGTGTGGATGGAGTAGATGTTCTGGTTGTACAGAGAGACACCCTCGACCACGTCGATTTCACCTATAGAACGAAAAACGAGATCAATATAAGTACATACAAGAAATCAAAACCGAGTCGCGTGGATGAAATGAATGGACAACACACCCTGGTAAGGCCAGTTGGCGCCGGTGAACTAGTACAGCTTGAGTCAATACAGGGAGGGTAGGAGATCAACGGCGACGTACCCAAACAGCGGGCCCTGGACGGAGCATCAGTGGTGAAAAGACATCAAATGCAACAACGTACAAGTCCCACAAACAGCAGGCATATGCGCGATATCGAAAATAAAGAGGTTCTCGTCCTTGGCGTTGAACGTCTTCTTCGAGACCATGCGGAGCGCGTTCCGGGTAGCGACATCCTCCGCGTCGTCGACAGCCAGGATGACCTGGTCGCCCGACTTGTACGCGAGCCCCTGCGAGATGCCGTTCACGTAGTTGGCGACGCCGCCGTTGTCGCCGCTGCCGGAATCGCTAGAAGGTGGGGAGATTGATTGATTGAGCGAGGAGAGTTCGTGAGGGGGTGAAGCAAGCAAGGAACGTACTAGTTGAAGAAGTCGAGGAAGGCCTGGCCTTCGAGGGTGTTGGAGAGTTTCCAGCCTGCGCCTATGTATCGAACGTCAGGATTGCGATTTTACCCATTGGTAGTCCGACGACGTACTGGAGCTCTTGGTAGAGGCGGGCGTTGAGGTGGCCTTGGCGGTAGATTTGGTGGTCGATGTCGTGGCCTTGGGAGCCGCAGCCTTGGCGGTAGTGGCGGCAGCTTTCTCAGTGGTAGCACCGGCTTCCTCGTCGGTCGAGGACTCGTCTTCATCATCGCAATCTTCCTCATCTTCATCATCGCAATCTTCCTCATCTTCGTCATTGGACGAGGACGAGGAGTCTTCATCACTGGATGAGGAGGAGGAAGACGTTGTGCTGGAAGAGGACGACTGCTCAGTGGACGAGGACGAGGATCCGAAGGACCATGTGACGTCGACTGGGCAAAAAGTGAGAATCAAAGAAGCAGATTGGAACGAAATCGACGTACTGACGCCGGCATCGAGTGAGCCACCGTTCAGAGCCTTGAAGGCTGCCGGGGAGATATAGACGTTACCGGGCTCACCGCAGCCTTCGCAGGCGTCAGTGAGAGTAACATCGACCGTCTTGGACGGGTCGGATGCCAGAGCGACAGTGATCTATGTATCGCATATGCACGAATCAGCATCAGCACAGGGATGAAAATACTCGGACTCCACGTACGTGCTGGAAGCACTTTGACGAGGCAACGCCCATGTCGCCGTAGTAGTCGGGGCCGACACCGATGATCATGTCGTCGTCGCTGCTGTAGGTACCGCACGCATTCTGGGTGCTGTTTTGGTAGCCATAGTATGCGACTCCGGAGACATCGGCGCGCTTCCACTCAGGTGCGGCCTGGTGTGCGACACGGGCGTGGTGGCCGGCCCTCCTGAGCCCAGCAGCATTGAGGGATGCGCTGGCAGAGGCCACAAGGGCGAGGACACCGAAGGTGGTGGTGGGGTTTGAGGGAAACATTATGGTTTCTTGGTTGAGTTGTCTGGTCGGAGAGAGGACAGACGACTAAAGAGCGGAGGGAAACGAGTGAGGAAGCCGAGGTGCGGCTTTGGTGTGGTAGGAGAGGGAGGGGAGGCGGAGGAAAAGCTGAGTTCCCCATGCGGGCACAATGCATTTATAGCGACTCCGTGCGAACAGATGGGGCTCGGCTGTGAATAAGTTGGCAACCGTCCGCAGTCCACTTTTTTCCGATCCGGACGAGGGGTAGGCGTCGTCACGTCGAGGAGCAGCTTTGAATTCCTTGGTGTCCTTTGTTTTACCCCAGATTTCGCTGAGAGCCAGGGGAAAATCGTGTCGATCCCGATCCACGCACGACGGGTGGTCGTCAGGCAGGCGAAATTGACCCCTGATGTCATACAAAGTCTCCTTCTTTGCTCTGCGTTCTTTGCCGAAGGGGATGCAGTAATTTCGTTACAGGGCAATCGACAGCCAGCTCAGAACGGCAGGCAGAATGGTGATATGAACCTGAGTCTGTCAGTCTGATGAAAGCGAATGATCCTTGGTTCGTTCCAATTTGGGGAGCTCTTTGGTGAGCTTGAAGACAGTTAACTGGGATCAGGTCCGGGTTGGATGTGCCAAGACGGGACGCCGGGAACAGATTGAGGCGCGGAAGTCGGCGATAACACCCAAAAGGACCGACGCTCGGAGAACCTCATGTACCGAAAGGTCCGATTTACGAGTTTGAAGCTGTACGGAACGAGCTGGCTGGACTCAGAGTCAGAGGCAAAAGAAGAAGCGCCACGCGATCATGTGACTATGTCTAGTTCGCGTCCAATATTTCTCAAGTTCACCAACCCGACGAGAAACGCTAAAAAGTGACAATCAAACTACGCGGCATCCCGACATCCGGCGCCCCACGAACACACGCAACAAGAACGATCGAAACGACCGAATTCCCCAACGCAGCGCAACGTAAAAAATCGTCCGCGGATACTCGCTAGCCACAAGTCGCCTTTGCATAAATGAACCCGGGCCGAGCACATGCGCACTGCAATGCAACTAGCGTGTTCAAGCTCAGTTGAGTTTTACTGTATGCTCGGACTCCAGCCAGGCAATTGAACCAAACGACCGAGAATGTACGGGATCTGTCGGAACGTTTAGAATATATATGTTCGCTGTATAAGTTAGGCGTAGATATTACCGTTCTTCCGCGGTCGAAAGGTCTGACAAGTACCCAGGTACCCAAAGATAACAGCAGCAGTCTCGCTCGCTCGGCAAACCTGGAAAAAGATAGAATATGAATAAACCCAAAGCCGAGCATTGAATACATACTCAACCCTCGCGTAAGTACATACCTCCATTGAACGGCCTCAGCAAATACGACCTCACCGAGAAGAACTCACCAGTACCCGCCAGGCAGCAGTTCAGCGAACGTACTTGGGCACCAGTACAACAACGACCAAGCCCGCTATATATGAGATTCCCACCGGACACGATTAATTGCCAGCGTCGGAACTCTCCAGACCAACTCGATCGGAGTTGAAGGATTGAGCCCACCAGCCGACCGACGGTCAAAAGAGTGAGTATTCATTCCCGCTGCGGTACTCGTAGCTCGGGGCGAGTCAGCAGCGTTCGTTTGTTGTATAATGGCATTGGCGGATAAACGAACGTACATACCGGTATGTAGGGACTCCAATTCGGGGTGATGGCGCGACACACGAGGTCGGTCGGTCTACAGCTCCACTTGTGCGCCGAGGGTCAAGGACACGATAACGGTGCGCAGAGGAACGAGCGTCATCAACCTAAGTTGTGGATTATCAGACGATAGTTGAATGAATGAAAAGGGCGAGATTAATTAATACGCATAACATATGATAGGGCTGGCCTTGTCCAAAAAGGCATCATTCCCAGTCAGGCTCGGCGCGCGCTCTGTTCTTCCGAAGGAATCAGAGCAAAGTTCACTTCGACTAGCGAGGCCCGGGCATCGTCCGCTGTGTGTACATGTAAGTTCGCGGTCGGAGGCGTTGAATTCGTGCGGGCGGCGACATCTGGCCTTGGATTGGGCAGGACACGGGAGTTTATACGAGGTGCATGCAATCCTGCGGACCTGGATGGGATGGGATCATTCCTGAAATCATGGGCGCGGTAGGGCGATAAGGACAGTCAATAGTGGCGGTCAAGGTAGGCGCTTCAGAGGCGCTTCGACCATCCGCTTCAGACACGCTTCAACATTCGTTAAAACGTGGGAAAAGCGCAAAATGTTGAAGCGTCTTTGAAGCGTCGAAGCGCCTCCGGAGCCGCTTCACGCGCTTCAGAAACGCTTCAAAAAACGCTTCAGCACTGATGGAAATCAAATGATGTGTCCCTGGGCGTGAAGCGTTTTTTGAAGCGTCTCTGAAGCGGTTTTAGAATGTGACGGTCAAGGTGAGTTTCGCTTTGCCCACGCTTCTGATGCAAAATTAAGTTCTGAAGCGTCTCTGAAGGACACGCCGAAGCGTGTCTGAAGCGCCTGCGAAGCGCCTACCTTGACCGCCACTAATAGTGATTCCAAGTTGCCTGCTGAAGCACAAGCCGATGTCGACGATGAAACTGAGGGATTGGCCTTCAAGGTGTGAGGGACATTAAGAACGTGGAGACCCCACTCGTAATAAAACCCACCGGGTCACAAGAATTCTGTGACCGCTCCGCGGCCAGGCGGGTCAGGTCACAGACTTGTTTGACCGCCTGAAGGTCTACAGGGGTCAGGGTGTTACTGCTTTCGTCTTGTACCTCTACCTACCACACATTATACAATATCTCGCCGCTCGCCGCTTGCTCAATAATCCAACATGGACATGAGCAATATCGACCCGGCATTACGTCCACCGGAAGCGACCGCCGCGGCGTCGACGGCGTCTACGAATGGGGCAACTGCCTCGCTTCCACCTCCCACGCCCACGCCCACGCCCACGCCAGTCGCGTCTACCTCCACCTCCACCTCTACCTCTGAGCCTCCGCGTCTCGCGCGCCAGACTGGCGAGTCGCAAGTGGGTTATGAAGCACGCCTGTAAGTACCTTTACCTTCTCTGAAAAGCTTGTACTAATCACGCTGCAGTGCGCGCGAACGGCACAAGGCCCCGCTCGTCGAAACCTGCACCCATTTCGAGATTAAAGTTCCCAAGACCGCGTCTCTGGCGCGTCTATGCACGGCGCTAGTGCAGCATTGGTGCGTCAAGTACTTTCTACGCAAATCTTCGTGTGTACTGAGGTCATTTCCCAGGTTTCCAGTAGACAAAGTCCCCGGGCGTCGCAAATCCACCTCCGCCTCTGTCGGCCCCCAACGTCAATCCTCTGACACTGTGCCTGCGCACACCCGCGTCCAGCCCACTGCCTCACGACGTCCACCGCCGCAGCCGGCCTCAGGCGGACCCATTTCCGTCGTTCCGCGCCCCGCCCGCAGTTCAGCCCCAGGACCATTCCCGTTTGCTGCAGCCTCGGCGCGCGGAGAGCTCAGAGGCGGTGTACCACTCTTCGATGCGACGGGCGGCCCGGTATATATCCCTGCACCACAGCTAGACCATCACGCATCTTCAAGCGGTGCGACAACCTCCCTGAACCCTCCGTCCTTCACATCGGCCCCATCCACCACTACACCACCCACCTCTCCTTCGACTTCCCTCATTGCTTCACCGCAGTCTCGTCGTCGCACGCGCGTCGCTGCCGATCCTGGAGAAGAGGATGACGAGGAGGCCGCGTTGATACACGCTTACGGGGTGGAAGGCGCGCGCGCAGACGATTTGATGGGCTACGACGATGCGGACTCTGACTCCGAGAACGAGGACGACGACGAGAACGAGAACACGAGCGAGGAAGAGGCCCAGCATACAGCGTTCCAACGCAGTGTACGCGTGAAGGCAGTTCGTAGGGCGGAGGGAAATCGGCGCGCAGGTGGGCTAAAGACCCAAAAGGCGATGGTCAAGGCGTGGGATGTGCGTTATCTCCCTTTCCTTTCTGTGCAGTTTTGCAGCCATGCTTACGGTCTTTTCTCGCAGGAGTTCAAGACTATCATGCTGAAGCAGGGGAAGATTAAGGATGGCATTGTCGACGAGCACTCGCTGCTTCTTTATATCGAGTACAACGCCGAGCGAGAGAAGCTCACGCGCCGCGGGGAACCGATTCCTGGAACACGTCTCGGGGCCGTACGTGTTCCGCACCCTCTTGCACTTCCTTGACACCCATGTCTCCGTTGCTCAGTCGCAGCTCAAAAAGCTTTTCTTCGGCGCGCTTCGGATCCGGAAAGAACAGGACGCTTCGGACAAGACATTGGCCGGGAAACGACCCGCGACCACCTTCATCGCCTGGGAGGCCATTAAAAATCGAATGGACGAGGCGCTGGAGCGCGTTCGCAAGTAAGTGCTGTCATACCTTCGTGTTCGCTCGTACTGATTGAACTACCAGTGGTCTCGATGAAACCGAGGACGCGCCAGACATCCGTGCCAACACATTCCTCGCCGAAGTCACCGAGGAGCAACTCAAGAAAATTGGATATGGATTCCTAGCGCATCGCCAAGGTGTGTCACATTGAACCGAAACCAGTCAATTCCCCATGCTTATCAGCCGGTGAAGTGCGTCTTGCTGTGTTTGGCCACCTTGCATGGACGGCGCAGCATGCCTCGGGGAACCGCGGGGACGATTTTCGGGCTCTGAAACTGGCCGAGCTCCAGCCGTATTTCATGCAACATCCGACGCATAACATGAAGATCTTCACAGTACTCGGCCTGCAGGGGGAGGAGAAAGCTGGGAAACGGGGAATGCGCACAGTAAGTCCCTATCCGCTCTTTCAACTTACAATATTAAATTGAATGCCCAGGTCGTTAATCCGTCATACTCGGCATTCATCGCGCACAAAAACCCGGAAATGTGTTCGCTCGGCGCGTTCGCCATGTACCAGCACTATCTCCACGACGAGAAGCAGCTTACCAAGACATTGAACATCGACTGGCTGCGAAACAGCAGCTGGCGCAATGTGGGTAGCCATTCTCCTTTCCATTGCCTCTCGTCTCATCGAATTGTTCTAGATCCGTGTTTTACATGGGCCAAAGTCATTCGCGACCCCGTACAACGAACAGAACCTCTACAATTTGTACTGCAGGGCATACAAATTTGCGGGTTTCTCGACACGACTCAAGGCCCATTTGCCGCGACATCTACTAGGATATCGGCAAGAGGAGCAACGGTAGGAATGAGCCACTCTATATCTCTATGGATCTAATATGTAGCCTTCAGGGTCGACGGCACAGATACTGCCAAGTTAGGCTGGAAGCGTGGCCAGACGTACTTCGACACCTATGCTCCGGCATTGCCGAAGAAGGTGAGTTGCTACGAGCTGCCTCCAACCACAACGACAACTCACTCCGTCCGCTGCAGGCGATCCTCGGTGGGGCGGGATTTCAAGCCACTGAGCTGTACGAGCCGATCTGGCAAAAAGTGCTCGTCCCTCCACAATTCCTTCTGCTCGTCTGCCCGATGGCGGAGGAAATTAGGGAGAAGATAAAAGGTGTGTCCTTCCTCCATTTCAGCCGGTGGTGTTTATTCATGTCAACGTCGGCATAGAATCCGGTCTCGCGAATCTGTCTGGCGCCGACCAATATTGGGACATGGTAATAAAACTTCGCCCATACCTGTTCCAGGTAAGTTCTCGCCGTCCGCTCCAGCATCAAAACCTGATTTTGTATCCCAGTGCGGCGCCGCCATCTTCCAGAAATGTCCCAAGTCGGCAATATTCCGCCTACCTGCGTTTTCCGACCCCGACGTTATCAACTGGATGAAATCCACGTTCCCCAGCGATCTCGCGCTACTCACAGCGCACAAGGGCAGCCCAACAGACCTCGCCCAGATTCAGAATGTGATTCTCCAGCGAGCGCTCGAAAACATGTATGGGGCTCTTAGCGCGCAAGAAAAAACAATTCGTAACCTGTCAAAGACCATCGAGCGAAGGACGACCGCCCTGTCTCCTACTCAAGGCTTCTCAAGCTCGGCATACCACCGCCAAGGTATGTTGGGTCGTCCGATATTGTGTTCATCTAATTTATTGTCATAGCTCAACGCTTCTCTTCTCCGCCTCCAACCTCGACTGCTGCTCCCTCTACGCCTCAAGTCATCGTCCACTTTGACGAGAACATGGCGGAGACCGGCACGTACCACATCCTCGGCGCCGAAAATGGTTCAAGTCCTATTCGGGCTTTCGTCAACTCTAGTCCAGCATCGTCGGACGCGCCGCGCTCTGCGACCCAGGTCGATTTGGTTCTCCCACCCACCGCAGCGTTCTTCGCCCCAGGTCAGTTGGACTTCAAAATTGTTTTTTTAACCTCTGAACTCATCCTCATCGTCTCCAGGTGCCCCGGCAGGGATCGTGCCCTGTCACAATTCGATTCCAATCTTATCGCGACAACACCTATCTCGGAGGCGCCTAATGAAGCGCCCACAGATGAGATAACGAAGGGATTAGATATGGACTTAGATTAGATAGTTGAACACCTGGCAAACACATGGTAAAAGAACATTGCAGAACATTCCGGCACTACATGTTGCAGCAGGATGGTTTACGCACCGAGTACATACACAATTCATATTCACGAGGTTCACAGAACAGTATAAGTAGAGTAGTTAGTTTCTTGTATTCCTTAGTCTTTTATTCGATTCATTTCTCGAAGTCCTGAGCATCTCACTCCCCAATCCGCTATCTCTGTATAGTCGGACGAGATAAGGCTTTGATTGTGACATGCCCCCGCTGTTTGGTCAGAAGTCGGTCCGGTGGCCAGACGTCTTCGCGCTCGTCCGGCAGCCGAAGATGTGCTGGGCGGTATGGGGTCCCTCCAAGACGGTCGACAAGTTCAACGACGTCAACGAGTTCTGGACTACTTACGTCGATGGGGAACCTGTGTATAACGACGCGGGGGCGCAGACTGGAAAGAAGCCACCAATGCGATTGGTCGAACAATACTTCCAGGCCGCTTGGAGAACTCCCGATGGTGCAACGGTCAGTCGTTATGTATCTGTTATCCCATGGTCCGGAACTGAACACGCATATGCCCGGCAGGAGCGTACAGCGATTGCAAAGCACTGGGAGCGCTATCGGGAGATCCCACAGTGGATCGACGAACAGTCCTCGGCCCGCGGTGTGTCCCCTGCGACTATTATTTCTGAACTCGAAGCCATGCGGATCGTGGAGGGGAAGGTAAACGGCCTTAATTGGCTTCGGAAGAAGGTCGAAGAGATGCGGAAGGCGGTACGCGTTCATCATTCATCTCTCACCGTCACCCTCTCATCAATATCTCTTATAGAAGAAACGAACAGCAGCTGCAATGTCTGCGGTGGACACAACACAATCGACAGGTTTGGGACCGGCATTTGAAGAGGATACGACACGGAAGCGCGCACCAGCAATAGATCGTCGCGCCTCCAAGAAGCTAAAACTCGCCGGGTCACGAGGATAAGAGATACCTTTTTACTTGAGCTTTATTGTAGACATGAACACAGACTCTATTTCTCGATCACAATGTTTGATAAATGTCTCGTCCCAAGACAGGAGATACTTCTCCTCCCTTCCCTCTATATTCTTACTACGCTTATGGGTCCGTCCAAGCTGTGGAATGTGAGTTGTGCTTTCATTTACCCTACCATAGGCTTACCATAGGCTTACAACGATCCCCTAGATTCTTGTCCCTGCCTCGGAAAGCAGGTCACTGCTGAACCTCGCGACACTGGAGGGGTTCGAGAACAACAACCGCGGGCATCGAGCATTTGTTGTCGGTGTCGATGCCAGGTTTGTCCATGCACGCTTCGATAGAAACCCAGCACCAACAGCCATGTTTTCCAGCATCAGAATCAGCGCTGTCATTGCTGCCCTCCAAGCGGCCGGAGTTTACCATCCAGGCGTCGGGGGCCAAACACTGGTCCTCGAGAAATTATTCTATCAGCTTTGCAACTTCTCGTCCGCCCCACTGACACTTGTCTTCGTGTTTGATGGGCCAGGAAGACCGTCGATGAAACGTGGTATAAACGTGGTCCACCGTCCGTTATGGCTTATCGACCAGCTCAAGACCATGATCACGGCATTTGGGTATCATTTCTACGATGTACGTGGAACTTCACCATCGTTGACGGGCACCTAACTGACAGTTTTGAAGGCTCCCGGAGAGGCCGAGGCGGAGCTCGCGCTGCTTAACGCAGATGGTCGCATCGACGCAATTATCACCGAAGACAGTGATGCATTTGTGTTCGGGGCAAGAGTTGTCATTCGTACCTTGGGGTTCGTTCAGTCCTTCCACAAACATGCACCAGATACTAATAGATTTCAAGACCATCACCCCAGGACATCGCCTCCATCTACTCAATCGACGCTATCGAAAACACCGACACAGTGCTTCTGGATAGAGACGGCCTTGTTTTATGCGCGCTCCTTCTCGGGGGGGACTACGCCTCGGGTGTCCTCGGTATTGGCCAGCACATTGCACACGGCCTCGCTGCAGGTGGCTTTGGGACGGAGCTGGTGAATATTTTCCGTGTCGACAGTGCGGAACGCGGGAAGTATTTAGCCGGATGGCGCAACAAGGTTCGCGAAGAGTTACGAACCAATTCGTCTGGACGCCTCGGCAGGCGATGGCCCAGCCTAGCCGACAACCTACTGGACACCTTCCCCAATCCCCGCGTGGTCGATTTGTATCTCAATCCCTTAACCTCCGCGTCGCCGAGCTACCTTGGACCGATGCCAGCGAACACTTGGCTGCCAAGAGAGCCGGCCATCCACGACGTGTCGAACTTGTGCAGGAGTTTGTTCCGTTGGAATGGCGAAGAGCTGTTGAAAAAGCTGAGCTCGTGTGTTTGGCCTAGCGTCGCATTCCGAATGCTATCGTCGGTGAGTTGATGTCCCAGCCGAATTGTAACGGCTACCGAATATTCATCTCGAACTCCCGTTCAACCGGGAGTCTTCATTACTATCTAACGACTCTTACTTTACGAAAAGCACTCACGACGACTCTTATTTCTTTTACTTGTTCAGTCACGATTCGTACCATTTGTAACGTAGTGTATAGTTCCCAGGCTGCCGCCCAAATGGAATTACTCTTCTACTCTTACCCGCTCACACTGAAAGCCACCGCGCTATACTGGCCCTCTTAACGGCAGTCTAGCTTGGAGGCCCCACCGTGAAGGTAAAACCTTTCTGCCTAAAGGACTGATCTTCGTGTTTAGATCACTCGCTCTTACATCTCGAGAGGAGGTCCTCTCGAGACAGGTTAACGAGAGCCAAAGGAGGTCCTACGGCTCTCTGTTACTCCGCGTAAGGAGCGGAGTCCTACACCATTCGGACGCGACTCGTTTAGCTCAAGACTCGCCAGACGTATCCCTCGGTCTTACCCCCCAACTATAAATATTTGTGCGGAACACTCGACGCATCCTACACGAATGCGCGTTTCTAATCTGCGCCCTAGCGTTTTGTCGTGTATAGCAAGATAACGAATCTGGCCGCCTCTCCGACCACCCGAGGCCATTTGCTCAAGATCACAAAGGCTTCAGGATCGAAGGCCGCGTCGATGGATCTCGCCGCGTTGAGTCTGTATCGGGTCCGTGTTTCGACACAGAATTTTGTTGCCCTTGCGGGACTGGGTCATCTGCCGGCCATCGCACCTAGCGCCATCAAACTGGTCTCGATTCCAAGTGCTATTCTTGCCGTTGCACTGCGGGATATGTCGCTCCCGTTCACAGACGTGAGTCTCTCTTTTTCCCGAGTCTTCTCCAACTCTCATATCTATTGTGTCGATAGTTGGCCCATGTTCCGTTCGAGGATTCCGACAGTGGTTCTGAGATGTCGGTGGACTCTGACGGGGCCGAGGAGGATGATGCGCATTCTGCCATCATAGTCGACGTGATGGATTCTGATGAGGAGGACTTTGTGAATGCCCACCGGGCCTTGGGCTTGAATGGGATTATCGACTTGACTGATTAATTGGATGCTTATTCTACCGTGTAATCCCTTTCTTGAATCCTGTTCCCGTGTCCTCTGTGTGCGGCTCCGCGCATGTCAGATACGTGACCGTGTTATGTGAATTGAGCAGACATTTTCTCGGGGACGGGGGCTGTGATGAAAATATTCGGTGTTGTACTCTAGAATGCTCCAAGGTTTGGGTCTACAAACTGTGCTTTCAACTAACAATGAGCCTCCGCACTCCGCACTGGATTATATATTTAATTATATATTGTGCATAAAATTGGGGTCTGCGTCCCATTACATTACAGGTATCAGTACTGCTGTACACACTAAGGAAGGGGGAAAGGAAAGGGATTGCATGCCAAGAAGATAAAGTTTTCCGCCTGCACCAACACAAAGACTTCCATTTTGGGGTTGCTGGAGGTTTGGAGTGCAGGGATTGCCTGTCTGGGAAGGCCCGATCGTTGACCCCGCCCACCAAAAACACATTGACCTCAACGAGCGCGACGATCGGGCTGCCGAGACGAAGCTGTGACCGACCGCCAACGAGGGCTCGGCACACGCCTAGCGGGGTTTGAACCCGAGTGACCGCCGGCGATCGAGAGCGATCGGGGGCGATGACCGGGTCGCGGGGTCACAGGCTACACGCTATAGAACTTCAAGGAAGTTTGCCCCAGGCACGAAGAGAGTGCGCGCATGCGGCATGTCCCGCCGCGAAGGAAGAGCAGTTGGGCAAGTTCAATGGCGCCGCGAACCCGTGGTTGGCTTGAGACCAAGGGCAGGGAGTAACAAGCAAGCCAGAGCCAACCCAGTCCAAGGTCAACGATTCAGACAAGACGAAACCTCCGCTGATGGGAACAATCGCAGCTCGCTCAGGAAGTACATTCGCAGGAATGGCCAGCGCTACTCGAAGCTATATAATACAATACGGTCCGGACTATGTTGAATGTCCGTTATGTCTAACCAACCCTATGACCGATGAATGTTGAATCTTCTTTTCCCCTCCTCGGCCATTTAATCCTCAATCCCAGCAGGCTTCGTCAAACCCGCGACATCCACACCAGGAAGCGGCCACTTGCTCGCAAACACGCGCACCTCATCGCGCAGCTCCCGCACCTTCGCGAACCCAGCCTTGCCCTCCTCCTGCGTAGTCGCGACACGCACAAAGTCCTTCAGCATCTTGCTCCCGGCCTCCTTCTGCAGGAGGAGCGACAGCTGCACGGCGCGGTGCAAAAAGTCCGCGACGACCTTGACGTCCTCGTCGAGCATGTTGCGCGACGTGATCGCAGACGTCCCGAGCCGGATACCCCCGGGCACCTGTGCCGACGCGTCGCCAGAGACGGCGTTTTCTGAAAAGGGTTCCTGTCAGTACGCCGACGGCGCGTTATCAAGAAGAGATACGCGTACTGTTGATGGTGATCCCCATGAGATCGCAGACCTTCTCGACCTTGCTGCCGGTGAGCCCAATGGGCCGCAGATCCCAGAGGACGAGGTGGTTGTCGGTGCCGCCGGTCTGGAGCTTATAACCGTGCCCACCGAGCGCCTTTGCGAGAGTCTGGGCGTTGGAGATGACCTGCTTGGCGTACGCGCGGAACGAGGGCTGCGCGACCTGCAGCAGCGAAGTCGCGATCGCGGCGATGGTGTTGTTGTGGGGGCCACCTTGGCACGCGGGGAAGACAGCGTCGTTGACACGCTTCTCCAGGTCCTTCGCGTTCTCGAGATCCTTGCGGAAGAAGATGAGGCCGGCACGCGGGCCACGGAGGGTCTTGTGCGTGGTGGTGGTGACGACGTCGCAGTACTCGAAGGGGCTGTTGAGCTCCTGGGCGGCGACGAGGCCGCTGGTGTGCGCGATGTCCGCCATGAGCCACGCACCCTCCTTCTCCGCCGTCTTCTTGAGCGTGGCGTAGTCCCAGTCCCGGGGATAGGCAGAAGCGCCGCAGATAATGAGGCGCGGCTTGAAGATCTTGGCCTGCGCGGCGAGGGCATCGTAATCAATGAGCTGCGTTTCCGGCGCGAGACTGTAGGGCAGGGACTGGAAGTAGATGGAGGATGCCGTCATTTTCTTTTTGGCGGTCTGGATAGCAATATTGGTTAATCCAAGTCGACTGGGCCAATCGAACGGCACGCACGTAGTATCCATGGGTGAGATGGCCGCCGTCAGGGAGCCCGAGACCCATGAGACGGTCCTGAGGTTGAATCAAGGCGGTCAAAGCCGCGAAGCTGTAAAAAACCTGTCAGTCTGCCGCTCGCCTAATTGCGGAGGACCCTTACTTGGCGGTCTGAACAAGACGACTGTCAGCGACGAGAAAGGCCTCGAGGCAAAGGAGGGCTCACGCTGCCAGAATACGGCTGGACGTTGACGCCCCACTTTGCTGGGTCGAGATTGAAGGCCGCAAGGGCACGTTTGCGGCAAAGGATCTCAAGCTCGTCGATGAACTCGTTTCCGCCATAGTAGCGAGCATTGGGGAGACCCTCAGAGTACTTGTTGGTCAGAATTGAACCGTTTGCCTCCATGGCTGCCAAGCTCGTCAAATTCTGAGAGAATGTGGTCAGATGCAGCGATCCATCGATACTCTTGACGCGGAAGGCGCACCTCGGACGCGATGAGCTCGAGTCCGGTGAACTGCCGCCATGTCTCCTTGTCGATGATATTCTTGACCTCGGGGTCCAACTCCGCCAACGGCGTGTACAGAGGCTTGTTCTGGGGAGGAACAACGCGTCAGGGTCGGGTAAAGACGAGGAAGAGCAAGACGAACAAAGTCGGGTGTGGTTGCGGTAGCCATTGCTCGGAGGCGGAGGGAGGTGGTGGCAGGGAAGGAAGAGAGACGAAGTGGTCGAGTCAATAGACGAAGCATGCAAATTGAAAAATCGCGCCGCTTTTGAGGCGGCGCCCATCAGAAAACGCCATTCCCATCACGGCCGATGTTCAAATCGGTGAGCAACTCCGAACTGGCTCACTTATTCGTTGCCTGAGGCTGCGAGAGCGGAAAAAATCGGAGGATGCCCATAGCTTTCTCAGTAAACGCAGGGATGCCCTTGCTTACACAAGTTGAATTTTCTGAAATAAAATTGCGGTTGAACAACTTTCAACAGTACGTAGCCCGGCCACTCAGTTCAACCCAAGCACTTACTTATCTTCCGTTAGAAATGGATTTCCAAGCCATATATGTCACAGTAAGCATCCGGAATTACGCGTCCGTGGCGGGGTGCAACGGGCTACCGAATTCTTTCGATGTTCGCCGTTCATCTTGCATTTTCCTCGCCTCCTTTAGGATGTTGAATACGGAACGTTGAATGCCGAAAGGCCTGCTGAAGATTCTGGGGAATACTCGGTCAAATCGATGGTTATTACAGGTTATTACTGGCACTACGAGCGTATATATCTCGTCCATGCACAAATTACAATCGCAGCCAAAACACACTTCGAATAAACAGAATCTCACTATGCGGCGGGGTCGAGATATGTCTTGTAAGCATCGAGCCACGCCTGCTTTCCGGTCCCCTCGATGACATCGCCGTGGCAGGGGATGATTCGCGTGAAGTCCCAGTCAGCAACAGTCTTGACGTCGCGCTTCATCGCGCTGTTGAGATAACATCAACAACAACGAATTGAACAGTATGTGACATGTCGGCGGAACAACTTACGCCTTGTCTTCGCCCATGGACGCGGCGAACTTCTGGTGCAGCCACGAGGAGGGTCCCATGCTGCCGAGGAGAGGGACTGAACCGGAAGAGTTGGTCTTGGAATACTGGAACGGATGGGAATTAATCACGAAAAGGACGGTGAGGAACCGAATCGACAAACCTGTTCGGTACACGGGAGGTTGAAGAGGAGGTCCGCCTCAATCTACGAAGAGGTGTGTGAGTTAGAGGATGTAGGTGCAGTATGGTAGGTAGCACCATCGTCTTCGACGCCGGATGGAAGAAAGCGACGTCTTTATTCTTGAAGCCGGAAAAGTAGCTAGACGCCGCAAGGTATGTAAGAGGAAAAGACTGTGACTACCGACACTTACCATGCTTGAATCTAAGCAAAAGGAAGGCGAGTTGTGAGTCTAATGTATAACTCGGGCCCTAATCGCGCGCACCTCTTCCTCGAATCCGTAGGTGGTGTCGGGCGGGTCGCGGCCCCAGACGCCGTCAAAGTTCAGAGTCTTGTCGGCGCGCTCAACAGCAGCGGCAGGTGCGATCAGCTTGGCTGTCGGGTACGCCTTCTTGTATTCACCTACAAGCATCGGTTCAATACCGTCCAGCTCGTAGAATTTGGCGCCCACCGAGGAACAGGTGGTGCACGGCGTCGGCGCTGACAATATACCTTGCAATGACGCAGGTTCAGCGTAGGTCAGGGAAGACATTCGATGGAAATTCACTTGACGGGCCCGAGTTCGTCGAGCTTTTGCTTCGTTTCGGGGTCGAGTGTAGTGGATGCGAGAACCCATACGCCGCTGTTGGTCTTGATGGCGGTGGACCTGCCTCCTATTGGAAGGATGCCGAATCTTGCGAAGGGCCTAAAGAGGCGTTAAAAGCCGGCTCGCTCGGAGTTTGAAAGGGCGGACCGGGAAAAAGTCCAAACATTGGTCGCGACCTGGAGGGAGGGTGAGCGGACAGACGGCGGGCTGCCGGGGCCATACCTCGCGGATGACGGTGAATTTGTCGGGCATGGAAGTGGTAGGAAGTGGGAAGGGATCGGATTGGAGGATCAAACTTACGACATTCACGTGCATCGTTGGTTGAAACTCACAACTTGAACTCACCTTCTCATTCAGGGTTCCCGAACAGACCAGCTCGGAAAGGCGCCTCCATACCCAAAGCTGTTGTCTCAACGGCATCCATACGCGCCATCTTCTTCCTCTGCCACGCTGGGAACGATCACAAATCAAGCCCGCAGTTCTACGCTCGTCCGGCCCCCTCAACCCCAAGTCCGCCGTTTAATTTGGCGACGTGTGAAAGGCCTCTTTTGGCCCTCAACAGATTCAAGCTCCGACACCCCGTTCCTTTGTGGAGTGCCGCTATATTTTCTCAGCAGATTTCATGTCAAACGATTCTACCAGAAACGGCTCGGCTCTCAGATCTCTCCAAGGACTGGCCGGCACCGGAATCCGCGGCGCACACAACTGTCCGATTATGGGCTCTGCCTCACCGCGTCCTGGGCTGCCCTGATTTTTTCCCTGCCCTATGGTAAGCCTGCTTGACGCTAATCCCATTTTTCAACCAGCCCACCCGTCGGAGTGAATTTACCAGGACCTCAGATCTTTCTGCAACAGGGAATGCGCGGGAGAAGACAATATCTCGTCGCGGCTTCCATCTGTTATTCTCCGCGCTACGTACTAACTTTATGGGACATATGTCTGTTTGACCCTTGAGCATCACATGGGGTAAATGTTTCGCCTCGAGGCACCCCTTCCCGTTAGAGCTTTGTTCTGTTTCTATCGCCTTCTTCTTCTCAAATTCTTGCGAAGCACTCACAAACCAACTAATCAAGGATGCCAGTTTCTCCGGAGTCTAGATATAAGTACGAGTCTCTCCTTCCCTCTTTTCCCTCCCTCCTTCATGCCCCCCATGGCTTTCAAGTGCGCCCAGTGCCCCGACAAAACCTTCAGCTCCCGGGCCGCCCTCTACCAGCACTACCGCCAGGCCCCTCAGCACCCCTTCTGTGTTGAATGCACCAAATGGTGCCACGACGGTCCGGGACTGGAGGCCGTTCGTGTCGCGTTCCTTATCCGATGATATTATTGACAGCATTCCAGCACAACGCCGCCGTCCACCCGCAGTTCAAGTGCACCGTTTGCAAGACGGCCTTCCTAACCCAATCGTCCCTCGATGACCACTATCGCGGCAAAGCTTCAATCATCCACCCCAACTGCAACCGGTGCGGGAAAGGGTTTTTCAATGTCAAGGCCATGAACGATGTGAGCTCCATCCTTTGCCTCCATTATTTTCATTTACAACCCTCGCCTCGCAGCACTTTCGTGAGGCGCACCCCACTACCAAATGTTGCGGTCGCGTCATTTTCGACGACGACTTGTCTCAACATTACACCGAGTCGACTTACCACCCCAAGTGCGACATCTGCGCCATCGGGTTCAAGGGCGACGAAGCGTGCAGTCTGGTAAGCAGTTCAACCCTCCTGCGCCGTCTTGCTTATAATTATTCTGTCCGATCTAGCACGCCGCCGCCGAACATCCCGACCTCCACTGCGCCGCCTGCCACCGCCAGTTCCCCACCCGCGAGGCCATCGACGAGCACTTCCAGACATCCACCACCCACCCCAAGTGCCCGCAATGCGGCGTGGGCCTTCTCGACGACGCCACGCTCCGCGAGGTTGGTTTAATCGCCCTCGCCCACCGCCCTCGAGTTTCTGCTGAACGCCGATCCCGCAGCATTTCGCCGCCGAACATGCGGTCGTACCCCGCCTCCAAATCGCGCCGCCTCCGACCAGGGTATGCTCCTAGTCGCAGCCGTGCTCGAACCCCCCCGCTGATCGTCGACCAGGATCTACTCGCCATCGAGGACTCTGCGCCCGGCGCCCCCCGCCTCAACCCGATGCCCCTCCCCCACCCCGGCGACGAGGTCAAGACCTTGTGGCGCTCGACCGCGGTTGGTCCATCCTTCCCAACGCTCAATCGATTGCTGAACCGCGCACCCAGAACAAGATCGTGCCGAACCCCTTCGAGGCGTTCAACACGATGGTGGCCGTTAAGGACTCCACCTGGAAGGTCAGTGCTATCGAACTCTACAATACCCCCACGCACCTCTGACGATCGTCCTGTAGGCACCGGCCGAGGTCTACTACAAGTCCAGCCGCAGCTACATTGGAGGCGAGGTAATAGACGCCCCATGTTGAACCATGGTTGAAATTCGCTTACTGGTTGCAGATGCCTAGCACTCGCCTGCTCAAACTGGCGACAGAGGACTTGAAGGGTCACGACACTGTCCCTCGCCGCCAGGTACGTCCCCAGCCCAACTGAGCCCATCTATCCTTCAACATCGTTCCTTAGATCGCCTTGGACGACACACCCAAGATGCCCCAGGCCGATCGCTTCGAATCGTGGAAGATGTTCGTGCCATTCGTCCGAATCACCCTACATACCCTCCATTGCTCACTCCCCTGCCCTCCCTTCCTTCCTTCCAGCCTCTCCCAGCAAAGCTCGGCGAAGGAATCGGCCATCCGCACCACGGCGAACAGCAGCAGCAGCAGCAACAACAGCGCCAAGACGGTCTCGCCCCAGTCCTCGAGCTCGTCCCTCCACTCTGGCTCCGCCTCCTTCGCATCGGACTCGGGCTCGGGTCTAGGTATCCATTCCATCGTTCAACACCCGCGCGCCGTCCCCGCTAATTAATATCCTTCTGCACCAGGATCGTTCACGGCCAACACCACCATCACCGCTCACGGCGGTGCCACTCCGCCCAAGATCGCCCTGCCCTGCATGAAGTGCCAGCGCGCGGCGAGCGTCGAGCCCACGGCCACGTTATGTGGCCATGTGTTCTGTAAATCGTACGTTGGTTTAAGTTCAACTTAAACTCCATCCTTCACCAGCGCGCGTGCTGACGACGACCCGCCATCCATCCACAGATGCGTCGAACTGGCGGTGATGAAAACGAAAGCGTGCCCCAAGTGCGCGGCCGCGACTTTGCTGTACTGCCTCCTCCCCCTCCACCTCGACGACTGAACGTGGCCTTCGCCGGGAAGAACGTCGCTTAAAATCTATACAACCACTGGTTGGACTTTATCATCTTGCTTTGCTCTGCTGTATCGCTCTGCTCGCTCTGTACTGCTTTGCGTTCCCTCCTCCATCTTATTACCTCCGTATGCCTTATTATCCAAAAAAAAATCGATCCAGTTTTTTAGTCCTAACCAAGGTTGACCTTTGTTATCGCTCTCCTACCACCGCTCTCGTGCTGCTTTTTGTACTCTTTGTACGAGTATCATTTGAAATCCATTTAGTCCCTCCTTTTGCGGGAAAAAAACTACAGTTATAACGAACTCGTACATGGAGGTAGCGGGAATAATGGATTTAGCGGACCATCACCGTTTCGTCATCTTTTTCGCGTAAGCTCTCAACCAAACCTCAGGCTGCTTCCACCTGCTTCCCAAACGCTGCCTTCCTCTTGCTGTCGAGCTCTATTTCTTCTGATCTGGGCTCCCGGCTCTACGTACGCAACATCCCTGCAAGCTCAAGACGCGGAGACGGAGTCGCTTCTGTCACTGCAGGTGGCAGGCACCCTCGCTATAGCCTGCTCAACTTGCCACTTGGTCTCCACCGAGCTTCAAATCACCTCTTCTCTCACACAAGTAGTGCTCGGCCGAGACTCCTTTCCTTCAACGCCGCGCTGCCCTGAATCACGAATCTGCGCCCCATTGCTTCCTACTATCCACTGTTTGTCCGATTCACTCTTAAGACTCCCTCCGGTACCGCGCTGCCGTGAGTCCACCAAACTCTCCGGGGACTCGGACGACTCGGACGGCATGAACATGAGTGCCACTATCAAGTTCTACTGTACACCGGCATCGAGTGGGCACATCCTCCTCAGACTCGAGGAACACACCCGCCGCGTCCGCCGCGCCCGAATGTTTCGCTGGATTCCGATTGCTCTGCGCCCGGCGAGCAAGGAAGGGGACGCCGCGGCATGGTACGTTTGAATTCATTCTCAGCCAACCAACCTCGACCTCCAGGCGCAGAAGTACGCGTGGCATCTATCTATCTAAACTGCTCATGATCCTTGGCGGTCTGGGACTCCGGTTGATTTTTTTTTTCTTGAAAACCGTTTGGCGTCGACTTCGTGTGTCACTTCATTCTCTTAACTACATGTACTTACCGTGAGACAGTGACGCTCAGCATCATCTCGCGTTGCGCCGCTTAGTTGAATTTCCACCCGCACAACACGCCGCCGTGATGGGTGCAACTCGGTCCATCGTCTACTCACCAATAAACACTCGCCAGAGCGCTCCGGCGGCCCGTCCGGCGGAACTTCCTCGGTTGCTCCTGCCACCTCGTCCGAGTCACCGTTATAATTACTCTCTCTTCTGTACAAGGCTTGGGTTCGACTTCAACGCTGCCTCCCCTCCGTCCATCAAATTCGAACCTCGCGCGCCACCACCCCGAATATCCATGCGCTGGCACGTTGGACGCGTCCATCAGACTCTTTCCTATGCTGTATAGCAATTCAACGAATCGAGTTCATCGCTGGGCCCACCGTGACCTTCAAGTACCACTAGGAGGAGTTCGCGTCGCAGCCATTTGAACTTTTTCTCGGGCTTAGCGGACTCGGTCACTGGTTTTTTTTTTTTGGTTTGGTTTGGCGTCCGTCGCGCGGTCCATGCGTGTCACTTACATACACTCAGAGCTCGAGGTTTACAAAGGCCACATACATGGGGTAGGTCCTAGCACATGGGGGCGCCCGCGTTGCGCCGTACAAATATTCGGTTGAAACAGAATCCAGGCGTCCAACCCACCGTGATCGGTGCAATACTCGCCATGGTGCTCCGGCGGCGGGTCCGGCAACAATTCTTCGGTCGCTCCCGCCACGTTACAACCACTCCTCGAGCTCCGCTTCTTAATCACGCAAGCTCAACGACAAGGTTCAACTTCGCTGCCTCCGTCCATCAAATATGAATTCGAACCTCCGGCCTCATGACGCATTCATCCTTCCTTCCTCTTTCCTGTGCTTCAAAGGCATCGAATCGGGCCCACCGCGACCTCTGTCGGACTCGCGGCTCACTCGCCAGACCCTCCCAACTCCTCCAAGCGAACAAAGCGGATTGAGAGGCTGGCCAGGCCCAGACACCGGTACCTACTTACCCACCTAGCCGCTATACAAACACCGACCTCCGGCTTCGCCTTCAATCGGACAGGCAACTCCGAGTCGGCAAGCGTCTGTCTGCACCCGACGCGCGAATCTTATCAGATTCCATGTGCACCTGCCACGCTTCCGGTTGAAAAAACTGACAGCGTCGTGTGGCGGCGAACTCGGAACTCATCTAGTACCCCCGAGCGAGGGAGCTCCGGCCGACCCGAGCAGGACACTGGCAGCGGATATAGTTGTTTTTTCCAAAGACGCCCATTTGCAGAAGACAGACCACAATTGGGGTTGAAAACAATTGGGGTTGAATTTTTGATCCACAAAGAAAGCAATGCAATGGAGAAAACACAAGTCATAGCGTCGTCGTCGTCGTAGCACCGATTTTTTTCGCCCCCCACCCTACTTCACCTCCTCCACTTGATGCGCCTCCGCCGGCGTTTCTGTGGCCCGCTGCTCACGCGCAACCCTCCTCCGCGCCCCAGCAGCCGACTCGCGCCCAAAGAGCTTCGACCGGCCCTCGCGGTACTTCATGACGACGAGCACGACGATGACGGCGAGCCAGTAGAAGACGTAGGAGAGGACTGAGCCGACTGCGAAATAAACCATCATCAGTTCTTGTTTAATATCGAAGAATAGGTTGAGAGGGAGAGCCACTTACGCGTCGCGCTATTCGTCCACCCCAAAATCGCATTAAACACACTCCACCCCTGCCCATCCAAATTATCCTCCGGATTACAACAATCCAAGTGCCACACGCTCCCCTGCACCCTAAAGCTCCCCGGCCCATCTCCCCCACTATCATCCACGTCCCCCCCAAGCAGCTTGTTGAACGCGTGCTCCTCGAACGCCCACACACTGCGCGAGAAGAGGCCCGCGCCGATGAGGAGGAGGAGGTTGGTCATGAGGATGAGGAACAGCGAGAGGGTGGTGCGGGAAGCGAAGGTGTAGATTACGAAGCCGACGATGAGGCCGCAGAGGAGGCCGACGATGGTGGCGATGGGGATGGAGGTGGCGGGTTGGCCGAGGGAGACGCCGCCGACGAAGATTACTGCTTCCATGCCTGCCATGCGCGAATGTCAATAAGTGGAACGTGAGAATGAGGAAGGGGGAGAGAAAGCGTTACTGACCCTCGCGCAGGACGGTGATGAGGGGAAGGACGAAGAGGACCCAGCGGCCGGCTTGGGTACGCCCGTCGGTGCGCGTGCCGGAGAACGCGCGCTCGAGCTTGACGCGCCACTTTGCCTTTGCTGAACAACACGCAAATCAATATTCTGATTAACTGTGGTTGAAAACGCAACAGCTTACCCCGATCCATCTTGAGCATCGTAACGCCCATGACGAAGATCATTATGCTCGCGATGAGCTCGAAGATGCCTGCGGGGAAATAAGTTGAATGAATGAACGGAAAAAGGGAAGGGCGGACAAACCTTCCCATAATTCTTCCGACTTTGCCCAGAGGTCGGACGCCTGTGTGAACCATACCGCGATGAATCTGTGGTAAAAGTTCGTCAATACCGTGGAGCATTGAGAGGAAGCGAAGAAGGCTTACGCGGCGCCAATGGCAAGGGCGAGGAAGAGGCCGAGGCCAGCGCCAGCAAAGATCTATATATACGCGTTAGTGACAGCGACCGAAAAGGTGTTGAACCATACCTGGATGCGGAGTTTGCGGATGAGCTTGCGGCGGTGGGCGGGGTCGTCCTCGGGGTCGCTCACGACCTCGTCCTTGCTGTCGGACGAGTTGTCGTTGCTGTTGCGGCTGCCCGCGATGGCGCCCCTCTGGCCGAAACGCGCAGGGTCCTCGTGGACGATCTGCTCTGCGAGGCCGAGGAGGACGGATACGATGATGGCCGCCTCGAGTGTCTCGCGGAAGACGATGAAGAAGATGGGGACGGAAAACAGGTTTTTGCCCATGGCGGAGAGAGTGGGGGGGAGTGCGCGACGGGGAGGGATTGAAACGCACGAGTTTATATGGATAAACGTAAGATGTCAGATATCTTATCGGATTACACGTTATCGCCATCTTATCAGATCTTCTTGCAGAGTTGTGCGAGGATCCACCCGCGTTTGGGCTGATTCGTGAGAGGAAACGTCGAATTCCACACGACGGGACGAGGCTAGAACGTCTGCCGAGGGTTGCAACAGGTTGAAACCAATAGGAAACGTGGATCGGATCTTCATTTATCCTTATCTGATATCAGCCGCGCGATAATCGGACGATTCTCTTCCCGGCCACAACGTTTTTAAACCGGCCCAATTCAAAGACGATGCATCCCCCACAATGTGGCCTTCTTACCTGCTCCCCTCCCTCCTCGCAGCACCCCATGCCCTCGCTGCAGTACACGAAGTCTGGTGGAACCTCACATACGTCCAGGACATCAACCCCGACGGCCTCGCCCCCCGCCGCGTAATAGGCGTAAACGGCACCTGGCCACCCCCGCCCATCGACGTCCAGCAGGCAGACACCCTCGTAGTACACGCAACAAACTCCCTCGACGCCGTATCCTCCCTCCACCACCATGGCATGTTCTTCAACTCCTCCTCGTGGAACGACGGCGCTGTCGGCGTGACAGAGTGCGGCATCCCCCCGAACGGCGGCCAGGCGACATACAGCATCGACGTGGCCGGCTCGGGCCAGACGGGCACGTACTGGGTCCACGCGCACGCCTCGGGCCAGTACGTCGACGGCCTGCGCGCCCCGTTCCTCATCCACGCGACCAAGGAGCCCCACGTTTACGACGACGAGTTCACCGTCGTCCTCGGCGACTGGTACCACGACGAACACGACGTCCTCATCAAGCAGTTTGTCAACATCGCAAACCCAGGCGGCGCCGAGCCCGTCCCTGGTCAGTGCCCCTCTCGTCCTTCCTGCGCATTATTATTATTTTACTCACTCATACCCAGACGCGGGCCTCATATACTTTGCCCAGAACGGCACCTACCTCGGCCCCAAGACGGGCACGTCCCCCTCCTCGGGCACCGCCGTCGGCTTCAACGAAAATGCCACCCTCCCCTTCGCGCCGGGCAAGACCTACCGCCTGCGCGTCGTCAACACCTCCGCCTTTGCCATGTTCTTCTTCTGGATCGACGGGCACGACATGCGCGTCATCGAGGTCAGTGCTTTCGTCTCCTCATTCATGCTTCTTCGCTTGAAAATTTGGGGTGGAATTGAACTGAATGCAATGCAACGCAGGTGGACGGCACGGACGTGGAAGAATCCCCGATCGACCTCCTCACGGTGACCGTCGCCCAGCGCTACTCCGTCCTCGTCACCGCCCGCAACGACACCACCGCCAACTGGGCCGTCCACGCCAATATGGACACCGACATGTTCGACACCGTCCCCGACGCGCTTAACCCCAGTACGTTGCCCAACTCCCTTTCTTTACCCTTCCTTCTCTGGCCGCGTAGGCGGAAATAATTGTTACTAACTGGGAGCGACTACCGCAGACTCGACAGCCTCGATCACGTACGACCAGGCCCTGGAGGTGACCGACTCGGGCACGATCGACGCATACGGCGACGTCGACGACATCCACCTCGCCCCGCTCGTCGCCGAGCCCGCCCTCGCCCCCACCCGCACCATCGAGCTCGAGGTTTGTTCCCCCTCCTCTTAATTTAATTCAATTCAATTTACTCATGTACTTACTTACACTTACACGCAGGTCTTCTTCGACACAATGGACGACGGCACCAACCACGCCATGTTCAACATGGTCACCTACAACTCGCCCCTCGTCCCCGCCGTCCTCTCCGCCCTAACCTTAGGAGCGAACGCCACGAATCCCGCGGCGTACGGCCCGCAGAGCTTCGTGCTGGAGCATATGGACGTGGTGGATATCGTGGTGAAGAATGGGGATGCGGGGAAGCATCCTTTGTGAGTCGCGTCTTCCCGCTCTCTCTTCTTATGCTACTCGTTATTTTATTGGGTACGATACTAATTGTTTTTTCGCGCAGCCACATCCACGGCCACAAATACCAAATCGTCGCGCGCTCCTCGGACTACACCTCGGACGACCCCTCCGTCATCACCATGGCGAATCAGACGAACCCCCTCCGCCGCGACACGGTGCAGATTGAGAGCGGTGGGTCTGCCACTTTGCGGTAAGTCCTCCCTTGCCTCTTTCCCTCCTCCTTCCCCTTTCTTCGTATTATCATTGTATTGCATACCACGACGCTAACGCGCCGCGCAGAATAATCGCCGACAACCCCGGCGTCTGGTTCTTCCACTGCCACATCGAATGGCACCTCGAAGTCGGCCTCGCAATCCAGCTCATCGAGGCGCCCCTCCTCGCCCAGTCCCTTGCCTCTTCCTCCCCTTCCTCCGGCCCCCCTTCATTCCTCCAAGAAAACTGTAAAACCCTCGGCAAGCCAGTCGAGGGTAACGCCGCCGGCCATACCGGTGCGCAGGTGGGCGACCTAAGCGGCCTCAAGCTCGGCCCGTACCCGCAGAACAACGGCTGGCACCCGAGGGGGGAGGGCGCGATGGCGGGGTGTGTGCTTAGTGCGGTGTTGGGTACGTTTTCCCTCCTTCCTCCTTGGAGTAATCATGCTTAAGATTAATCGACGCTAGGCATGCTCACCGTTGTGTGGTACGCGCTGGGCGGGCGGATCACGGAGGAGGAGGAGGAGAGGGATGTGAGGGCTGCGCTTGCGGCGAAGGAGGCGAGGAGGGGGCGGTGGGCGGGGGTGTTTAAGAGAAGGCAGTAGGGGTAGTGTGTCGCTTGGCTGAATTTCGGAACCGCTGGCGTTGGCGCCGGTGAAAAAATATGCAATGTACTGCGATGATCACGATTTATGGATGGCTTCGGTTTTGGGATATTGTGGCGACTCGGACGAGGAGGATTTAATTTCGGGAGTGTCACGGAACACGAGCTGTGACGGAACGCGTTTGAATGAATTGACAGGTAAATTATCGGACGCGCCTGGGTTGGCAAGCTGAAGTTGAACGCGCGTTGAATCAGCTTCATTCATTGGGATTTGGACATCTAGCTATCTCGCCACGCGGCTGAATGACAGGCAAGTCGATAGAGGGAGCGCAGTTCAGTTCAACTCGAAGTTGGGATTCAGACAACTTGAACGTAAAATTGTGAATTGTAAAAAGGAATAAAGATTAAGTACTACAACGCAGCGCTACTTCAACACGGTGGTTGGTAGCCCCCAACGCTCAGGCTCAGTCACGGTCGAGATACTTGCTGTACGCAGACGCCCACGCCGCGGCCGCGCCCGTCTCGATCACGTCCTAATACAATTCCACGAAAAATTCAGATCAGTGTCTTGAACGGAACCCGAAGAAAGGGAAGGAGCACGCACCCCATGGCACATGATGGCGCGCTCCGGCGCCCACCCGAGCACGGTCTTCGCGTCGCGCGTCATCGCCCTGCACGCCCAAAAAATCAGCTTTATTCGTGTAGAAGAAAGATTCAAGACGCACGCCTTGTCCTTGCCCTCGCCCCACACAAAGTGCTTGTGCACGGACCCCCACGGGTCGAGCTTGCCGAAGATGGGGACCTTGGCGCTCGATTTGGTCTTGGAGTACTGCTCCGTCGCGGGGAGGTTGAACAGCAGGTCCGCGACGACGAGCGTCTTGGAGGGGATGTGGAAGAAGGCGACGTCCTTGTTGTTGAAGCCGGAGAAGTAGCTATAGTAATCGAGTGGTTAGTTCAAGTACTTCGTTTCTTGAAGGAAGACAAGCCGCACCAAGATGAGATCTAATTTTATTTTTCAACCGTGTGAGCAATGCGGCAACCGGTGCGACGAAAAACGCCACAGAAAACAAACACACACCTCATCCTCGAACCCATACTCCGTGCCCGGGGCGTCCGCGCCGTATGCTAGTTGCACATGAGCCAGGAATCCAACCGTGGAAAGAAACAGAAAACAGAAACGGAACGCACCACCGTCCAAAGCCCACCCCTCCGTCTTCTTCTTCGCAATCAGCGCCTCCACGCCGATTACCTTCGCGTGGGGGTACGCGTCCTTGAATTGGGCTGTATAGTAGGAAAGGAAAAAGCACCGATCAGCAGATTCTCCCGCGAGGCGAAAGAGAGAGAAAGACGAACACAGGAACATGTGGTGCACTGCGTCCGCGCCCATGATCCACCTGAACGGAGTCAGTTGGTTCAATTCAGGAAGGAATGGAGGAAGGAAGGAACGTACCTGACTGGACCGAGCCTGTCAATGGCCGCCTTGGTCAACGGCGTCAGGGGTGTGGATGCAAGGACCCAGACGTCCCCGGTGGAGAGGCGGATCGCTGTGGAACGCCCACCTTATCGATAGAAATAAACGGTGAGCAAGGGAACTTGAACTTGGATTGTAAAGGTAGCAGCGCACCGAAGGGGAGGACGTGGAAGCGCATGAATGGCCTATACCCGTTTCAGTAAGTATCTTCCAGGAAAGAAGCATGTTCGAAGGAAAGCGGACTTGGAAAACGTCGTGATATCGGGCGTCACCTGAAAGGGGAGGGAATCATTAGTCGAGGGAAGGCAGACAGGAGGAAGCCCGGCCTACTTCGCGGATAACAAGCTCTGGGATCTCTTCGGCCGACATGGTTCGATTGGGAAAGTAAAGTGCTGGGAAGCGGGGAGTGGGGAGGTGGGGAAAGGTGGGAGAGATAGCGACTAAGAGCAGCAGATCGAGCTCTGTTTTATCGTCCTCAGGGCGCCGGCTCGTCGCCGATGTCGCGACCGCATAACTGTCATCGCCGTGCGACGCGGGTGCTGCCAGCTGTGCTGCCCGATAGTGACCGAGGCGATTGTAATGGCGGTGGTAGGGGGTTGATCACCGAAGCCGAGTGGGATCTGCAAGGATCCTCGCGGCGCGTTTAATCGCCGTTTGTTGATGGCGGTCGCTATGACCGAGCCCGAGCGATACTGTGCGTGACCGCGCCGCCGCCGCCTTTGCAGTGCTGTGGTCAGAGTCTGGTCAGCGATAAGATCATTCTTTCGCAATGCAATGTCGGTTTTTCCAAAACCTCTACTCTTCAAGCTTCAAGCTTCATGGTTTTCAACATTTTGCCCAACTTGAACCAATCGAACTGGTTGAAATCAACGCCCAGGGATCGACGGACGGCGCCACGGTCGGGGCGAAGATACACGAGCAGTGAGCACTCTGCCCAAGGGACCCGGGGCGGTTGGGACTGGAGGTTGGATTTGGGGGCGGGCTGGAGGCGGACAACGTCGTCTGCCGGTAAAGTCAGTTGCCGGTGAACCGATGTTCAACTTACGAAGATCTGCAAATCCTGATCCGCGTTTTTGTCCGCCTCGCTGTTTAAATTCAAGGCAGTGGGTGAACGGATTTATCAGCATAGAGGAAGATATAAGATCATTGAGCCTCTCTTCTCGTTCTCTTGCGACGTTCTACATAAATTAAGTGTTCACTTTCGCCGGCCGAGCGGAGTTCAAACTGGTTGATTAGTCCTATTCCGATCATTGACCAATTGATCGAGGAATATATACATTCTTGGCGTTGCAGGCGGCAATTGCATTTCTCTTCCCTCCTTCATTCTCCTCCTCCCCACTCTTGCTCCAATGTCAGATATTGTAATTCGCGAGGTACTCTAGGGTCTCCACCCATCTTCCGCTCAGCTCAACCACAACGCGTTCCAGGTCACGAAAGACGTTTGGACATTTTCCCGGTTCGTGGTCCACTTGCTACCTTTGCTTCTGACCGCCTCATACCCTGTGTACTTAGACCCTTTGCTCTCTTTGGCTGGATCCACATCGGTATCGTAGAGCGTCTATCGAAGGGTAAAAGACTCAACCACGTCTAGGAGGTCGTTCCACCGCCATAAAATTATCCAACGGCGGAGTGTGGGTCATAGCCTCGACTCCTCTGAGCCCCGAAACCAAGGCTGCCTTGGACGCGCTGGGCCCCGTCGAGTAGGTCTCTTCAACTTCATCTCGCTCTCAACCGTCAACCGAGCCAATAGATATATTATCGGGATAAACGCTGTTCATAACTTATACCTCGGTACGTGGCCGACTGTCGTGGCTTACAGTTGGCTCAACAACAGCATGGTGATGCAGGCGAATTTAAGCGCGCATACCCAACAGCAAAACTCATCGTGCCCGCCGGGGCTGTGGCGCGTTGCTCCGACAAGACACTCTCCTTCGACGGTGTCTGGGGCAAGGATGCCCCCGAGACCACGTACGGCTTCGAAAACGATATCAAAGCATGGTACCACTCGTTAATTACCCACAAACCCGTCCTTCTACTAACAATGCTTATAACAGCTACTTCTCCGGCCACTCAAACAAAGACGTCGCCTTCTTCCACCCAGCGTCTTCCACTCTGGTAAGTCCAACGTAACACTCGATCCCCTGAATCACATCTAATGCTCCACCACCAGATTGAAGCGGACCTTGTCACCAACCTGCCGGGTGCTGAGCAGGTATGTTCGATTCCTTGACCGCCGGACCTCAGCATCTCACATGTTCCTCAACATCCAGTATTCCAAATCCAACTTAGCCGGCCGTTTCCCGTTCTACGGGCCCCTCGGCAAGCCCTACGGGTGGATCCAAAGCAAGCTCGCTGCCGCTCGCGTCGTGGACCCCATGTTCGTTCAGAGTTTATTCATTGGTTCACCAGCTGGCTAATTCTGATCCTGGTATCTTTTCAGTGCGATGGCGCGCGACGTGAAGACTGTCGCCGCTTGGGATTTCTCGCGAATAATTCCGTGCCACGGAGATGTGATCGAGACGGAGGGTAATTCGGTCTGGAGGCAGGCTTATAAGGCCCAGCTCTAATTTGTATTGATTCGGGTTCGCAAGTTGGCGAAATGATGATTGTTTCCACTTGATTTCGCTAGTTTCAACTTGGTTGAACACTGAGGTACTGTGCAACATGTCTTCAGATCGCTGCGACGTGACGACGGAAGTTGAAAATTTCGATAACATTGCGCTTCGTCCTACACGTCCCCACTTGAATCTGCGGAATACGGTACAATTTTCTACCTGGTTCACATCCCAACCACCGATTTAAGGAGGTCCACTGCAGTCTTGGCGGAACCCCACGACGACTGATATCCTGCCCCGCCGTGGCTATGAAAAATGTGAGAGACGGGAAGTAAAGTAGGAGCAAAAAGGCACGCTTACCCGTAATTATGCACAATTGGATAGCTCTTGTCGGCCACAGCTGCATTGCACAAATGTGAGGAGGGGTTCGAATGCATGCATGGCATGGACTCACTCAAGGAGGATATCTCCAACCGAACCCCGCCCTTCCTCGTGGGACGCAGGCCGACGCACTCTTCCACAACCTCGAGGTCCTCAATGTCACGATTTGCACGCTTACTCGGCGGGAGGAGCGCTGGACACGCTTGGATCCCGCGCTCCTTGATCATTTTCACCGTTTCTGGTCGTGAAGTGGGATGCCTGCGCGTAAAATAAGAATTTCAACCCATTTTGTTTTTCAACTTGGATGGTTGCGGAAACAAGCTCACCAGTCGTCCGGCTGGAACGTCCCCCCAAGAACGACGTGGCCTTCGCTCTGGCGCGGAATAACGTACGACAAGTGGCCGTCTGCGTGGTAGTAGGACAGGCCGTAGTCCACCCAGGGCGCGTGGACGATCAAGACCTCGCCCCGCGTGGGGTAGACATTGGTATCTGCGAGAAATCAGCTGGTGTAGCGGTGAGTGGGGGAAGAGGTGACCAAGAACGTCGCCCAGGGAAAGTGCGCCAAGACCAGTACAGTTGATTACCGCGGCAGGCTCGAAGGACGGTGGGACGCTCGTCGGGGAGGCGGGAAATGCTTCTAAAGATGGACGGTCCGGTTCGGAAACGAGAGCCGACAGCGAAGGGAGAGTCACTCTGAATGCACGTCCCCCTAAGGCCAAGAATCGGTTCATGAGGTACGGAAGATATTTGGGCACGTCCACATATATCTGCAATTGAACGCCGAACTCCGTTGTCTGTTTGCGGCACATGTGAGTGTACTCACTGTAGAAAATACTCCGCCGTAGACAACGCCGTCCGGGAGCTCATTCGAGTCTAGGCGGTGAAAGTCTGGATAGCACTTTGCGATGTGCTCACTCTGGGGCTGATACATAGGTCCAGACTTTGAAGAATTGAGAAGGATTAGACAAGCGGTTGACTTCAACAACACTCACGACTTCTGCGTGCTCCTTCTGCGGCCCAGTCATAACAGGAAGCAAGGGGGTCTTCCTTGATGAGCTCCAGGAAAGTTGAGAGTGTATCGGCCTCTAATCCTGTCCAGGTTTGAGCAAACGGTATTCGAGTCCTGAATCAGAACAGACGGTGGAGGAGCGCGTTGGTCGTTGCAACGCTGATGTGGTTGGCTCCAGCCCAACAAGAAGTGTACTTTATGCTCTTTGGGTCGCTCGGAAACATCTCTGCGAATATTGTGACGATGAAACCGGCCTCCAATGCTCGAATCGCAGTAGATAGTCCAATTACGCCTGTTCAGTTGCAATATAAATATTCGGTGTGAGTTGGAGGAGAGCTCACCTGCTCCAACTACGAATACGTCGAGATTCCGTTGCATTATCGACGTCGTGCTTGCTGGTCCACTGCGCAGTGGGTGGTCGAGTGATAACAATAGATAACGGGGTTTAGAGGTGGTTGATCCGGTCGGCGACACGGAGATAGAATTCCAGGGCAACCGCAGGGTACTTGCGAGGTTACGAGGGTCGGTCGGGAGAAGGTAGGTTAACCCCCACAACGGTAGAAGCGACTCCAGACTGTGGTGTCCGGGGCAAATAGGTAGAAGAAAGGACCAGCTATGGACGTCAAAAAGAATGTCCAGGGCCAGAATCGAACTGACGTCAATCGCGATTGATGAGTACACCACAAGCGAGCATACTAACCACTATACTACCTAGACGATGGAATGCGTTGGTTCTATCCTCTGCCGAGAGCGTGTCTTATTTCGAGGGAACTGTGGACCCTCGGTACCGCGATGACACTGTCAGATTCACTCTTCTGCACCTATTTCAGCGTGAACGTGTCGCCTGGCAGCGACACAATGACCCTGCCCCCCAACTTTTCTTTCAATCATGCTCCGTACAGTCCCAAAAGGCAGATGCAGCTGCCATCACTGAGTCCCGAGGATTCAGAGCCTTTGGCTACCAGAATTGCCGCCTCCGGACCCCGCGACCAGCTCCAATCTCCCCTCTTCGCCTCATTGTACCCCGAGCTGCGGAACCTGGATCTTCAAGCACGCGCTCACGGAATACGACGACCTTACTCGGCCCTATAGCAACGAGTTCTACTATCGGCCTGGCTTCGAGTTCGCCGGCAGGATCGACACAAATCTCCTGCTGACCTGCCGCCTGATATATCTCGAAACCCACCTTGCCCCGATCTCGCTGAACGAGCATGTATTCTGGATGTATCGGGCGCCGCCAGTCTGGGAGTTTTGCCTCCGACCCCGAGAGGTACTTCTGGAGAATGACACCTCAGCAACGTGCCGCGGTGCGAAGAGGTGCGGTACTTCACCCAGATGTACTGGCTAGAAGGTCGCAGGGCCCAGCAACTGTGGGCCATGGGGCTGACGGTACCGAAGCTGTCCATCACCATCCGTCACTCGGACTGGTGGTACTGGGAGGACCACGAAGACCTTCGCATGCAAGATCCGAGCCAGGGTTGGGATACCTGGATCGAGAGCTATGCCGGGGCTACAGGAGATCGAGCTGGAGCTCGAGACTCTCGACGAGAAAAGGGAGCAGTTGGACCAGCGAGTGGAGGCCGCTCTAGGGTGGAAATTTCCCTGTCCAGGACGGTGGTTCGCTCGTTCATGACGGGGAAGAGCCGCGTAAGTCGACAAGGCTCGCCTCGTCGCGGCTGGGTCCGGACCATGCCGACGAGTACGACGACTACAATTATTCGGATGAGGAAGATGACTCGGATGATTCGGATGAGGACGAGGAAGACGACGAGGAGCGCGAGGGAGATGAGTCAAACGGAGGGAATCAGCAAGGCGCGGAGCTCTATACCGTCGAAGAAGAAACTCCGTTGGCCGCTGTCGAAGTCGAACAGGAAGGAACTCGTCAGGACAGCGCTAGGCGAGGAGAGCCCAGACGAACCAGCAGATCAAGAGGACGCCGTCGTCATTGAAGATGCAGACATTCCTCCCGCACTCAGCAGTGAGGCGGCTTTGGACCGAAACTATCCAATCAACATGAAACTACACGTGCAGAGACTCAGGTTTGTTCACGAACGTCGTCTGCCTCTGAACGCCCACGTCTGGTATAATTTATTTCCTTGGGAGTTTTTCCCTCCGATACCTACGAGCCATTTGGAACTCGCTGCGTAACTGGACCTGTCGTGTAGAATCGCAACTCAAATGTACTTCTCATATACCTGAAATGAACTCGATGTCGATTTCAAACTTTGAACACGGTGTCAGTGTATGTTGGTCCAATCACCCTCGACTCGCGGAAGTTAACGCACACAACCCTGTATTCATAGCGCCCCAGACGGCGTTTATAACGATGAATGCGGGATGTTCGCGACGGTCTAAGGTTGAAAGGTATCATGCATTAGCAGAAAATGTGGAGTTGGATACCACACCCATCGCGGGGCTTCGTCTGCACGGTATATCTGAGCACCGACAATGACTCTGGCCAGTGCGAACCTGGAAAACGTTGCATTGGCATGATTATTGTACAGACAGTTTGAGATGGAAGAGCGCACATATTATACGAGGAGGCGTTGACGGTCCTAGTTGCCACAGCGCTAGCGTTCGGGAGCGCCATCCGACCTGGACACGTGTATGTAGATACAGACCTTGTCTGGATAGGATGCGTGTAACTAGAAGTAAAACGAGAATCAGAACAGCGCCGCTGGTCGAGCAACTTTGGAAACACCCTACGGGTAGGGAAAAAAAGACCACTGGCCGATCCCTAATTCCAATTCGGTTGGAGGAGGTTGGTTGGTTTGGAACGTCGTGAACCTGGCGTAATAAATTGGATTTGTGAGTCGGCCGGAGCGAGCGGAAATCGAACCCAATGTCCCGCAGACTCAGGTAGGGCACACTGCCAACCAACGAAGCGCCTCTGTGTGCCAGCGAGTCAGCGATGTCTGGACAACATCTCCCAATTCAGAAATGGACGTACTGTGCGTGGATGGTGCATGAAATACAAATGTAGAGCTGGGGAATGGTGTATTCTGCGCGCGCAACGCGTATTGTTTAGTCGGAGGAAGACGTAGGCGAAACGGACCGTAGCTGATAAACTATTGGCACCTACCCGAGCAGAAAGCGACAAGCGAGGACAGAATGACGTCCCGACAGTCAAAATTGTGAAAGGGTGACCAAAGACCACAGGACGATCTGCGACTGTTGAGTCAGAGGAGCGAAATCGCCAGTGCAGTACTTACCCGCTTCGAAACAAGCCGAGAGGGGAGCTCCGCAAGCAGAAACACGAGCCGGAAGACACTGGTGGGCGGTTAATTTTCGTCAACCATCTTTAATGACTCTGTAGGTGGTCCGCAAGTTCAAGTCTACGTTGCGAGTTTCAATGAACGCGTAATGAATTAAATTGTAATCGTACCGTTAATGGCGAGCTTTGAATTGAACAGCAAGTTGTCGGAAAGCGCCTTACTGATGTTGCTCGAATCCACGTTGAGGGCGGAGAGACCCTCCAGTCGAATTTACGCAGAGCTGTGTTTCGCGAAGAGTCAAGTGCGCCTTGGGATGCCGGTTCTCGTCTTCGAATGGTAATGCGGGGAGAAGTCGGGATCGTCGAACACGGAGCGTCGGATGGCGATGGTGTCGGAGTTCTGCCTACCATCCTTACGACGAAAGAGATCACGAGCCCAATATTGTAGTGGGGAGACGGTCTGATTCCATCTCGGATTCCACGTCGTCGACTTCCTCCTTCAAAGGCGACGAGGTCGGAGACGAAGGTGATCCCATCTTCGGAGCGAGTCTCCTTCGAAGGAGGATTTGACACGCCCCAGCAGACCATCTAGAGGACGAGTCGCGAACCAAACATGTGGTGTCGATCATTAAATTGTGGTGGGATTCGTTCGCTCCGTCTCACGTCATAGTCAAGACAGGTTCACATCCAGCTAGTATTTGCGCCAGCTTGAAGGCGATCACGGAGGAACAGGACCGATAGGTCGAGGATCTGGAACGACGACTCCCGATTCGTGCGGCAGCCTGAAGCAGGTAGACAATTCGTGTTCCAAGTGAGGTAAGAGACGAGAGCCTAGGCGGGGCCTTGCAAAGGGATACCTGAAATTTTGCTCTGAACGCGGGAAGATCGAGACAGCGCAGATATTGAACAGACCGCCCAGAGACAGCTTCTGTCGCTAGTTTCTTGCTCACAACCCTCGCAATCTAGAGGGAGGAAGATGGGGTTAGTCTTCGTCTCGACGTCCGCGTTCAAGTTGAGTGTTGACAAGATCGACGAGCGGGACGCTTCCGAATACCCAGTTTTCGATTCTCCCCAGGCACACAGACAGTCCCGAGCTCTCGGCTTTCCGTCTGCGAAGGAATTTTTGAAGACAGACTGGTCAAAAGCCTGGTGGCAGGGACAAGACCTGCCATTGCATTGAGGAGCCTGCGTACATTTCGTTTTCTCGCTGAAACGCGTTCAGAAACACGGACACAAATTTCAATAAGGTTGAACGCCGAACTTGCAGCTTGCAGCCTGGGCGGATTCGAGACACAGTCAAGACACAGTCCAGTAGAGTCCAGTTCGGGGGCTGTGGTTGAAGTCAAGGTGCCGATCAGCGCTGTGACAATTGTGACCCGCCTTCCGCTCGCTCAGACGATTTACGGGCATGTCTCCCTCAACAGCCTCGCAGCCTGTTGGTTAGTCCGACTAATTGCGCACAGTCACAATTTAATTTCCCTGAGTAGATTTCAGCCTGTTTGGAGGCGCAGAGTCGTTGGACGAGGGCAAAAACCCCACCAGATCACCTCGCCGTACCGCCCTCCCCACAAAACAGGTCAATGCAGAGGCGCATATAGCGCCTCCGCAGGACCCTTCTGATTTCCTCTGGCTCATGACCGAGGAGCCCCACCGCACTCGCCGCATGCAAATCTTGAAGGCGCACCCAGAGGTAAGGGTCCTCCCTCCATTTCCATACAAGGCAAGCTAACTCGCGCTCAGGTGACAAAGCTAATGGGACACGAGCCCCTCACAAAATACATCGTTCTCGGCGTCGTAGCGCTCCAACTATTCTGCGCCTACTCGCTGCGGCACACCCGACCTACGTCGCCCATATTTTTACTGTGCGCTTATGCCATCGGCGGAACGGCAAACCATAATCTGTTCCTTGCCATTCACGAGATCACCCACAACCTTGCATTCAAGCGCATCGTGCCCAACAAGCTCCTGGCCATGTTTGCCAACATTCCGATCGGCATACCGTACTCGGTCATGTTCAAAGGATATCACTTGGAGCACCACAAATTCATGGGTCAAGACAATATTGACACGGACCTTCCGACGCGTTTGGAGCTCATCCTTCTCAACAACGTGCTCGGGAAGGTATTTTTCGCGTGAGTGCACCTCAATTAGACCCTGTACTCGACAAACCTGAGTCCCCTTCGTAGCACCTTCCAAATCCTATTTTACGCCCTGCGCCCCGGCCTCGTGCGCGCTCAGACCCTCGGCCGTTGGCACCTTCTCAACTTCATCACCCAACTCTCCTTCGACTACCTCGTCGTCTCCACCCTCGGCTGGCGGCCCCTCGTCTACCTCATCGCGAGCAGCTTCTTCGCCGGCAGCCTTCACCCCTGCGCGGGCCACTTCATCGCAGAGCACTACCTCTGGGATGGCCTCGCGCAGGAGACGTACAGCTACTACGGCCCGCTCAACGTCCTCGCATACAACGTCGGGTACCACAACGAGCACCACGACTTCCCGTCCATCCCGTGGACGCGTCTTCCCAAACTCCGCGCCCTTGCGCCGGAGGTATACGACGTGCTGCCGGCGCACCCCTCGTGGCCGATGGTCATCGTCAACTTCATTCGTGACAAGGAGGTGGGCATCTTCGCGCGGGCGAAGCGGCTCTCCAAGGCTGCGGGTGCGGCGGCTGCTGCTGCTGCGGAACGGCACTGAGGATGGGTCGGACTCGGACAAGAGCGAATGATAGATGCGGATGTATTATATTTACTGGAAATGTTAGCTGGTTGGGCAGAAGGCCCGAACCTAAATCGTACACCTTTTATACAACAGGAAGCAAAGGATGACAGTCAACGATCGGTTTCCTCGCTAATTGCCCTTTTCAGTACATCTTGCCAATCCAGCGCAAGCTTGGTTAAAGTTTTACTGCGGGCTGAGCGGCGCACGGTCTCGTCAGCAAGAAGGAAAGGGCAAAGCGAGGATCTTGCTCACCAAAAGCCGACAACACATCCTTCAGCAGCTCGCGTTTCCCAAGGCCAGCAACGGTCGGAGACCACGTTTCGCCTGACCTTCTGTATACTAGTCAACCAACGAGCAAAGGCAAAAGAAGAGGGAGGACACGAACGAATACATAGGCCCAATCAGATCCCGAATCAACTCCTCCGCCTTGGCCTTGTATCCCTCCTCCGGCCAGCTTCTTCGTATACTGTGCCAACGCTTGCTTATACTCCGTCGGGCTATCCAGCAGTCGCGCCGAGTTCATCCGCGTCTCCAGATGCCCCAGCGTCATCGCCATGTTCCACCACTTCGGCCGTTTCTTATCCGCACCGCTGCTCTGCGCGCCGGCAGGCGACACTACCCTCCGTGATGCTCAGCACGCCGCGGTTAGCGGTGGGGTTTGTCAACGAGCGCTGGCGCGCCTGCCAGACGTCCGAGCCCTCGGACCACCAGCGCTCGGTGAGCTTGACGAAGGAGAGCAGCGCAGCGTCGTACGAGTATACGACGCCGCTGGAGCAGGTGATAATGGCGGCACCGCTGGGCTGTATTTTCGCCGAGGTAATCTCGTAGTTTGGTGAGGCGGAAATGATGGATGAGAGAGAGACAGGGTGGGAAGAGCGCGGCTTGTTTCTTGACGTCCCTTGAGACAAACTGGTTGGAATGGAGCGAAGGTGCTGAGGCAAGCACATACCAGGAATATAACTG
Organism: Mycena filopes; assembly: GCA_029281495.1. Taxonomy (NCBI): domain Eukaryota; kingdom Fungi; phylum Basidiomycota; class Agaricomycetes; order Agaricales; family Mycenaceae; genus Mycena; species Mycena filopes. The sequence goes on along the minus strand of JARIHR010000038.1, from coordinate 694,437 downwards.
CCCACTGGACGTTACTGTCAACAGCATATTGCCACGACCATCGAAAAATGAAGCTGGCGATCCCAGAGCCAAAGTTGGCATTAACCTGTGTCGCGGTCAGCGCGGTTCTTGCCCAGAAGGAGATTCAAGGACGCACCGTCGCCCAGTATGCGAATAGACGATAACAGAGCCGTCGCGCAGGCCAACCGCGCAGAACCGCGAAGAAGCACAGACGACCAATGCGGGAGATGGTAGATAATCCAGCCATTGGGTGTGTTTGCCGCTCATATACGACACCTCTGGGACATCTGCACCAATTCATCAGCATAGGAAAATTTACAAAGGCGAGAAAGAGCCCCACCTTCATCGCCCTCGGGATTAACCGCCTCAAACACTATCGTCACTCCCCTCGACTTGGACTGCGATGCGGGTCATAAGGGCGGGCACCCGCAGTGGTCTATGTCCCGGCGACGACCAGGATGAGCTCGGGATGACGCTCTCGCTCCCCCCAGCAATCTCCTTCGCAGCCACCACTACGCGCTTGCGCTCGCCCCCGAGTGTCCGCGCGCGCTTCGGTTCCTCGCCGTCCACGCTCATCGCCGACGCCGCGGACTTTCGCTTTCCGTCCACCCTCCATCGCGTCAATCCGCACATCGCTCGCTGAACCCCACGTGTCGTCGTCCACGTCGAACACGCTCGAGGCGCGCTCCTTGCTGCTGCTGTTGCTGCTGCTGTTGCTGTGGGTGTTGTTGTTGTTGCTGCTGCTGCTGCTGCTGCTGCTGGCTGAGCTGTGCGCGCTTCGAGATGGAGACGCCAGGTAAGTGCTGGTCCCCCAAACGTATTTGTGCCGGGTCCCGGTCATCGATTGCGACAGCGGAGGCAGGTGCTGCGTGGCCATCGGCATCCCGGACACATTGGTCAGCCCAGCGCGTTTCTTGCCAGCGCGTTTGGCGATGAGGACGTTCACGCGCTCCACGCCTGCGTCAACGGTGCTGCCCCCAAAGCCTGTGTGGTCCATGCTCTGTGACTGGGACTGGGATTGCGACTGCTGCGCGTCCGCGGGCGCAGGCTGCGCGTCGCGGCGCAGGCTGCGCGTGGGAGAAGCCCTCCGGGACCGGCGGAGGCGTGAAGCCGAACTTCTTGAGGTACGAGCCCTGGACCGAGTGAGGGCAAAGACCCTCCAGCTCTTCGGGGTCAAAGTTGAACACCGCGAGCTGTGCCGTCAGAGGAGACGGCGTAGAGTGTCAGACCGTCCCACGACCTGCTCCCGGTCAGCGGCAGCCGTTGCGAGGGTTATAGTGCGCACCAATTGAGGTCCATGATCTGCCGCTCGAAGACTTCCTTTGCGACGATCAGCGGGCGGGCGGACTTTGTTTGCCAGATAGAAACGGAGCGGTCATCGGCGCCGAGGGCGACGACAGAGCAAATGTTGGAGGTCAGCACGGGGAGCTGTGGGTTACGCAAGAATATATGAGGGTTGTACGACTGGTTTGCATCATCCTTGAGCAGGTGTGGATTCATCGGAGATAACGACCCACTTACTGCCACTTCGACGGTGTTTTCATGCCCAACGAGGCTAATCTCCGAAGTCCAGGTGTTGCGTGTTATCACCGACGCGATGAAGACAAAACCCTTGTTGTTCGTGGCATTGGACGCCGTGATGTGGGCACCGTCCGGGGACCAACTTGGCTAAATCAGAAACTGCCGCCGAACAAAAGGCGGGCACTGACCTAAGTCGCCTGAAGAATGTGCTTCCTGGCGAGTCTTCGAACGGCTTTGTGACTGTGGCCTCAAGAGACCAGTCGGTCGTGTTCCAAATCTTAACGGATCGGTCATCTGATTGGGTTGCAAGATATTCGCCGACGGGATCCCAGCAGACGCCTTTGACGAAGCCCTGATGCTGGTCGAGTTTGCGTAGGCGTTCTAGATGAACTAAATTTACGGACGACAATCAAAGGTAGACGCATACCATGGGTAAAGCCACACCAGATGATGACTTTGGAATCAAGCCCGACGGAAGCTAGGTAGCGGTCACCGGGAGACCACGCCACGTCTGTAACGTCTGCGACGCGTATTAGTTGGGTGGTGTTCCGCGCATGAACTTGCAATGCACCAGACAGGCAACTCACCACTTTCATGACCTGGGAGACGCTTCAGCGGTCTCCAGCCCTCCACATTCACCTCATCCGTCCCCCAAATCTTCCCTTTCGCTGACCTGGTACACATATGAACACCGAAACTGGCTAACCAGCCGTTCACTCACGGGTCGAAGTCCCATATCATTACAATCTCATCGTCACTCCCGCTAGCCAGCCATTTGCCTGAATTTGCCCACCGCACCGTCAAAACAGGTCCAGTATGCATAGTTAACGTAGAGAGCGCCTTTGGTGGCTTGTTTGAGAGTTCTGAGGCGGGATTCAGGATAGGTTTCGTGCTCCATATGCGTATCTTCGCATCCAGTCCTCCCGTAGCTATCCGGGAACCATCTGGATGAACATGGACGGAGAATATGCAGAGATGTTTCGAGGCATCGCTTTTCGCTGCAGAATCCTTGTGAGCAACCCAAGCCGGTTTTGTAAAACGCATCGGCGCGTATTAGGGTATATGTCGCAGATTAAACCAGAGAAAACAAAGGAGCCCGAGGTTGACTTCAACTTTGTCACGGTGCAAGCAGAGTGAGAGTTGTGTTGACGAGTGTTATAGTCGGGGCCTATCACCCCCTATTTTGATTCCGTTCAACCACCAAGTCTTGCAGGCCAGCTATGCCCGATCCCGACGGGTTCCCCGTCGGGCTACTGCATCACATTCCAATCCGCCTTCGGGACCCTCATACATTTCAAATTCTCTATCAATTGGCGGCGTTGGCAGCGTCGCATCCATCGGCGGCAGATGCTGCAATGACGCCTTGTAATTCGTGGAACTCCTTGAGCTTCACAGTGGAGTCGACTGGATCCCTTTCGGCCTTCGGGGCGCAAAATACTATACACACAGGTCGCAGGAGTTCTACGCCCGGGCCCAAGCTCGGACAACGCAACTCGTCTCCTTGTCCTCCCTGGCCCATTAGCATACGACCAACCTTCGCGTGCAAAACGAACAGTCACGACTCAACTCACAGCATTGGTCTTGGGCTCGGCGGCGGCGATGAGTGGCCTTCGTGGCACCTGACGCCGCCGAATATCACAAGTAATGCATGAAATCGAGGGTGGTAGCTTCTAGCCTCTGCCGCGATTTATAACCTTCCAACAGCCATGCACGAACTGGGAAATTTGCTCTAGTATCTCGTTCGCGAGAAAGCCAAGAAAGTGCTATGAAACAAAGAACTCCACAAACACAAAACACGGCGACCAATGACCCTCCACACAGCGAGGCTCCCGGCGCTGCCCGCCGGCAGTGCTTGTCGAGTTCCCAACTCGTTTGAACAATTTACGGGCTGCTGTCCCCAGCGACTCGGAAAACCTCAATTTCCGGCCTTCTCCTTCGCAACGGTTTCGCAACGCAGTCGCATGTACATACCAGCGCAACAGCGCTACCCAATGTCAATCATTATTCGGCGAGATTCTATTCGTACGTACCTTCAGAGCTCTCGAGCGATGTCGGTGAGTGTCGGTGTCAGATGAACGACACTGATAAAGGTAAGAATACAATTTTTTAAATGAATGCGTACACTTACAACACTTGAAGTCAAATTCTCCGGGACCGCTCAGGCACTCGTCCTTCTCCCGGGAGTCTCACGCGTGCTTGCACAGTTTCAGGGGTATGAAAACAAAGAACATACGGCAAGGAAACCTTTGGCATCCTTAAAGGTGTCACGTCCCTGCTTACACGGCTTATGCGGCTTATCATGAACGGAAAGTACGCGAAGATACGCAAGTCATTGCCCCAGTCGTTCCTGCTTTACCCGAGAAACGGAACCAACATCGCAATGTACCAGGCACGTCTTGCTCAAGGGGTAACAAGGCCGCGCCCTGCCCTGCCCTGCCGCGCCCCGGTGGTTTTCGTGGACGAACGGCTCGGCTGGAAGACAGCGAAAGACCCACTGACGCGTTAGCGATCGTTTAACGACGCGAAGGAAGCAATGCATTATGCGGGCGAAAGCATCCATCAAATTGCAGCATGTTCAAACTTCAAGTTCGGGCATAACGGTCGGGTTATCGCGGCTGAAGGCCCAACGTCGTGACACTCGAGACCCACCTTGGTCCCCGGGAGTCACATCAGTTAACGCGTTGAACTGAAACGACCGAATGGAAACAAAGTCTTCGCGTTCACCTGGTTCAAGTTGGGTTTCTTGCAGATTTTCAGTTTCAATGCTCACAACGAGATAGCTCACAGCAAGCGCAATACTCGAGTGCAAGACGAGCGAGTTGTGCACTTCGCAGTAGAGGCTAGAACGAGGTATTTACTAGATTTAACGCTGAGCGGAGATCACACACTGATCCTGATGCTCCCTATTTGGTGGTGACTCCTTTTGAAACTTGCCGTTCAACCGTGGCATCAATAATCGGCAGGCCCGACGCGTCGCTCCCCAGAAACGACCTTTTGCTTCCGGTTCGAGGAATTATATGTTTTTTTCCCGTGGCGGCGCGGTTCTCACAGGTATCTGCACCAATTAGGAAAGTTGAAGTTCCACTGTCCGGCGCTCTACCTCAAGAGCACAAGTAGGAAAGAGTCGGAGCCGCAATACATCGCCAAGCGTCCAAAACAATCCGTTAGACATCGGGCGATCACGATCTATCATCCCATGCATGCGGTGATCAACGCTGATCTGGGCAAGTAATCCGACCATTTCAATTCGTTGCCTGCCAACTTACTTACGTTGTAGCGACTTCCTCATTCGTGCAAACCGCAGCTTATTTTGGCGGCAGCAATCTCGAGCGTTTGAGGATCTCCGTTTGAATGGATGTGCAACTCTATAAAGGATCTCCACTGCTTTTTTGGGGTCTCCAAGAATCCCCCAGTTCTTTTTTTCCTTCTCTCCCTTTAATTCGCTTTCGACATGAGGTTCTCCCTTTCTACGGTCGTTCTCTTTGCCAGCCTTTCTTCAGCCCTTGGCCATGAATCCACCTCCGCTTTCAAGCATGGCAAGCGCGCTGTTGCCCCCAGACGGACCCAGTCTCTCTTAATCAGTAAGTAATTCAACGACCCATTCGTTCTACATACCTAACCTTCATTTTGTTTAGACCCTGATGCCATGCCCGATCTCCCCAGTGCCAAAGCGGCCTCCACCGCTGCTGCTGCCGCGGGCATTAACCTGGACGACGTCCAAGGCGACGTGCTGTACGTGCCGCATTAATCTCGTCGCTAGGAGCGTTGCACTGATATTATGTGCGCAGTATTGGCATGAAGAAGAACAAGGAATTGTTCTATTTCTTCAGCATCGCCGACGTCGCGGACTTCAAGCCCAAATTATCGGGCGACATCCTTCCCCGCATCACTTCGACCACCCAGCTGCTCGATGTTTCCAAGCAGCCTGCCACGGCTCTCAACATCGCGTTCTCGCAAACTGGTCTCACCGCCCTTGGTGCCACTGACTCGCTCGGCGACAGCGTCTTCGCTGGTATGCACTATGGAGCCGTACATATTGCACATATTTAACCCTGCTTCCAGGCGGTCAATTCAAGGACCTGGCCAACCTTGGTGATCCTGGCGTCGCCAACTGGGTCCCTCAATTCGCGGGCACCAGCATCCATGGTGTCATGCTGTTTGCGTCCGACACTGACGACAATATCAACGCCGCCGTCACGAGCCTCGAAGCCGCCCTCGGCGACAGCATCACGAAAGTGTACTCTCTCTCCGCTGGCGCTCGCCCCGGCGCCGAGGCAGGTCACGAACGTAAGTGTCTTATGTGTTTTTACCCCTACACCAGGGACTGATTTATTGCTGTGGGAACAGACTTTGGATTCTTGGACGGAATCTCCAACCCTGCCGTCACTGGTTTCACCGCCAGCCCGATGCCGGGACAAGCCGTCGTCAACCCTGGCACGATCCTCCTGAACGAGACTGGTGACGCTACTGCTCGTCCCTCCTGGGCCAAGGACGGCACGTTCCTTGCCTTCCGTCAGCTCAAGCAGCTCGTCCCCGAGTTCAACTCGTTCCTCACTGCCAACCCCATCGTCGACGCTGCCGCTGGCCTCACCGCCGAGCAGGGTTCAGATCTCCTTGGCGCGCGCATGGTTGGCCGCTGGAAGAGCGTACGTTCAACTCTGTGACCATCCGCCTCCCATCGCTAATCATCTTTCCGTTTTCCAGGGTGCCCCCATCGACCTTGCCCCCCTCACCGATGACCCCGCACTCGGCGCCGACCCTACCCGCAACAACAACTTCACCTTTGTGCACAGCGGCTCCACGCTCGCCACCGACCAGACCCAGTGCGTTTCATCGATTCGTTTCCCCTTCCATATTTATTTACTTCGCCCATAGCTGCCCCTTCTCGGCCCACATCCGCAAGACTCGTCCCCGTGCTGACCTGGGCACCCCCGAGGACACTACCCACCACATCATGCGCGCTGGTATCCCCTACGGCCCCGAAGTCTCCGACTCCGAGGCTGCGGCCGGGACCACCTCCACCGAGCGCGGTCTTGCTTTCGGTGAGTTTCCTTCCAGCTAGTGGAGTTGACCAAAAGGCTGATTTTCCACAAGTCGCGTACCAGTCGAGCTTGAGCAACGGCTTCCAATTCCTGCAGCGCGTCTGGGCCAACAACGCCAACTTCGTCCACTCCGGCGTCGGTGTCGACCCCGTCATCGGGGCCCTCGCTGGTGCCCAGCGTGTCGTCGCCGGTCTTGACCCCACTGACTCGACCAAGACCACCACCCTCACGACCGGTTCGTTCTCATCCCTCCGTTACCATTCCTTCTCATGCTCACACCACCACAGACTTTGTCGTCTCCCGCGGCGGCGAATACTTCTTCGTCCCGTCGCTCTCCGCGATCGCCAGCAAACTCTCGGTTTGAGTTACCAACTCCCTCCTTGAGTTTCCCTCGGTTCGAAACTGCACTTGCGGTTCAATCGAAGCCCCTCATTCACTACCACGTTCTCTCTGGTCGCGGTCGTTATTTATCAATGTTAATTCTGGGTGTAATCTTTGGGATGGACCATGTAAAAGTCGTAAATAATTACAAACGTAGAGACATACGTCGTTGAATCCAAGGTCATTGTCCCAAATCCAAGTCGTCGCTGGTGTTTAAGCACGTGTATGTACACTCTGTTCGAGGGGATTTGCGCTCCAGCACACGCTCGCGGATCCAGCTCACGGATCCATTTCCCGTTTAAAATATTCCTACTGCTCAAGTTTAACTCCCTTTATCAGGATCTTTCTGTATCTCTCCTATGTGCACGACCGTTCCCGAGGTTCCTTGAACGTTCGAACCCGCGAAGTGACTTCAATCATTCACGTGACCGCGCGAGCGGAGTTTGAAATCTCAAGACCTATAAAGGCGATCGAAATTTCTTGCATTTGTCTCACGACTCTTTGCCCCTTCCTTCGCGCCAACCTCAGCGCATTGAAGTCTTCCTATATATTGTCGGAGAGGACACTCGGCTTCGCTTTCGCTAGCAACACTATGTCCCCGTCTCGGGGTCGATGATGGATTTCTAGATAGTAGTGAAAGCCACATAATAATTCATGTCTTTTTGCGCGTTCTTCGAGTCGTGTGCTATCGCTAGCGTTGAGCAATTCGCTCACCACCTTACGGGGCACGCACAAGGTTGGTAAAATAATGCACAGAAGGGTACGGTCGGCGGCTTGTCTTGAAATTATTTTTGCAAATAGGCCTGTGCTCGGAGCGTATGTAGCAATGGCCTCCATCCTTGCGAACAGGCAGCAAAAGCGCCCAGAAATGGTAGAAAGGATTCAATTCGCAACGCAGAAAGTATTCTATGCCTTGGTAGTCGCAGTAGCGGCAGCGGCGCGCTCGGCGGCGAACTTGGCGTCCTCCGCTGCAGCCACAGCAGGGTTGACCTTCTTCCCATCCTTCCACCGAACTCGTGGCGGCGGTGCACGGTTCCTGCGGCCCTCGCGCGAGCGAACACGCACGACTGCACAAGATTCAGATTCCAGTCAGCTTGCGCTCCGCACATAAAATGGTAGATGAACGCACTATGTGCGTGGATGGCGCATGAGATGCAGTATGCGATTTTGTTGTAGAGCTTAGGGATGGTGTATTCTGGGCACGCAGGGCGTATGAATGAGTTGTAGGACGACAGAATGACGAAGTGAGCGATCGGACCTGCGTATACGCTAGCCTCGCTGATATCCCGGACGGCGGCGCTCTCTACCATGTTCCTCACTGTGAATCTCTTGATGGCCTTGTCCTTTCCGACGCAGCGAGAGCAGTTGGAGCAGCGCATGAAGGTGACATGGCCACGACCCTTCTTGTTGCGTCCGCCATTTCTTCTCTTTTTAGTCTACAAGTAGCGGGGGATGAGCCTCGGGGAGAATGGCGATGGCCAGAGCGGCAGCATCCGTGCCAGAGCACAGAGAACAAGACTTGCCATTTTTTGGTGGTGAGGTGGATTGATTGGCCCTTGTTTAGGCGTGGGAAGTCACTGCCTTTCTGGACACAATGCAGTGATTTCTGCTTTGGACCACAATGAACCAAAAGTCTATTGTACTGTGGCAAGCCTATAAAAGCAACCCCAATGCGTCTAGACTCCTCAAATCCCCCTTCACGACCCTTGTCCTTCTTGGCTACGACCTCCTTGACGGAAATTTACTTTAAGACTTTACCCTCGACCTACCTTCACTTTTCACGATCCACCGCAATGTTCGGCCTCACACCCTTTTATTTCTTGCTCGCTTCTGCCCTGGTCTCCGCCGCACCCGTCCCAAGAGCCACTCTCGACAAGGCCACCCTGCTCAAGAACGGACAACTCGCCCAAAATCTCAATTTTGAATTCCAGAACCTGACTGCCGACGATGCTTGCAACAGTAGGTCTTGATCTACTTCGTCTCTTGTTGTCATCGACTGATCACTTGTCGCAGCCGGGGATGTTGCCTGCATCAAGGGCGACCTGGCTACCTGCGTCGACGACAAGTGGCAGACACAGGGCTGCCTAAACTCCCTCTCCTGCTTCGCCGTCCCATTCCTCAGTCAGACCGGTGCCGTGAGTCTCTCTTCATCCCCTTGCACATGAACCACAGCTAACTCGACGCAGAACGCCACTTGCACGAGTGAGCGCAATGCGCTGTCGACGATCTCCTCCACCGGAGCTTCGAACGAGATCGCTGTGGCCAACGCCAACTCGACCGCTGACCCCCAGGACGAATCGTGCGACCCTGACACTGGCGACGACAACAACGACAATGATGACGACGGGGACGACACCTGCGAGAGCGACGGCGGCTCCTCCTCCTCCTCTTCCCCCGCCGATGTGTCGACCACCCCCAGTGCCACCACAACCGTCACTTCTGGGGGCGACTCGACCGTCACGGTTACCGTCACCCCCTCCCCGGCCCCCACCACCGTCTTCGTCACCCAGCCCGCGGCCCCCGCCGCCACTGGCGCGAGTGCTGGTGCGGCCACGACGCTCTCCTCCTTCAGCGGCACGATCACCTTCGAGCCCGAGACAACCACCGTCTCCGGCGCCGACGCCGCGTCCATCCTCTCCAGCCTCGCCGCCGCCGGCTTCACCCCCGCCACCACCATCTTCAACACCAGCCCCAGCCCCAGCGCTGCTGCCGCCGGCAACGACAACCCCGCGGCGGCGGCGGCGAGCCCGTCGATCATTGTGCTCACCACCCATTCCGCTGCCGCGACGCCCCCCGCTGCGAACAACGCCGCCGGCGCCTCGTCCGGGCCCGTCCTCACCCTTCTCTCCGCCGCTGTGCCTGCGCCTTCTCCCGCCGCGGCGGATCCGTTCCCGTTCTCCGACTACTAGACGCCTCTTGGGTGTACCTACTCACTTACGATCTCATTCTTCCTCACTTCACGGACCTCCACTGTAGCTCTTAGATTGCCCGCCTGTATCAGTTTATCATCGCAGTAAATGTTAATTGCATTTCGTCGCATATTAGGGATCGGGGTCCTTGACAGTTAATTCCCTTGTGCGCTGTATCTTTTTGGCATCTCCCTGGCTATCCTGCACGGAGAGCGGCTGAGCAGAGACTCGGCGCGAAAAATGAAGGGAAATGGGAGGGTGTACAAAGATACGCAACCAATTCAACGCCATTGTCCGAAATAGGAAGTTGGCGGTTTTCGTTTTCGAAACCGCAGCTGGCTGGTGATCACAGCGTCCCGAGTCAGGCAAACAAGTTTCTCAGCACGTAGGGCATCGCCAACTTTGACCGGTCAACCAGTTTGCTTGTGTGGTAACGCTCGCGCGGTGAGCACCAAGTAGTCTTCCGACGCCCTTGCGAGCCAAAGGAGGCCGCGATAGACGAAGGTGTCCTCACGAGGAAAACAAGTAAGAGCCGCTGCACCAAGCCCGCATCTCTTCCTGACATTGCATGATCATAAAGGCTACTTTACCATTTGTACAAGATAGTCTCGTCTAAATTACCTACTACTGAAACACAACCCGCTCCAGGAGCTGAGAGCAGAGCATGAGCGCACCGCACAAACAAGCGACGACGAAGCACTACTCACCGACAGCACCGCCAACGACAAACTTTTTAAAAAGAGTGACAAGAAGTTAGGTGTGCGCCGTGTGATATGAGTGGGACACTATCGTCGCGCGACGCGTTTCCGTTCCCGGCCACCCTCTTCCTCAACATCCATCATGCTGTCGCCGCCCTGTCCGTGATTGTTGTGCGGGAACAGCCCAAGCCCACGTGTACTGCGCGTGCGCCGCCGCTGGCCATGTCCATGGGTGGGGAGGGGTGAGCTGGATGACGAGGTGGAGGTAGACTGCGGGGATGCCGTGGGCGGGGGGAGCATCATAACGGCGTGGCGGCGCTTGGCGCCTGCCACCGGCGGCGGGGGGAACGTTCTCAAGGAAGGGAAACGAGACGGGGAGGGGCACGTGGAAGTCGGTTGACGGAGTGGGCGGGACGGCGGCGGTTGAGGGGAGCGGCTTTAGCTGCGGGGGATTGCGCGTGGGCTTGAGTGGCATGGCGGTGCGCGGAGGGGAGGAGGGTCCAGCCGTAGCACGCGAGGGCGGTGGGGACGGTGACGGCTGGAGGACGAACGGTCAGAGAGGGTTCAGCGTGGAAAGCGGGGTCGGGTCACTTACTTTGCGTGCTGGGGGGCTAGGACGGTGCGATCCGCTTGCATTAGGTGCCGAGGAATGGCTTCCCCTCTCCCGCTCGTCTTCTTCATCCTCCTCTTCCTCTCTGCACTTGACCGCATCCAATCTCGCTTCAACCCAGTCCATTACCCGCCCAATGCTCATTCCTGCCTCCTGGTTGCGGTCGGGAACGAGGGTGTGAGAATCGGATACGCCGAGCTGGAGCATTTCCATCAAGTCTCGACAGGCTGCGGCATAGCCGGCGTTGTAAGCGCGCTTGGAGGCATGTCGCGAGGAGCGATAGAGGGTGGTGATACTCAAAGCAGCAGCTATGAAAGAAAAAGGACAAAGATAAGAGTCAGCAAGGTGGGAATGCCATGGCAGAAAAAAAGCAACAGACCTTTGAAATTGTCGAGGAGTTCTTTCTCTGAGCTAGCATTGAGAGAATGCGCGGGAAGGGACGAGACGAGACTGTTGAGGTTGAGCGATTCCGAGTTCATCGTGGTCAAGAGCAAGCTGGCGAACACTTTGATCGGTCACCCCATTCGGTCACGGAGTCGATCTTGCCTTTTTCGTCCGACCACGAGCTGCGACTTGAACTTCAACCGTTCTCTGTTCCTTGCACGCTAGAGTCACCTCAAGTTCTGAAACCGCACTCGAGGTTTATTCGGCGCTCCGCGAAGTAAATGTAGCAGTGCCCCGGTATGATGCGCGGGTTTTCGTCTTTTTCTGAACGGGTGAGAATTGTCCACTATTCTCGCGAACGGAATACACAGAGCTTGAACGGTCGCCACATACAAGCATGGGAGTCACCATGGTCTCTGTCCAATGGTATCTACCCTGGCTGTTAATCTCCTTTAGGTGTTCGATGATCTACTGCAGAATCTGACAAGTCTGCATCGCTGCGGTCGTATCGTCGATGCCATTCCACGCTCTATAAGTACTAGCAGCCAGCTCCCACGACTGGAGGACGCCCGTCTGTACCCACCACCCTCTATTCGAATTCGACGAGTATGCCGGTCCATACCCAAATTATTATTCCCGCTACGAGTCCTTTGATTAACTACCAAGGGAAGCCATGTCAGCCGCGAACGGGTCTGTAAGTTCCCGTACTTTCCACTAGGACTGCCAACTCATAACTCGGAAGGATTGGCCTTTTCGTTTCTTGCGACGGCGGAACCTCAGTCACCCTCCTTCAGAACTGGACGGACGCATCCTTTGCAGCACTTTGTCAGACTTTGACCGGTTTGACCAGTCACCCGACACAGTGTTCCCCAGCTAGGTGCGTCTCCCAGGCCTTTCCTGTCTTTCAAGCCAGGGTTCAGTGCGTTCCTCATAGCACGTTCCTTGATGGCGTCGCCACCCCGCTGATCTCGTCCCAGCTGTCGCCACAGAAATTCAGCATATACGAGGCACCTCCGGTGAACGCCACCACCCCGGGACTCCACAACTGGACGATTATTTCTTCACAGTCCTAATCATTTTCATTTTGTGGGTAGTCCGGTAGAATATTCGGTCCCTGGATTTATGTATCCGACATACAGTTCAGCCTGACGTCTACCGTCACTTCCCTGGAAAACACGACAATTCAACATGACGCGCCTGCTTTTGAGTACAACCCTCCCGCTGCGTGGACAAACATAGATACTACTGAGCAGTATGTCCTTCATCCTTTAACATTCCGGGCACACAAATAAACTTTATCAGCAGCACGACCCAAGCTAACGCCAATGTGACCTTCACGTTCAAGGTAAGTGTGGCTCAAGTCTTGTTAAAGTTCCACATCATGTAAATTTCACCAGGGCGATCGGGTAGCTTTATATGGTGCAGTCGTACAAGGGCGCTATACCGCTCAGGTGGACGGCGGACAGACCTTCAACTTCGCTGACCATTTTAATCTCAACCAACAAATTCCTGGTGAATTGTTGTTTTATACGGATGGTCTTGGGAACGGGAACCACAGTGTCGTTGTTTCGGCATCTTCGGGAGTGTTCAGCTTGAGCTCCGCTATTGTTGATGGGACGTCGAACCCTCCCGCTGTTGTTGGCGGGATGTCGAACCCTCAAACGTCCTCATCCTCTTCACCATCCGCCTCAACCACCTCCTCGCCGGCAACGAGTTCGCCCCACTTAGAGTCACATCATGATAATTCGTGCGTTGTTTGATTCACTTTCAGGCGCTCATTGTTTCTCATTCTTCACTAATCCCAGACACCACGCCGGGTTCGTGACGCTGGCAATTTCACGACGCCGCTTATGCATTAACATACAGACTTTCCAAAGCCCAACTCATTGGGATCGTGGCCGGCGTCGTCGTCCTCATAACTTTGCTGGTCCTCGCCCTTGCCTACACGTTTTGGCGCCGCAAGGTCAGACGTCGCACCGAAGCCAGGAGTGCTACCCCTTTGCCGTGGCAACCTTCCGCGCACCTGGCGGCTATCCCAGGCATCGCGCAACCAGAAATCGTAGCCCGGATGCCAACACCCCAGATTGAAAATCTCCACCATCACACCCAAGGGAATTCTAAATTCCGAAATTTATCCCCCGACCCGATATCTTTTCCTCAAGACGTCGACCAGGCTCGACCCCCCTCCTATGCAAGCTGACTGGTTCCAATTGCCTGGAGGAACCCCCATATGTACAATTTTGACCCAGAATGTCTCGAAACTGGGTGCCTTTGGGGTTAGATGTAATAATATGATAGTCACAAATTTGAGGGATTTCAGTTGAACTTTCGTCAGTAGATTTTGATGCCGCCTGATGGCGACCACATTCGGTGTTCTGGCCAAGAGTCGTACACCGCCAGCACGTCTGCGACGAACTTTGTAGCGCAATCATGTATCAAGTTGACCACGGTACATCCTCATTGTGAGTAACAAAGTATAACAGTGCCATATTTATGAGCATTTGAGACGCCAATTGAGAATAAGTAGTTTTATCGCACCATGTACAGAAAAATGCACCATTTAATCAGGGTCAACTACACAGGTGAAACCAATGGAGGTGACACTAGTCGTGCGGAAGCGTCGCGGGGAAGGTGAAGATCTGGTCGCCGCAGGTGCGCAGGCCGCAGCGCCGCTGTATCGAAGGCAAGGTTTGGTGGAGCACGGTGGGGAAACCTCAGAGACGCCGGAGGGGTGAAATGGGCGTGGCGGCACGGGCGGGAGAACCGCGGCGGGGACGAGCGCAGACCTGGTCGTGGCGGGCGCACAGCCGTGGCAGCGCCGCATCGACCGCAGGTGTCGATGGGGCTGGGGTGGGGAAACGTCCTGAAAACGTAGCGGGGGCGACATCTGGCGCTGCTGCGCTGGCAAAGGCGGCGGGGCGGGGCGGGGAAGATCTGGTCATTGCGGGTGCGCGGCCGCCGCCGTATCGCAAGGTATCGAACAGGGTACGCAGGGCTCGATATGGTGACGCGGTGGAACACCTTGGAGCCGCAAGGGCGAGGGCTTGAAGCTTGAAGCTTGAAGACTTGGCAAAGAACTGGCAAAGACTTGGTCTGAAGTGCGAATTTGGATTCGATTTGCTGAGTTTTTTCACAAATTTGAGCTCCGGGAACTTGAAGGGAACAAAGCTGCTTAAGTTAAAAGCTTCTCTTTTTTGTTGAGGGCTGTCCTGGGGGGAGAATGAGAGTGAGAGCCGCGGATGGTCGTGCCAGAAAGCAGGGAGCGCCGTGTGGCTGTGCCCTGTAAGCTATGGCCCGAGTAGGCAGCTCATGTACCAGGCACTGCACCAGAGTGTAAAGAATAATAATTGCGAGCGAAGCGAGCAGTCTGCTAGTCTTTGGGAAAATTGCCTGGGTGAGACGAGGTAGGACCGTCGGCTAGAATTGATGGCGGCCATGAAGTTGCCTTTTTCGTCTGATCACGAGCTGCGACTTGAATTTCAACCGTTCTCTGTTTTCCTGGCACGCTAGCGGCGGCTAGAGTTACCTCAAGTCCCCGCTCGAAGATTGCACCGTTTATTCCAACGTTCCGCGAAGTAGATGTAGCAGTGCCCCGGCATGATGCGCGGGTTTTCGTCTTTTTCTGAACGGGTGAGAATTGTTCACTATTTTCGCGAACGGAATACACAGAGCTTCAGCAGTCGCCACAGCAAAGCATGGGATCCACCATAGCCTCTGTCCAATGGTATCCACCCTGGCTGTTAATCTCCCTCAGATGTTCGATGATCTACCGCAGAATCTGACAAGTATACATCGATGCATCGCTGCGGTCGTATCTTTGATGTCATTCTGCGCTCTATAACTACCAGCAGCCAGCTCGCACGACTGGAGGACGCCCATCTGTACCCACCACCCTCTATTCGAATTCGACGAGTATGCCGGTCCATACCCAAATAATTATTCCCGCTACGAGTCCTTTGATCAACTACCAAGGGAAGTCGTGTAGCCCTAAGCCGCAGACGGGCTTGTAAGTTCCCGTAGTTTCCGCGAACTGCCGACTCATGACTCGGAAGCGATGGCGGCCTTTTTGTCTCTTGCGAGCGCGGAACCTTGGCAGTCACCCTCGTTCAGAACTGGACGGACGCGTCCTTTGCAGCACTTTGTCTAGATCCGCACTTTCACCCGACGCAGTGTGCCCCAGTTAGGTACGTCTCCCAGTCCTTTCCTGTTTTTCAAGCCAGGGTTCAGTCCGTTCCTCATAGCACGTCGTTCCTTGATGGCGTCTCCACCCCGCCGATCTCGTCTCAGCTGTCACCACAGGCATTCAGCATATTCGAGGCACCTCCGGTAAACGCCACCACCACGGGACTCCACAACTGGACGATTGTTTCTTCACAATCTGTTCATTTTCATTCTGTGGGTAGTCCGGTGGAATATTCGGTCCCTGGATTTATGTACCCGATATACAGTTCAGCCTGACGTCCAACGTCACTTCTTTGGAAAACTCGACAGTTCGAAACGACGAGCCTGTTTTTGTGTACAAACCTCCCGCTGCGTGGACAAACACAAGTACTACCGAACAGTATGTTCTCCGTCCTTTAACATGCAGGGCACACGAATGAAGCTTTATCAGCAGCACGACCCAGGCCAACGCCAGTGTGACCTTTACGTTCAAGGTTAGTATGGCTGAAGTCTTGTTCAAGTTCCACGTCATGTAAATTTCACCAGGGCGATCGGGTAGCCTTATATGGCGCAGTTGTCCAAGGGCGCTATACCGCTCAGGTGGACGGCGGGCAAACGTTCAACTTTGCCGACAATTTTGATCTCAACCAACCAATTCCTGACCAATTGTTGTTCTATACGGATGGCCTTGAGAGCGGGAACCACAGCGTAGTTGTTTCGGCATCTTCGGGATTGTTCAGCATAAGCTACGCTGTTGTTGACGGAACGTCGAATCCTGTTCAAACGTCCTCATCCTCTTCATCACCCGCCTCAACGAACTTAGACTCCTTGCCGACGACGAGACCAAGCTCGCGCCCACATCCTGCTTTGTGCGTTGTTGAGTCCAGTTTCAGACGTTTGTCGTTTCTAATTACTCTCTAGCTCGAACAACCACGGGTTCGTGACGCTCGCGGTCTAGTGACGCCGCTTACGCATTAACATACAGACTCTCCCAACCCCAGCTCATCGGAATAATGGCCGGCATCGCCGTCCTCATGACCCTGCTCATCCTCGCCCTTGCATACATATTTTGGCGCCGCAGGGTCAGACGGCGCACCAAAGCCAGCGAGTCTAAATCGCCCTCTACCACTGGCACTGCTACCCCTTTGCAGTGGCCGCCGCAACCCTTCACGCACCAGGCCGTCCAAGGCGTCGCGCAATCACAATTCGCAGCCCAGCCGGCACCGCAAATTGAAAATCCCCACGCTCACGCCTATTTCCAGGAGCGGCCGGCCCACAACTGGACCAACTCTGTCTACTCCCAGTCGTCCACCGTGGCTGCCCTGGATCAGGTGTACCGTGACTCCACCCTGGGCTACACAAAAGCCACGCGCAACGCGAAGTCGTCGTCGTTCAACTCGCATTATTCGTCAGATTCGTATGGGATGCATGATAACGATATCAGGTCCGTTCGGACCGCCTCCTGTGTTGAGTTCGCACTAAATAAAGCCTAGCCATTTCAGAGGCGAGACCGAAACCGATGTGGAACACGATGTTGGTGATCATCCGAGAGATGTAAGGACGGGGTATACTGACGGAGGGACGGGGTATGCTGTTTAATAGTAACCTGTAGCATTGGTTGGAATATGTGCCCATTTCGCGTTGGTTGTTGGCTCCCACGTAACGTGATCGTCTTTTTCCCTCACCGCTCATGCAGCGGGTTCCGCTATGCGCCTCCAGACTGTCACTGGGCTTCTTCAATAAATCTCTTATAAGGCGTTCCACCGCGCTCGCTTCCCCATACCGACAAGTCGACGCGCTATCCCTGCCGCAGCTCTTAAAGCTCTATGGCCAACTCTCCAAGTCCCGACTCAGCCTCCTCGTGGTCCTGACCGCCATGTCCGGAGTCGCGCTTTCGCCCTTGCACGCAACGGTGCCGACCCTCCTCTCCACCGCCCTTGGAACTGCGCTCTGTTCGGCGTCGGCGAATACATTAAATCAGCTGGAAGAAATCCCGTTCGATGCGCAGATGGCGCGCACGCGGATGCGCCCGCTGGTCAGGAGGGCGATAACGCCCCTCCATGCCGTCGGATTCGCCGCTGTGACCGGCATATCGGGGCCGTTAATCCTCTTGACGATGGTCAATCCTACGACTGCCTTCCTCGGGGCAGCAAACATCGTGCTATACTCCGGCGTATACACTTGGATGAAACGAAAGACGATATATAACACCTGGGTGAATTATCCATTTCGAGCCCTCATTCGAGCCATATCTCACAAGGTGCTGGTTTAGGTTGGGGCAGTTGTCGGCGCGCTCCCTCCCTTAATGGGCTGGACCGCATGCGGCGGCCAATTATTCCCGTCCTCCTCCTACCCCATCCACCTCTTCCTCCCCTCCTTCCTCTCCTCCGCCCCCCTCGACACCGCCCTGATCGACAACGCCCTCGCCCCCTTCGCCTTCTTCATGCTCCTCTTCAGCTGGCAATTCCCGCACTTCAACGGCCTCTCCCACCTAGTGCGCGCCTCCTACGCGCAGGCGGGCTACCGCATGCTCGCCGTCCTCTCCCCGCGCAAGAACGCGCTGGTCGCCCTCCGCCACGCCCTCCTCCTCATCCCCATCTGCTCCGTCCTCATCCCCCTCTCCGGGCTGACGACGTGGACGTTTGCGCTCACCTCATTAGCCCCGAATGCGATATGCGCGCAGGCGGCGTGGCGCTTTTGGCGCGTCGGTGGGGAGCAGGAGGCGCGGCTCGTGTTCCGACACAGTCTCTGGTATCTACCGGTCATGATGGCTTTGATGATGCTGCACAAGCAGGGTGTGGACTGGCTGAAGTGGCTAGGATTGCGCGAGGACGAAGAGGTGAAATCCGTACGTTCAAATCGCTACGGTATCTTTCTTCCGCTCACAGATCCAGGAGACACCGTTGCTAGAGTCGCTATAATCAAGTTCGGTGGTGGATCTCAAGCCGGTGGGCAAACGCGAAGCGAATGTGGTTGATTTGACAAACGTCAAGATTATACAAATGTATTCTACACCTATTATCGCTTGGTATATGTACAGCTACTTCAAACGAAGCACCTCAGAGGGAAAAAGAAACGACAGCCAGCAGCGAGAACATCACACTCGCCAACGCCACCGACGGCGTCGTGGTCAGCGCACCGCTCCCGCCTCCGCTACTACCGCCGCTCTTGCCACCGCTGCTGCCGCCGCCCGTCGCGGACGACCCCTGGTTCCCCGCTTTCTCGGTCCCGTTGAAGATCTTGACGAGGTCGAGGGGCGAGATCTCCGGGGCCATGTTGGCCATGAGGGCTGAGCGGACGCTGATCAAATCGGCTTGCGCCTTGGTCGCGTCCGTCGTGGATAGCATCTGCACGAAGGGCGTCCCCTTGCTGCCCCCGCCCGTAGCGAAGTCGAATACGGTGTAGACGTTGCGGAGGAAGGTGTCGCCGAAGAGGGCGTCGCTCTCGCCTTGTACGATGGTGCCGACATCGGTTACCGTACCTATGCAAGTTAAGGCGTGTCCGTTCCCGTCGGGAGAGGTGACCTGAGTCCGTACCTATGCACATCGTGAAGTTCCTGAGTCCCGTCGGGGGAGGTGACGACCTGCATGTCCGTAAGATCCAAGGGATGGAGGGGGAAATCTTGGCCGCTGCAAAAAAAAGTTAGCTAGGATCGGATGAAGACTGATGATTCGTACCCAAAGGAGGCAACGACGCTGACAGGTGGCGTTGCAGGGCACGACCCAGACATCGTATGTAGTGCTGAATTTCGTTTGCGGGATGAAGGAATCCGGGGAAAGGACAGCACCAGGGAATCGACGAGTAGATGGCCTTGATCGCCATCATCAGCGCCTTGCTTTACTCTCGAAAAACAAGACAGGAACGCACCGACACTTGCTGGGCCGGCATCATGATATTAGTCGTCCCAGTGTCCAAATGAACAATATTCTTCCCCGCTGGCGCCTCGGTCATGGTCGAAGGCCAGTTAATTTTCTTGCCCCCGACCGAAATGCTGTCGAGCGTGACGGTCCACGCGCCCGAGTTCACCGGGTTCTGGTTAATCTTGGGCGAGTTCGCGACGGCTTGGTAGTCCGAGTCGTACTCTGATATCGTGAGGGACGCATCGGCCGTGCCTGCTGTGTCTCCGGTACGCGATAACGCGATGCCGATGTAGTCCGCGCCGCTCTGGTTGGCGGCGAAGATGTTGGCGAGGACGGATTGGCCCCAGTTCTGGCTGGCGCCAAAGGCGGTCTGCACTGCGTCGTTGACGCCGGAGGATCCGGGCGTGTTGAATCCGAGACCCCATAGACCGAAGATTCCGTCATCGAAGTCTGGCTTTTCTGCGTCCGCTGCCTTCACAATATAGATGAGTACGACATTCAAAGGACATATGAACAAGAACGCACCTCCTGAACGTTGAGGAAGGCTAACGAGATGTGAAATATTAGTGAGGCTCATTCTTCGATGCCAAGACGCGTGCCTTGGAAAGGGATTGTGTACTGGTCGAGCTTGAACTCGCCAACACCAATGTCTCCAGTAACAAAGTCAGGATCCGTCTCCATATCTCAACGTAGCATTGAGCTTGGTGTCGTTAAATGAAGGAAGTCCTTCGGGCGGCATCACCCTGGACGGAATTGAATACCACGAAACAAAGATGTAGGAACACCACATACCAGAGATCGGTGGAACCAGTGTCCAATGCTACATTGACCACTTCAAGGAAATATTAGAGCCTGCCAGTCGACCCGTGGTTAAACACGCTTGCCTCTTCCACTGATCGTGATATTCGCCGTGTACTGGGAACCTCAAGTCAGGAATGCTCCGTTGCAAGAGGATAGAAAGGACGCACGCGCTCATTCTCCTTGTTAATGAGATTATCGTTGGCGCTACCTTTGGGCGGACGCAGTGAAGATCGAGACGCGGATTTCGGGGGGCGCGAGATGGTGAGTTTCACGGCCGCGGATTCATAAGAAAGAAGGAGGACTGGGAGCAAAGAAAGAAGAGCGCTCCGCATCGTGAAAAGACAAGGGGAAATGTGCGAGGTCGGTCGTCGCAATTGTCATCTTTAAAAGGGAGCAAAACGCTGATAGGCGCTCGAATGAAGATCAGACACCGTGTGCTGTTTAATTCGATGCCAAGCAACAAGGTCCTTTGAATCCTGCGACATTGGGACCTGCTCCTGACTCCTAGTCGATATCCTATGCACATAGCCCCCTTGTCCCGATTTATTGGAGAATTTCAATCGATGAGCAACACGCTCACTTTTGTCGCTGGTGAGTGAGGACAAGAATGATAAAAATCGCACCCAAGTGAACCAAGACACCGCTGGCATTTTTTGCGGTGTTCCAAGCGGTGTTCTGTAGTCCTCTTGACGGTTGAGAGGGGTTACCCAGTGCGAGGGGCGACACAGCTATGAGTGCTGACATCTGAGAGGAGGATGCGTCGCGTTCGTGGTCCAGGCATTCCCTTGTACTTAGAGGTTGTAAGGACGTGGTTGAACGGTTGAAAGTTGTTGAACGGCGCTCGCTGGCGCGTGCCGAACTCCAAAGCCGATGCCAAGGCTTGAGCGGAACAACTCTTTGCCGCACCAAGCCGCGACTCGCTGTGGAACAATATTCAGTAAAAAATTGGGAGTCTGCACTGGCCAGCAGGACGGAAGCGAGACATTCATTTATCATACCTCTGCAGCACGATTGGGCGCGCAGACGTTTATCAAACTTCGTGGTTTCATCCTCTTCACAACATACTGCATGCGCAAAGGTAGGTATTAGGTAGAATTAACTTACACAAGGAACAAGCAGAAACTGGGAACGTCCCGACTACTCCTGGAAGCATTTCTCCCAATCGCCATTCCCATCATGCCGCGCATAGTCCTGGCTCTCCAGGAACGCGTCAAACTCGCACAACCCCCTCCACGGTCCGCTTTCCCCTGCCCCGCAGAACGCAAGCGGTTGCACGACCTCGTTCACCATGATTCGTACGTACGTCCCAGACACGTCGCGCCCGCGTCCATGCACCGCGCCACCATGGCCACACACCAGCTTCTCGACGACCATCCTAGTGCTGAACGTCATAATATTGCTCGTCACCCAAACGCGGTCCGGCGCGGGGTGCCTCGTGCGCAGCTTGGCGGTAGGGAACAGCCCGAGGGTGTTGAAGACCGCCATGAGCGGGCTGTCGTGCGTAAAGTCCGCGTAGATGGTGCGGTTAAGCGGGAACGTCGCGGGGTCCGAGTCGAGCGTCGAGTTGGTCGCTGTGTGGTCGACGACTGGGGAGGCTGTCAGGCGCGCGAGGAGCTCGTTTACATAGCCTACGCCTTGCACGCGCCCGAGGTGACCGCCGGGGCTGCGGTGGATGATTCAGAGCCGCGCAGGCTAAGTATGATGAAGGAAAATAGTACATACCCGGTGGAGTAATACCTGTCGAGGTCACTCGAATAGGCGAATGCCTCGAATTCGGGCTGTGTGAATAAGGAGCAGAAGGGACTGAAGGGTAACGGGCTGCCTGGAGTATATCCATAGGGTACCGAGGCGACGGTGTGGAATGCGCAGAGCATCATGAGGCCGTGGATGTCTTTGTCGACGAGATTGGCGCCGGGTGCCCAGCTATTCAGGCGGGCGGTAATGGGCGGACCATAGACATCTAGCCACTGTGTCATTTCCTTGTGCGAAGAAGCTGTGTCTGCGTGAGTCCTTAATATCCAAAGAAATAGATAGACAAACCCGCAGCGGGACAGTTGTTGTCCTGCAAGGTATCATTCCCCTCCTCGGAAATAATCACTGATAGTGGAGGAGAATAGACGTGGTTGCTAGCGGCAGCAAATCCTAACGAAGGACATGAGTTGGCGAAGTGAATAGGAAAGTCTAAACGCAGGCATACTAACCAGCGGTCCAGTTCTTCGAAGTCTCAACGACGCGGCTCATGCCCGACGCACGCACAAACGGGAGGTCATCCTCCCTTACGAGGTCAGCGTACCGGTGAAAAGCAGTCTCACCCGATTCGAACGACCTGCCAGGTCGTTCATCATTCATACATATAGGCACTTGAGGGCGGAGCCCACTTACTGCATAGCCCCCAGCGGCACGAGGAGATTCTCGCCCAGGGGGTACACGAAGGTCTCGAGAAACTCGAGACGCGCGTCGGTGTAGTATTCCGCGCTTTGCAGTTTATTGACCCCTGCGAGGATATCCTTCGTCTGACTCTCGGATGGCAGGCGCGCGCCGTGGCGGTGGAGCTAGCGAGATGGATGCTGCTTCAGGACGGAGTGGCTGGTGGCTCTTGTGAAAAGGCTACACATACGATGTTAACCTGACCGAAACGAAACATTATTCAGGTCAATATTCCGCCGACGCGTGGGCGTGGGCGCGCATGTCGCACCTGGGAGATTTGGCATCCTGTAGGGGGCGGTATGTACTCCTCAACGGCGTGGAAGGGGGAGTAAACGCCCCAGGACTTTTGCAGTTCAAAGGTGTCGTGTGCCGGCGAAGTTTGTGTCAATGGCCACGGCCCCGGCGCGAGATTTGAGGTCAAGATAGACGAGAGGGCTGCCCATGCTGCAGCGAATGCTCGAATCATGGTCGTTGGTGTCGAGGCTCAGAGGGCCAGCGAAAGAGTGTGTGTCGCGAAGAGAACGGAGAGAGAGAGCTAACAGTGTGCACGGAGATCCAAGTTGTTCGGAGATTTGATGGGCGCCGACGCTAGCCGACACCGTAAATGGTTGGTTGGGCGCGCATCTGGCCATACGGGTCGAGCTTGAAGTCGAGAGATTCAACTCGATGTGTGGTGGACAAGAACAAGAAGGAACTTGGTTCAGGAAGCTGATGTCATAATTTGTGAGGTAAATAAATTCAGACAAGTTGTACAGGTTCTCGGTACTGCTACATCGATATTACATGCTGTTCCATACCAAAGTCCCAGAATTGAAAAAAATCACCCGAGACAAACTCACCTGGCGAGGCACTGGGAGTAGACTGTGCATGTGCAGCCGGCGTCAGCGTTTTTCCGGCGGTGTAAAGTTTGGAGGACGTACAAGGGTTCATGACTACGCAGGTCGTGCCCGCAACGCAGCCTGTGCAACCAGTCCAGCCGGTACCGCCGCATCTAAAGACAAACTCAATAATCGAAAGTAATTTAACGACTCTATGAAGAGTACTCACTGGCCGAAGATGGCGGAGAGGCATCCTGTTGGCGGGGGCGTCGAGACGGTGGTGGTTGTCGTTGAAACAGTACTCGTAGTCGACACGGTGCTCGTCGTGCTCGTCGTCGAAACAGTGCTCGTGGTGGAGCCACCCGCAGCGTTCAGAAGGATCGTGGCCATCCCATGAGCAGGCACGCTCGCAGACACCACGCCCGCGCTCAGCGTAACCGCCAGCGTACCGAGGTCCATCCCCTGCGCAGAGAAGAACCCCTGCGCAGCCGTCGGCGTGAAGCCGCTCGCCGCAACCTTAATCGCCGCCGCCGCCGCGCCGTTGTTCAGCACCTGCACTGAGACGCTGCCGTCCGGGTTCTTGAACGCGCTGATCTTGAGGTTGGTGCCAGTGCCCGAGGTCCCGAGGCGAACGGCGCCCGGGCGCACGTAGCGGGACCACTGCGCGAACGCCCAAAGGCGCTTCGACGGCGTCACCGTGGTCCCGCTGGTCAGGATGAGCGCAGAGTTGGTCGTCCCCGGCTCGGCACCGATCCAGTGCAGGTATGCGGAGAGTCGCGAGTTGACGACGCCGTCAAAGATTTGGTTCGCCCAGGTCATGCCTGCAAAAAGTGGGTTCAACTAAATTTTTCCATGATTTGGGGGAATGTTTTCTTGCCTTCGCCAGCGGCACCGCTGCTGAACCAGTCGTTCGGGAGGAGCGGGTGGCTGAGATCAGCGTACTCCGTTTGCCAGACATTGTGTGTGGTGTTGATCAGGCCCGACACGGCCGAGCTGTAGGCGTGCGAGGTCACAACACCGAGAAGGTTCAAAGCACCGGCTGCGTTGATCGCGTTGGTCATGGTGACTTGGTTATTCCAGCCCTCAGAGTCGCAGCAGGTGATCTTCGTTGTCAACCCGGCTGCCGCGAGCGTTGGCGAAAGAACCTTGATAAAGTCTTGTGAATTGTGTCAATAAAATTGGCGAAATAGTCGCGAGCGACGAACCTGCAGCCTGTTGACCGTTCGAGTTCATTGAGGAATATGTAGGACTGGATAACCGATGAGCTTTGCGCAAATCAGTATCTCGACACTAGGACGGTACCTGAATTCCGGCTCGTTGAGGAACCCTATGTGCGTAATGGGAACGCCAACCTGCGCGTAGAACTTGATATACTGGGTCAGGAAATTTGCGTACGCCTGCTTCCAATCGCCTGATGCACAAGTCGAGCCGGTGACCCCAGCAGAGAGTGCCGCCGTTGATCTCAACGCCGTTGTTCTGGAAGATATTGAGTTCATGCCTTCTGACGAGCGCAGCGCGACACACCTTCATGAACCCCGGCGCACTCCACGCATCAGCGTAGATGGTCTTTACTCCGTAGGTCATGGCTTGCTGCGAGAACCACACCTGATGCCCGTCTGAACTGTCCCAGACATATTGCGGCGCACACGTCGGGCACCCAGGGCTGGTCGGCAGGATGCTGTCGCCAGCCCCGCCGGACCCGATGCGATTCCGGATTATCGTCATGCCCGCGCCGGTAGTCGGGACTGAACAAGAGGTCGAGTACTTGCTTCTGCTCCGCCGCCGGGTAGTTGAAGAGGTCGTTGGCGTGGCCGAACGCTTCAGAGAATCCGAACCCGTCCATCGTCTGGAATGTGGTCCCAGCTTGGACGGTGAACGTGGTTTGCGCATGCGCGAATGTCAAGCAGAGCGCGAGGAGCGACCGAGAGCTGGCGCAGAGGAGCCATTTTGACCGCGTTGGAGAAGTGAGCGGGATTCATCTTATGCGTCATGCTAGATTCCGGGAATGTCGCGAAATTGAACCCTTGAACAGAGACTGGACCGAGAACTCCCCGTTCCACTGAGTTAATTGCGACCGAGGAAAGGAAAGGGTCATGGGGGCCAGTAAAAGAATCCGACAGAGTTTTGAAGGATTGAAGTGGTCCGGTCATGAGCGCCTAACCCATCTATGGTGTGTACGCGTCGACGCCAACGAGACTGTGAGCGCGTCGATGTGGTCTTTCCTTCCGTTTGTTTCATTTTCTTGACATGGGCGTAATTAAAACTGTCGAGTTGTTAAGTTGTCAAGCCTTTAACAATGGGACCTAACAAAGAGCCAAACCTCCGCCTCCTTCTCCGCATTGACCATGTCCCTGCGTCGTCCGCCCTCCAACCACGCGAACCGGTCTAATATGGCAACAGACTCACCAAAACCCTCACGCTCTCAGCGCCATCGACCCCAACCTTCCGTGGAACAACAACCAAACCTCGGCATGTCGCCAGAAGCAAGATATAACCACAATCTCAAGGTCCTACGACGGAGGGACCCCTCTATCATCTCGATATTCGACCAGTTCAGCCACGTATGTGTGTACCACCACAACGGCCAGACCTGGGAGAAGAACGGCTTCGAGGGAAGCATGTTTTTGTATGAAAGGTCAGTCAGTGGCATCCACTCTTTATGCCACTCGTTGAACGCCCCTCGAC
Organism: Mycena filopes; assembly: GCA_029281495.1. Lineage (NCBI taxonomy): Eukaryota > Fungi > Basidiomycota > Agaricomycetes > Agaricales > Mycenaceae > Mycena > Mycena filopes. The sequence goes on along the minus strand of JARIHR010000038.1, from coordinate 668,140 downwards.
CAGTGACTCCTACCCTCCATACGGCTTCTACATTCTAAACCGTATGGGAATGGATGATTACATCCAACGCCTCTATCCAGAAGATGTTACTGGAATCCACGGCACCTATCTTATGCTACGATCTTACCCCGACTTTACGACCAGGCGCATAACTCACGCTTGTGCCTCCTATGACGAAACCCCAGGCAAATTCTCAGACGCCTGGGTTGTTCCGAATCTGGACAAACTCCTGGAAGGAGACAAAGGCCGCGCTCACACCGTCGGCCTGTGGATGTTCCCCACCGACGCGAGAGAACCTATGATTGACGTTATGATGCGGTAATGTGCTCTCTGTCTCTCTGAACATGTCGCTCACTATAGACAGACTGCACTCGTATGTCAAGCAAAACGTTCCGTACCCAGAGCAATATCGGTACGGTCCCAACCGGCCCCCACCTCCAAACCCCCACCTACGCACCACCTCTCCGTCACCTCCACCGGAGCCAAGTGAGAATCCGCTCCACCACGCATTCTGTTCCTTTCGTTAACTCAACATCATAGACGCGGCAGCATCGGGCGACAGCGAATTGGATCGATCCTTCCCCAGTGGAAGCGCCACAGAGCTTGACCAGCTCTTCGCAAGAATGCGAGCTGCGCCTTCGCCGTTACCCCCTTCATTCTCGCCGCCGCCCCACAGGCCGTCCTCCACGATGACAGTTGCCTCATTGTTCGCGACCCTTGGTGGTGCAGACCCGCCACAGTCCCCAATGGCGTCTTCCCCACCTCCCCGCGCCTCCAGCTCCGGTATTCCATTATTGGATTCCATATTTGCCTCCGCGGGACCTTCCAGAGTCACACATGCGCCGGCCAACCTCTCAATACACTCGCCCACCCCGACAACGACGGTTCTCAGTCCACAAATTTTGAACCACGAAGTCATCACGACGCTGCTCGGCCTGCCGCCCTCCCGGTCTGCCTCGGCGTCCTCCGCGTCCCATAGCAGCGACACACACTCGCACACTAGCTCCCGCGAGGGAGACAACGAATACGAAGAGTCGCCCGGGAGTGCCTCGGGGCACGCTGGCTCGGATGGATTCTCAGAGTCGAGCACGGTGCTCGATCCGGAGGCAGAGCTCGACGCGGAACTGCAGTCGGCGGGGTCCAGCGCCGGGCGACCCCTTCTAAGCGTCCCCACCTCGCGCGGTGCCGATACTGCGTCTAACGGCGGCCCGAGAGTGAACGGCAGGGTGCATGGAGATGTGACCCCCCGTGCACCGCTCGCAGCATTGTTGGGTGTGAATGGTCACAGGTCGATGCCGCCGCGTGCAGCGCCTGTTCCGCCGCCGCTGAGCGAGCCTTCGGGTTCCGCGGCGACGATGCGGCCCCACTCGCAGCAGTCAGCCCCGAGCATAGTGCGGCATTCGTCTGCTCCGTTTGTAACGAACTCCGATCTGTGGCCTGGCGGGCGCGCGCCGGTCGACGACACGGCGGAGGTGGATGGGGCCGAGGACGGAGAGATTGTGGAGCTGGATTTCCAGGACACGAGCGCGCTCAGCGACCCCGATGCGTTCCGCCAGGTTCAACAGCGGCGGAGGCGTCCTGATGCAGAGTCATCGGTGCATGGAGCTGAGGCCAGCCCCAGCGCAGCGCCCGTGCGGGAACGGCGGGACCGAGGGAAGGGCCGGAAGAAGGGGAAGAGGGAGCGTGCTGCGGATCGCGCGGCGGAGGTTGAGCAGCAGCGCGGGCTTGAGGTGGCGCGGATGTTCCAACTCGTGGACGGCGAGCGGTTTGGCGCGGTGTCTGCGTCGTCCTCTCGGTCTGCGTCGGCGAGCCCGATCTCCGACCATTCGCCTCGCCTCCCACCTGGGCTGGCGCCGCCCCCGGTGGAGAATGAAACACCCACAACTGCGCGGCCATTCAAGACGCAGCCGGCGGTAGTCGGTGTCAATGGCAGTGGACCCTCGGTTAGGGCCAGGAACAACGTGCCTCCTACACTTTTGGACCCCTTGCGGGCGAGGGTTTCAGCAATATCGATTATGACAAACTCGAATCGCGCTGCCCATCCACCGATGGAAAGGAACGAATTCGTGAGGGAATTGCTTACCCTTATTCATGTGAGTTGCCATCCACACTACCCCTCCTGTCCAGGAGCTAATTCCACGATAGACAGACAAAGCGTTCGTCGACGCTCTGTGGCAGGATTACATGGCCCGAGCGGACTAGAACGTTGACTTTTCAGTGACTTTCTGGGAACACCTATTCACGACACGCTATCTTTTCCTTTCAAGTCCCCATTCCTTTTCTTTCTTTCTCATCTCAGGAGCAGCCTACCACCGACAAAAATGTGTATCAACCACCGCGTACCACGTTCTGTGTAATCTACATGTAGCACTTGCGATTACTCCTCACACTCTCTATACTACCACCACTCTTTCAATTCAACCGTTATTCTGCTTAAAAGTCGCGTCGACCATGTTTGGTTGCGAACACCGAATCAAACAAAACATCTTGCTGTCGACTCGGTAGGATCTCTCTATAGGCCAAACGAATGTCTCTAATGGACGTGGTTCAGGCCTCTAATGTCCTTTCCATGGTTGGTTCAAGCGAGCCATAACAAGGCTGCCATCAGCGAAGGTTTGAAAATCGTTCGCAAGGTCATCGCACGCGACGCAAAGAAAACCGGACTCAGCACCACGGAAATTTACAAGCGTGCTCTCAGAGAGCCACCTCACCCCAGCTACTCCTTGGCTATCGCGCCCCGGGAAGAGAGTGAAGAGGATGTTGTCCCCGAGATTAAATACGGCAGAGCCGGGCGAAGACGCATCCCTCCGCCAACTGCGCCCCATCCTCGACATCCTGTCCGCTCCATCTCGTGCGTCCTTCGCACCAAACTTCCCAAGGAACGCGTCTCATACTTCTTATAGATTTCTCAAGCACAACATACTCCCCATCATCCAGGGCGAGCGACGCGTCCGCCATATCCGCGAAACACGCCTCGTAACCGTGGATAAGGGGCGCTCCGGCCCACGGGGGTCGAAGCAGCAGCAGCAGCAACCCGCCGCACCGGCAAAGCCTACGGAGGCCATGGTCTGGCTCTGGCAGGCCATGAATCCGGCGAAACGCGTCAAGGAGAAGGTGATCCCCCCGCGCCCGCCGATCGTGTACGACTTCTCGCACATGAAGGCCAGTAAGCGGAAGGCGCACCGGGCGCGCACGGAGCTGGCGGAGAAGCGAGCGGAGCTCGAGGAGAAGCGCCGGAAGTTGAAGGCGGATGTGCGGCACAAGATCGAGCTGGAGGTTCGGGCGCAGCGCCGGACGGTGGGTAGGGCGCGGCATGAAGCTGAGGAGGCGGCCGCCCTCGCGGCCAAGGCGGAGAGAAGAAAACGATGGGAGAAGCAGAATCCGATTTTGGCAAAGTCGCTGCGGGAGGCGGCTGAGCAAAAGTCCAAGCCCGCGTCCGTCGAAGAAGCTTCGTGCTTGACCAAATAAATTTATTACCTGCTCCATCTTCCAAATCCACTGATTTCAGAATGAACACTGCGCAAAACAAGTTCATTGGTATTCATTCGACATCTCTCAATCGTTCATTGTCAACTTCATTAGGGGCATCGTATAAAATCGTAAAAAGAAAAACTATCCAAACTAAACGGCAGCTTCATCGACCGACGCGTTGTGCGCACCAGTGCTATTGAATTCATTGAGTACCTGCATTGTTCAAGAACAGGTCGACTCACAGTTTATCGGCGATGCTATCGCTTTCCTTGTACAAAAAGATATCGTACAAGGCGACGGCGAGCTGGGCACCGATGACTGGCGCAATGATCCCGGTCCAAAGCCAGTACTGGTGACGGAAGCTCCAAACGGCGCTGGGATAACCGACTGCAGAGGACAGCAGTCTGGGCCCGAAGTCGCGGGCGGGGTTTAGCGCGAAACCTAGAAGAGCAGTTAGTCGTGGTATGGATTTTAACAGTGCGGAATACGTGCCGGTGCCCATCCCAAGGGAGGAACTGATACCAAGGATGACGAGAAAGATAACAAGCGGGAAGAGACCCGGAGGGGGTGCCGTGCTCTTCTTGTCTGTGGTCGCGACGATAACAAGCACCAGGACGGCCGTTCCGAGCACTTCAGAGAAGAAGGCGGACACGTCGGTCAAGTATTCGGCCTGGGCATGGTGATGATTTAGTGGTCAGTCGGCGGTTGTGACGTGAAAACTGACCGCATAGGCGCCGAACACGCCAGCAGTCTTCATGGTGCGAATGCCAGTTCCCTCGAAAATATCAATGGCGTGGAAGTAATTTGCGTAAATGAGCGCCGCGCCCACGAAGCCGCCCAGGGTTTGCGCCAAAATGAAGGCCTAGAAAGCTCGGTGAGCTCCTGCGCAAACAGTGACGCGCGTTCCTTACAGGGACCTTCTTCCAAGGGAAGCCGCGCCAGGTCGCCATAGCCAGGGTGACCTGTTATGAAAGGTAAACTTTAACGCAACCCACTAACGAGAGGTGACGCGTAGGAGCGCTCTAATACGCACAGCCGGATTGATGTGGGCAGGGGAAATGCCGCTAGAAACCCAGACGCCGAGGGAGAGGCCGACCTATGGGCGAAAATCATGGTCATTAGCGTACATAGGGGACTGCGCTGCCCGAGTGATCGCTTACGGCCCATCCAAAGCTGACGGCGAGGTAGTCCTGATACAGACGTTAGGGATGCGGTGATATGTACGCGACTGATGTTCGATACTCACGCCTTTGGGGGAAGAAGAGACGCCCCCGTCCGAAGAGAGAAGAACTTGACAGTTTACACCGGCCCCAAAGATAATGAGGATGGCGACGCCCAGAAATTCGGCAAACGGCTCGCGTATCAGCTCGCTGTATCCGTTGAGAAACGTCTTTCGCTGCAACAGAGAACGTACCGATACTGATTAAGAGTCGAAGAGCGCCCGTTGGCTGCCGGTCTCAGGCGCGAAGTAGACAGGTGAGAGGCCGTGGACATGGTGCTGGAGATGGGCGGTGTGCTGAGTCGTCGGTGCGCCAGCTTACTCTTATACGTGGCCCTGCTCCCTATTGGAGATTAGAAAATAGTCTGCATTCTGGGCTCGATCGGTGCAGCGGAAACTACGTACGACACAAGGTAGGCAGAAGGTATGGGGCGAGGGGGGGCGGAAGGACGGAGCTCCCAAGATACACTCCGAGGCCCCAGCAGGATTTGTCTACATCGACTGGCGGCCTGGTTCGCCGGCGACAAGACGAATGGAGCGGCGGCGGGCTGTTTGACAAGCGGCTCGACGTGTGGAGTCTGTGCGAGGCGGCCGCTTGGTCAGTCGCCAGCACTAACACATGTGGTTTTTGGAAAGAGAAATCAATGAAATTAGGTAAATAATTTGGGATTGCTTAACTTTGATTCGCCTACGTCTATAACTGTATGTGTGCTTCCGCTCCTGTGGAATATGCCTCGCGATCTGAGCAGACAGGAGAGCCCGTATTCCAACTAGGTCTTGCTGAAATCCGACGTCGTAGGAGGAGCGAGATCTTTGATCGGCGCGATGCTAATCCCGACAAGTCGGAGAAATCCAGAAATACGACGGCCTCCTCCGGCGACGGTCGTTACCGGACGAACGAATCGGTCGGAGGAAATTTGACGCGCCAGGGGTGGAACGGTAGTCGCAGAATGGAAGCACTTGGACGCGTGCGTTGTCGCGGGGGCGAATACTGGTCGGATCTGCGTGAATTGCGGGCTGTCTGGTCGCAGGGGGATTCTGCGACCAAGTACCGCCGCACCGCTGGACGAGTCTTGATATCGGAACAAGGCTGGCTGGGGGAAGGCGGGAGTTCTTGAAATATATGTCGCGATTCCTAATTATCGCCACACAAAGAAAGTGCCGCCGCAGTAGATCGCGCGGGGCCAGAGGAGAGAAACTTTGACTGTTGACAGCCTTCCGCGAGGTGGACCTATATTGTAGGTGAAAGTGGGTGAAAATTGCGGCCGATTGCACATGGCCGCGGAGAACGTCGATGAGGGGTGCAGCGTCGTCGTCGTCCCAGCCGCTGGAAAGTATGAGCCTAAGAGCGCAGGCTGGGTTAGTTGCATGTGCAGAATACGCTCGTGGTATCTCGTCTTCATTCTTCACTCGGAACGTGCTTGAGGTAAGGAGTGTGCTGATACCCGGGGCATTCTTTGGGTCGATGAGCCCGTAATCGCGAGCGCAAAGGTCCAGCATCACGCTGCTGCCGACATCGAAAGGGGCCGCTTGCTGTCGAATGGGTTTTGCGTTACCATAGAGTCGTTTGCCAATGCCGATGAGATGGCAGCAATAGTCAGCGATGGGTGGGCCTTGGGGGTTGTGTGCTCAGTAAGATGAGACGACGGCTCGGGGCGTCTGACGAAAATGTCGAGAACGGCGTATCTGTTGCCTTGAAAACGGTGACTCGTGTGTGTTTGGCAGAAGCATAATCATCTGGGAACTTGAAGGCAGTCAGTGTCTCTACATTTTTGGAGTCAGATTGGACGACTTACCCGCCCAGTGTCGCTTCAAGCGGATCTCGGACTGACAAGCACCGGATCCGCAGTATATGCGAGCGAGATATGAGGCGGTCTGGACTCGAAACTCATACCAGGAGTCGACACTGACAAGAAAAATCGCAAGAATTGGCAGGGTCGGCCCGAGGAATGAAACCGGAGGTTCAACCGTGTCGCCTCTTTGTCCCTGAGTAATAATACGATATGTAGCCACATGCAAAGGCAATACTGCCCCCAGCTGGTTACAATCTGCGGCGTTGATAACGGTGGAACAAGAGAGACACGAGAGACGTGGCCTAGATGAAAGGCTGCCCGATACAGCTCCTTGCCAATTGGGTATGTGGCTCTCGCGCCTGCACGGGGCACTCAGTACTCAGCAGTGCTAGGGAGTGGTGTGGCAGCAACTGGAGTTTGATATCGATATCCATACGAATGATTTGCTGTAAGCCCAGGACGGGACATTGGAGTTTGATTCTCGTATAATTCGGAGTCGATGGGGTCGGGTTTGGCCAGACAAGACGTCCTGGACCTTTCGATTGTGGAGGAACTTCCGAGGAAGGCTTGAGTGAAGTTGGTCACTGTGACCGTGACAACCTAGCTTGATCTCGACTTCAACATCGCCTCGAACGTCAGTTGCCTACCGCTTGGTTTCAAGGTCCCTGCAAGGAACTGATCTCTTGTTGTGCCTGCTAATCATATGGTCACCGTTGTCGCTGTTGCGCCCGCAAATCCAAAGTCTGTGTCTTTGAAGTTTATCTTCAGTCAAGCAGTTCAATTTCAACGGCGAGTCAAGCTGGACGGTCGGCAACATACGTTACATGCCGCCACTGTACTCCTTGGCCTCTATCTTTGCTTCGGCCCCGGATTTCCATTGCCCGTCAAAATGCAAGCTTTCGGAGGCGTTGATCTCCCGGTCTGGCTCGAGTCGAGTCTTCGTCCTGTGTGGATCTTTACAGCACAACCACACAACCACACTGGCATTCATTGGGTCGTCTGGAACCGGATCATGGCGTTGACCGTTCCTTGGCGGCTGCCAAATCACTTCTGCCTCCACTCCGACAACTTAGGATGCCCGGGAAGGAATATGTACCCAACCTTCATCTCCAATCTTTCAATGCCAATTCTGCATTGAGTGGCCATTTACAGCCAATTTTCGGCGCTGCATTGAATGAACGACACCGATTGACCGATGTTCCCGTCTTTCAGGACCACCAGATTTGCCACTCTCTTGTCGATGGGGATAATGCAAATGCCCTCGCACGCATATTTACGATACGCCGTGTCGCACTTCAAGTTCACTCTAACATTCATTTCTATTCGTACCAATAGCCTGGAAAAGGCACCAGGGTTTCAACTGTGGTGACATTCTGGCGCTTGCCAAATATGTTCTATCATACAGCACAGACTTCCCGCCGGTTTCAGCTCTGTATTTATCGCCGCTTCGTTCCCGGTCAAGGTTGACGTGCAGAATTCTATAAAGCCGGGATGAAAATCCCCAACCTTCATCTGCCGTCCTCCACACGATGAGATTCAACACCGTTACACTCTTTTCTCTCAGCCTTTACGCTGGAATAGCCTTCACCGCTCGCCTCAATGTCGCCCGTTCGTTGGAACCCAGAAGGAAGACGTCCATGTTGATCAGTGGGCATCCTCTCTGTTCAAATTATTTCACGAACGCTTACCTGTCCTTCCCCAGATCCTCCTGCTCAGCCGGACCTTCCTACCATCAAGGCAGCCACAGCAGCGGCGAAAGCGGCCTCCTTGAACCTGGACGACATCCAGGGCGACATCCTGTAAGTATATCTGTAGCCCTGAACGAGTCCTTCGTTGATTGAAATATAACACCCAGAATCGGGATGAAGAAGAACAAGGAGCTGTTCTTTTTCTTCGGGATCTCGAATGCCACCGAATTCAAAGCGAAGCTCAAGTCCGACATCTTGCCACTTTTAACGAGCACGACGAATCTGCTCAATGTCACCGCCCAACCCACGACCGCCCTCAACATCGCCTTCTCCCAGACGGGACTGCTTGCGCTCAACGTTACCTGACAAGCTCAATGACGCGCCCTTCGAAGGGGGTCAGCTGAAGGATGTCGGAAGTCTCGGCGACCCAGGCACGGCCAACTGGGTACCACAATTCGTCGGCACAGGAATTCATGGCGTCATGCTCCTTGCCTCCGACACCATCGATAATATCAACACCGAACTAGCGAGTCTCAAGTCCAAGCTGGGCGATTCTATTACCGAAATCTACTCCCTTCAAGGCGCAGCTCGTCCGGGCAATGAGCAGGGCCACGAACGTGAGCATCGCCACATTTTCCGATCTCCACCATTGGGCTGACGCCGGCCTAGATTTCGGTTTCTTGGATGGGATATCCAACCCCGCCGTTGAAGGGTTCCAGACTCCACTTCCGGGGCAAGCCGTGGTCCCGACCGGAGAGATTCTTGTCGGAGAGGACGGGGACTTGACGTCTCGCCCTCCCTGGGCCAAGGACGGCTCATTCCTCGTGTTCCGGCAGCTGCAGCAGATCGTCCCCGAGTTCAATAAATTCCTGCTGGACAATCCCATCCACATCCCGGCGTTGACTCCGGCGCAGGGCAGTGAGCTCCTGGGAGCGCGTATGATCGGTCGCTGGAAGAGTGTCAGTTTCTACATGCACGACCAATCTCTACCACATCACCTTGACTGATTTTTGTTCGACAGGGCGCACCGGTTTTCCTGGCACCTTTGGTCGACGACCCAGCTCTCGGAGCAGATCCCACCCGCAACAACAATTTCACGTACGCGTTGCCTGGTCAGACCGTTGCGAATGCGACAGATCAGTCGAAGTAAGCACATAGTCCTCTCAATCGTATTTGAACCACGCTTACCTTCCCGAAGGTGCCCCTTCTCGGCTCACATCAGGTAGGTCGGCCAAAAGGCAGCGAACTTTTGTCAATGCTAAGGAACGCATAGGAAAACCCGCCCGCGTGCCGATCTCGGTCTGCCCGAGACCAACAACCACCATGTAGTTCGCGGGGGCATTCCGTACGGGCCTGAAGGTCCGTGATGCATCAGTTCAATTGAAGGCAATGTAGGGCTGACCATTCCGACTCATAGTCACTGCTGCAGAGGCCGCCTCGAATACAACGACTATCGATCGTGGGCTTGCTTTCGGTAAGTTCGCACGGTTGAACTTTGATTACGTGTGACGACATATTGCTATTCCGCTTTAGTGTGCTACCAATCCTCAACGTCGGCAGGGTTCGTCCTCGTCTTGGATTCGTCTTAGGAAACTCTGACGTTCTTCTTTCTTTCAGCTTCCAGTTCCTCCAGCGCGCCTGGGCGGACAATGTGAAGTGAGAATTCTCTCATGTAATCTCAAGTCATGATCTGAGCGGTATGTAGGTTCGTCCATCCAGGTGTCGGCTTCGACCCTATCATCGGTACATCCCAGTTTCCTTACCCCGTCCGAATGAAAACTCACACATAGCACCACAGGCGCGAACCAAGGCGCCCAACGCGTTGTCAGCGGCCTCGACCCCACAGACCCTTCTCGCTCCAGTCACGCTCGCTACCGGCAAGTACTCTTGCTTCAGTTCCTGCGCGCTGAAGTTGACAGGACCTAGACTTTCGTTATTTCGAGGGGCGGAGAATACTTCTTCTCGCCATCCTTGTCCGCCATCGCTAATACGCTTTCCGTTTGATGGCTGAGCTGCAAAAGCCATAATTCCCTTCTCCATTCTTTCTGGCCCAGACATTCAGTAGTACCATATTAATTGCGTAGAGTTATGAGATAATAGTTTTCGTCGAATCTAATTAGCGATACACTTGCTCCTCTGCATCGTGTCCCACTTATTGAACCAGTCCACCACCGCGCGCGCCAGTACCTCGTCAATGTCCCCCTTCTTCGCCCTAGCGCGCCATTTCGCCAAGTCATCGACGTCCCCACCGCCCTGCTTGATGACCGCCTTGATCTTCCCGCAAATATCCCGATGCGGGACGGCATTATCGCGCCAGGCAGCCAGCTGGCACTCCCGCCCGCAATACGACACCAGCTGGCACCCGCTGCAGCGCCGGAAGCGGTCCTCCGGCACCGCAGCCGGGTCGAGCATTTGGATCGACCGGTGGCACCCCAGCGAGAAGCACACGTTGCGGTCCTTGCTGAACTTGAGGATCGTGCCCGCCGGCACGACAGCGGGCTCCTGCGGCGAATAGCCCCATTCCTTGCCCTTTCGGAGGACGGCGGCGAGGATATCCGGCCGCATGTGTCGCGGCGTGGGCGGTATCTGCACGACGAGGCCGCCGAGCACGTACATCGTCGCCGCCGCGTCTGTGATCGCGTGAATAGAGTCCGACAACAATTCGACGACGACATAATCGCAGAAGAACGCGGGCGTGTGGAGGTGGCCGAGGGCTTTGGAGAACATGTCGAACAAAGAGCGTTCGTTTCCCTCAAACAGACGTTTCAGATCTGTTTCTCCAATATTTGCCTCGGCAATGAGGCACTTCCAGAATTTCTCGATGTGCCACATTCGCCGGTGGAAACCATCGCCGATTGCCGATGACCTCCGCGTCCGTCAGAGATTGCTTCAACAGCAAGCGGGAAGTTTCGTCGCAGGCCGTGTGACCAATTGTCGCGATATCGGCCGCCAAATATGGGGCACTGGCGATGGTGGGGACTACAAGAGACCTCGAGACGTGTCCAATCACGCCTAAAAGGGATATTGCGAAAGGTTGGGGATCGCGGTAAAAATGAATCCACTGGTGAAGGGATTTGACCGTGGTGTCGGCACCGAATGGAAGGCAATCTTGTGGTGAGAAGGGCCACGCCTCGGGTCCGCCTCTTTGCAACGGCGGTCGGGGATACATCGTGCAAGTAGGGAGTGAGCTGTTTGAAGACCCAGGAAAAGAAGCAGTGGAAGGGCGACGATGCAACGCTGGGCGCCTCATCCTTCCACGCTGTGTTCCAGTTCTGGAGCATAGCTCGCCCGTAAGTCGCGAACGAGACGCGCGCCTTCGCCTTGCCCACAGTCACAAACTTGTACGACTTGTTGCGAGGTCGGCGAGTTCCTGATTCGTCCGCGGGGAGATTACAAAGGCCAAAATGGTTGGCCAAATGGTGCATGATTTTGTGAAGACGAAATCAGCTTCCACTCCTGGCCCGAAGGCGTCTTGGGGTTTCAGCAGGACATGAAAGGCGCCTGCTAGACAACCCCAGCAGGATTTGGGATCGGCGGGGTCGCGGAGAGCGTTATTCATGAATGCGACTATGCTTTGTAGCACAAGTTGAGGAGGAACTACCACAACGGGTGTGGACATGATGGAAGAGAGAAAGAGCAGGATGGGTTTAATTTCAAACTCCGATCACATCAATTACTGCCGTTCAACTCTCGACCCTGGAAACGATATTTTGCCAGCCTCCGAATCCACTGGATGTTAATCCTTGGATTTGGTCCTACGAGGAACAAGCTGGGTTTGATAGAGCGTTTGCGTAGAGAGATCAAGTACACTACTGCTGGGTGCGACGAAGGTCAACTCAGGAACATGTAGCTGCGAAAACTACAATGTCTCTACATCCATCTCATTCACGAGCGACGGATCGGTTCCCTTGATCGCAATCCGCGCGATTCGCTTTTGAACCAATCTGGTTGTGGGTCAGTAAACTGGGTGAGATCGAACGCATTGTGAACTCACCGATTAAAGACATCCAACGGGCCTTCCGTCGCAGCGGTTGCATCGGGCATAGTATCAGGTTGCTCGTAGTTAGTGATGGGAATCCATGTACTCAGGGGACTCGTGCCAGCTTCGTAGCACGCCTCGGCGACGTAAAGCAACAGTCCGTCAGCGCCGACCTCTGCGCTCCTGCTGGTCGTCCGGCCAGCGGCCGGCTGGTCGACAGCCATAGACTCCGTTGGGTCGGTATCACTACCTAGGACGGGGACCTCTACTTCGACAGTCCGAGATGCCCGTGAAAGGGGGATAATCTGTGAAGCTAGGACAAGTAGAGAGGTGTCCGTGTGGTATGGAACAGCGAGTAGTTTGGTGGGATATGGGAACCGATACGTCTGCTTTGGATCTGTGGGATCAAACGGCTGGTTATAATGTGAGCTTGATGGAGGCGGGGAAGGAGAAAGTTCTGCTAATCGGGTGTCCCTCCACCAGAATCTAAGGTTGTTATACCGTTAGTTTTCGCGGAGTTACATATCAAGTTCAACCTACCTAAACGGAGTTTGACAGTCGCCGATATCTTGGCCCTTCCACTTCAGCACGTCAAGGACGTGGAGAATCCCATTTTCGCGCCAATTTGCATCCAAAATACAGTCCCTGAGCGAGAATAATACGTGAGCGTTGATTTCCGGCGGAACGATAATGCGTACAAGACGGTTTCCGCAGGGAGCCCAGACGGGAAATGAGGCAAGATGAGCTTTCCAAGCTTCCTACTTCGTAGGCATGTGTTCGGAACTGCAGAATGTTGAGAAATCCTACAAAGGGTAAACGAGGAACAAGGCCAACCGCTGAACGATCGATCAGTAACCGCGAGGCACCGTTTGCCCACTGGAACTGGTGCGACTGCGAGAGACAACGGCGCCTCAGAAATTACGTGACAGAAATAGTGTCAAATCCCCACCTGCCACCCAACCAGTTTCGAGATCTGCCGGGAGTCCGTCAGCGCTTGTTTCCGCTGAGTCGTCCGAAATGGTCCAAGGATCGTCTTCGCTCATCTCCAAGAGCTCCGCGTACATACACTTGTCGGCCCATTTGGTATTAGCAGCCGCGTTGGGATTTTGCTTCTGTTTCCGCTTCCATTGCTTCTTCTTCGAATTCTTCTTGAGCTCTCCCGGCGGTGCCGCTGCAGATACAGAACTTTCGACGGGGATATCCGACGCGGCGGATGGGGACGGGGGCTGAGGAGGAAGGAGCGACGCGTAAGACGCGATACCCATCCGCACAATTCCAGGATCTTCTGCGTCCTCCTCGCCATCCGAGTGCCCGCCGAGACTGAGGTTCGCGAAGAGGTCGAGCTGGCGCGCCGAATCCACGCGTTGGGCACGCTTCTGTTGCCACGCATATCCATATCACGTCAGATTGCAAGAGTGGGTCGACGGGGTTGCAACTGACCCGCTTCTGCTCGTCCAACGCCCGTCTTTAACTTCTTTGTGAGTGCAATTCGAGTTGAGGCGAGGAAGGCGAGTAGGAACCTGCGGCGTGATTCCTGCGATTCCGCGATTGGTGGAACCTTGAATGTGGCTTTGCGATTCGTGGTCATGATGCACACGGATGGGAGAGAGAGCAGAGGGTGTTGAACGACAGCAACAAACAACCGCCTGCGTCCTAAGATGGAAATAACCAAAAATAGACACGCGAGTTCAGGACCAAGCTCAAGAGCTCGACAGCTCGTGTACAGAAACGCGCTCGGACGAGTCATAACGAGACAAACAATTCGCGGGCACAGCCAATATGTTACACACAAACAAATAGCTTTACAAACAGATTTCCGCAGACTTTATTCTTCAGGACCGTCTCATTCATCCCCTCAACACTGGCGCGCAAACCCAGACTGCCCCTGCGCAGCCTCGCCCGTCGCATCTCCAAAGTTCGCCTTCTCCGGCCGCCCATGCTCCTTGTCCGGCTGGTGCACGTTGCTCGCCTTGAGCAGCATCGCGCTGTTCTTCGAGTCTAAATCACAAAAGAAAGTTAGAAACGGGACGGAACGGGCAGAGGGAAAAGGGGGAAACGATAACTACTCGACGAGGGGGAGAAGAACGGGAACGAAAAAGGGGAGCGGAAGTACGTGAGGAAGAGGAAGGCGGCGAGGAGGTGGAAGATGAAGGTAAATGGGAGGAGGAGGGCGTGCAGGAGCCGCGCGGGAAGGGAGTGCGCAGTGTGTGCGTGGATTCCGAGCGCGGCGGCTACGGGGGTAGGGAACGACGTGGGGACGCGAAGGGTAGAAGCTAAGGAAGACGAAGGCGAAGGGGGCGGCGGCTCTGTACGTGAATAGGACGAGTGGGAAGGCACGGCTGGAAATGTGGACGAGTGGGGGAGGGCGACGGCAACGGCCACGCCCTCGGCGTGGATCGGGGACGACGGGTCTGCGAACGCGGTCCGTGAATACGCAGACGTACCCATGAGGCTCTCGGTAATTTCGAGGATATCTGGAAAAGAGAAAGAATTAATGTAAGCATTCGTTTTACACGACTCGTTAGAAAACTTACCAACGATCAGCCTCTCGATCAAGTCCTCGCTGAGAGTCTCGCGGACTGCGCGCAAAAGTAATGTCAGTCTGACGAAACAGCACCCGAAACACAGGGGGGACGCACCAACAACACGCAGGATCTGCGTCTCAGCCTCGCCCTCCGGCGCATTGTAGTTGGGCACGATCCAGCCCTTGGTGCGCAGCATCGACTGGATCCACGCCTGCTGCACATGCGGGTACTCCTCCGCAAACTTGTCCGACAGCTTGAAGGACACGACAGGCAGGCCGCGCTCGTAAAGCTCCGGCTCATCCGTATCGACGTCCGCGTCAGCGTCAGCGAGCTCCTTCTGCCCGCGGGCAGAGGGTTTGTGCACGTTGCTGAGGACCTTGAAGTACGTGGCCTCAAGGGCACGCGAGAGCATGCGCGCATTGCGCAGGTCCTTGATCGCGATTCTGCGGTAACCTTCGAATCCTGTTTGGTTTTGTCAGAGGAATCGCCCGCAAGAGAGGAGGACTGGAAAACGAACCTAGATTGAGGAAATTGTACATCTTGGCACACCGAGTTAGCTGATGTGGGGGAAAATGAAGGGGTTAACATACCTGGGCAATGATGGGGGAAGCAGGCTTGGAGAAGTTGCTGTTGCCTTCGAGTCAGTCTCGGGTCTGGAGAAGAGGGAAAAGGACGTACAGAGTGAAAGAGTATTCGACACTCCCGAGGTAATCTGCACGGCGTGTAAGAAAAAAGTCGCAACATAAGTCCCGATCACGACGCACGCAGCTCGAAGATCAAGTCCTTGTGCAACATAGCTTCGTCCTTCCACAAAATCCAGCCCAGGCCAGCGTAGACGAGACCTGCGTTGAACATATTCAATCGAGACTCGACGTGACGCGGAAGCGCTCATACCGAATTTATGGCCGGAAGTGTTGATGGAGTGCACCCGGGGCACGTCGAAGGCCCACTTGTACTCGGGGTACGCGAAGGGGGCGATAAAGGCACCCGACGCGCCGTCGACGTGGATGGCGATGTCGAGCCCGGTGCGCTTCTCCAAATCGTCCACTGCGGAGCCGCCATCAGTACTGGGTCGCAAAAGCGGAAGTACAACGACGCACGGAGGTCAGACATGAGTTGGACGTCCTCGAAGTGACCAGTGTAAGTGCTTCCGAGGATGACCATGACCTAGTTCCCGACGTCAATACGGCGGCTAAGGTCGCTTAAGAAATATTGCTCACGCCGATGGTGTTTTCATCGATGAAGGGGATCGCGTCGTGGGGGTTCATCACATAGTTGGTGGACTCGTTCACGGGAACTAAACGCGCCTCGACGTCCCAGTACCTGAATTCCTCGTGAGCAAGAACCGGATCGGATTAGCGCTTCGACCCACCTCGCGAATTTCTCGAGCGCCACCTGCGCGTTCGATCCAAAGACGATGTTCGGGTGATAGTGGTCCTTGCCAGCCGCCTTCCGGGCCTCCTGCCAGCGCTTCTTTAAGGCGAGACCACCAAGCATGATCGCCTCGGATGAGCCCGCGGTGGACGTCCCGATTGCCTTGCTTCCCTTGGGCGCCTTCCACAAATCGGCCACTAGGAATTGCGTTGGGAACGAATGGAGAGGGATTAGGAACTGGCATACGCATCGAGATGCAGCGATTGTGGATGATGGTCGCGGCGGGGTATTCGTCGAGATCAACCTGGTTCTTGTTGATATTGTCCATGATCAGCTTCTTGGCGGGTTCGGGCATCCATCTGAGCGGAAATGAGCATCGGAAATGTCGGCGGGTAAGCCACACTCACGTATGGACGAATCTGGGCGCAGATTCAGCAAGGGAAAGGTACCAAGGGATGTGGTCACTCACGACGCGAGATTCAGCAGGGGATTGCCATCGAGCGCCAATTCGTCAGCCAGGAGCTGGTATGCACTGTGTAAGAGCGTTAGTGCTACTTCGGTTTGAAGCAGGACCCGCGTACCTCTGGGAGGGAATGCCAACTTCTGGCATAGTATACTTGGGGACACGAGCGGCGTCCTCATCGCGAGACCAAGACTGGTGGAGTGTCTGGCGACCGTCCTGGGCAGCATGTTTGCGGTGAGGGTGGTCTTTGCAGTTTTGAATAACGTCTTCGGCGTTGACTAGGATGGGTTAGAGACGGTGAGGGCGCGGATAGACTGTGCTCACTGTGGCGTGAAAGAGACATTGTGGGCGGGAATGTGCGGTGGTTATGGGAGATGCTAGGGCAGGTAACGGTCTACCCCGTATTTATGGGCGGACATAACGCGTCATTGATGTGACAGCCCTAAATATAGTATCGAGGAGATGCGTGTTTGTGTTGTGGGACATCCAGAAAACGCGTTGCTCGTGGAGGGGGAAGGTCGCGGCGAGGTCGAGGTGATCGAGGCAGAGAAAAGAAAAGAGAAATACGTGACCGTCACATCACACGATCAAGTCGCGTCGCGTCGCGTCCAACAGGTCGAGGTGTAGCTTTTTTTAGACAGACGCTCTTTTTCAGACCCAGCTCATGATAGAGTGGTCTGCTCGATTCGAATCAAGCCGGGCATTTTCGACCGGCTCACTGGGATCCCAAAGCAGTCCTAGATCTAGAGTGCTGCGGGTGTCGAATTGAGGACCAGCCTTGCAAATTCGGATTCCTCTAGACTCGGCGCACCGCGAGCTGGCAGCCTTGCCCCATGGCTGTGAGCATCGCTTCAAAAACAAGTTGCAAATGATCTGATCGCCGACAATGGTTGCATTTCATGTAAGTAATTCAACCACCACCGTCAACTTTACAAGCTGAATCGTGTCGTTCGTAAATCTCCTCCTTACATAGAACACACATTATCCGCAGTATATAGTCCGCACCATGAGTGTCGTGATTGTTCATCAATGCAACGAAAACATTTTCTGTCAAAATCGAGTGAGCTGTCGTACATGTATTTACCTGAGGGCGAACTCACCCGAAGCGCACGTCCCTTCCATTGAATAGGAGGGACGGTGAGGAGGAAAAGTCCAGTGACGATCCTAGAAGCGGACATCCATCCTCCTTCAGTAAGCCGTAAGACGACATTGGGTTGGACTCACGCAGCCTCGACACCGAATACCTGGAAAGCTCCATGTTTCTCCGCCCATGGTATTTGGAAGAAGGCGACACCGAATCCTAGACGCATATCAGAACCGAAGACAAGCATCTCAATGGGCGACTTGCCTCCAAGAGTACGGGCCAAGTTGATCAGCGCACTGACTTCTCCCTAATATAAAGTCAACCAGGCATCAGAGGTAATTGGAGTCTGCGGACCTGGTGTTTCGGGAAGGCATCATTGCAGTACGCGTCTAGAGTCAGCAGTAAGCAGCCGAAGATCCCAAAAGAAAAGATGTTCACTCACAAACCGCGACTGTGTTTATCATTATACTCGCCTCCGCTATCCCCCAGCCCATAACGATTGCACCTGACCACGTCAACAACATGAATTCCGCGAGAACGATAGCGAAGATAAAACACACCTGGGCTCAAATGTTTCTGGAACGCCGCCCCAAGGACAACAAAGCCGACGATGTACATCGGAATCGCGACGTAGCAAGCCCTGCTCGCAGTTAATATCGTTCGATGATAAACTGAGCAGAGCGCACATACCACAGCCGACTCTCAGCCTCGAACACACCCTTGTTGCGCTTGATACTCCAATTCTGAATCCAGTCGTTCAAATACCGGCCAATCAATTCTCCCAGGACAACTGCTACCTGCGCATGGAATGAGAGACGTGACGTATGAAGTAGAAACAAGCTTACGATTGGCGTTCCGTAGGCTCCCGCAATAGCATACTCCGACCATGCGAATCTGGGTGAAAAAAAAAAGATCGTCAGAGACAGAATTGGAGACACTCGAATGGAGCCGACCCCAGTGGAGGCGGAGAACCCAGAAATACAGCATTCGTGACCTGAAACATTTGAGAGCTTGAGCCAGAACGAAAGAGGATTTCTCACATTGATGCCGATGCCGAATCCAAAAAGGAACGCCTATCACAGATCGGGTTGAAATCGTTCGAACTAATTTTTGATGAGGAGAACTTACCTCAAAGACCAAGAGACCGAATATGTGCGGGCGCCAGAATACTATGTAGTCGCAAGCCAGGTGAATGAGTGGAATCTGGCGGACATGCTGTAGTGGCGTACCGTTGAATGGCGAGAAAATGGCTTCCGCCCACGATACGCGGTACTTCATCATTTTCAAGCCTGTCATCCCCACAAGCGACTCAATGCGGTAGCGGAGGCCGGTGGTGGGACGCGCAGGGATAGGCTTGACGGTTCGGTCGTACATGCTAAACCACAGTCGTCAGCTACTCTTTCTTTGTGATGTTCAATTTATGCGAACGTACGTTTCTTCCATGAAGAGGGCAATCAGGACCACGACGATGGCTCCGTAGATGGAGCCGATTCCGTATGCCCATCGCCAAGACGTGCGGGCGACAAGGAAACCAAATAGGAAGGGCGAGATGAACGGACTGACGATGAAGCCCATCGTCCAAAAGTTCAACTGTAGTCGCAGATGGTTGAAGGAGGCTGGATTTCGATAAAAAGAGGCGTGAACGACGTACCATCCGAGCTTGCAAGTGGAACGGATACAAATCCGTGACCACATAAAGTCCCTAGTCACCCAATGTTTAAATGAAGTTGCGGTGAGCCGGAGTGTATTAATGCTCACAGTGACTTGCGGCGCAGTTCTGGAAGGTATTTAACATCGATAATGAAGAGACGATCGAGAGAGGAATAAAGACCCACCCAAAGAACGCAGTCAGACAACGCATGGCTGGGATTATGGTTTCAACACATATACATTGTTTTCTTGGAAGGATTCTTACCAGCAAAGGTCTTGAGATCTGGCGCAAACGTAGCACCTATCAAGAAACCGAGCGCCAGAACCTGCATCCAGTTAACGATCGCACTTATGTATGCAGGGCCGAAATCCCACCTGAGACCAGAACAGAACCGGTAGCCGTCCCACACGTCGTATAACCATGCTGCGATTGATTCAGACTGGATATGCGGTTACTAAGGCTTCAGCACTCACACAGCGGCGAGTCCACCCCAGCCTGGTTCAAATTAGAAACCAAACGCTTGTAGCTCTATTTTTGATCTTACCGAGTAAAAATATGGACCAACTGTGCGTTCGATGTCGGTAAATGTCTCACAGGACCAGATTGTTTACGCACTTGGATGTGAGATTGTTGATCTCATTCGGAGTGGTATTATATTGAAGAGCGAGTTTGAATATAGCGGCGATGCCTAAACACGGTCAGCGTGTAAACAACTTGAAAGTAAAGGCCGATCACGACGCACCGATTCCTGAGTCGAAGTCGGGCACTATTGCCGCCTGTAACTGGCGTCAGCAGCGTCCGACGAGGTCGCGGGCGGGCACTGACCAGCGTGATGATAATCAGCAGCATCGACTTGCGTCGGTCCGACCAGTTCTGAGGGTCGTCCGGTGAGTCTGTGGGCTGTCCCAGGTCTCAGTCGCGTCGGATTGGTACGGATATGCAGTGTTCACTTCACCTGGGGCCAAAGTACTTTCGTTCCATCACGCGAGAGCTTGAGGCGCGACGCGACGGCCTCGCCCAACTCGATCTTGGCTTCCCTGTGGCCAGTGTCAATCAACAACGTGAAACCCGCCCACAAAGCATTTGAGGGAATACGCACTCTGGGTCAATGACCAACCGCCCCGCCGCCTGCTCATGGAAAGAGTACAAATCGAGATCCGAATGCTCGCTGAAGCTCTCGCGCTTTGCGCTCGCTGCTCTTCTCGAAGTCGGGCTTTTCGTCGGTGGACATGATGGGCGAAAGCAAGAGCGTCAAAATGGCTACCCCGCAGAATTCAAATACAAATAATCAGCGGGTTCATAGTGGCCGCTGTTCACAAGGTCTTTGACCAATGGCGGGTCAGCGCTAACGGTGCCGGCGTCCGAGGCTCGGAAGCAATTGCAGATTTTGGACAATTACCTGACACGATGTATCGCGCTGTACAGCGCTGAGCTAGCCAAGAGCTTGCTAACGAGTACAAGCACAAAACATTTGTTGATCGAAGCTACCCCAAGAAGGGTGTTCTCGCGCAGCTTCCTCGTCCAACTATGTCATCCGAAGCACCGACTAATAAAAACAGCGAATCCCTGAGGCCAACGCGACCGAAGCGCTTCCGGATGCGTCCATGGGTATCTATAGCAGGGATTTCAGCAAGCCGCAGAGACTTAGAGACACGAAAGACATACCGAGAATTTTCTCCCCGTTATTGCGCGCGACAAATCACTTCTCCAGCCAGCTTCATCTGTACCGCCTCCCGCGCCTCCAGCCACTCATGCTCCTTATCGTTCGTCCGCACGACGATAATCTCCCCCATCCCAAGCGGCTTGACGTTCTGCGCCCGCCGCCCCGTGCACAGCCGGCGCACTTCGGTGAGGTCCATGAAGACGCGTTTGCTGGGCCGGCTGATGATCTCCATGTGGTGCAGCACGGGGAGGTCGTTGCGGTACTTGAGGTCCGCCCATATCCGCCGCTCCGCGTCGCCTACTGTGAGGAATGCAGCGGGAGACGGCTCTGCGATGGTTCCGCGGGTCAAGTTGGAGACGAAGCCACTGCGCAGGAGGATGGACATGATGCCCAGGTTTTGGGTGTTGTGGTTGAAGGCAATCTTTTGGTGTCGTGCCCGGAAAGCATTCTGGACGCGCGCACAGAGATCGTGCGGAAGAGGCATGAAAAGTGGCTGTGTCGATGATTGGCCTCCGGGGTTTTGCCAAACATTCGGCATGTTCCGGTTGGCGTTCAACCTTTGGTTCAACCAATCCTGAACCTCTGAACCTTGGCCAAGTGGGTTGAATTTCGAACACTGAACTTGACTACGGTTGAAAACGCGTTCAGAATTGTTCTATCGTACGCGATTCACAAGTCATAAATATCGTTAAATCGTTTCTGTAGTCGTAAAAATTCGTCTCAAACATGTTCATCCTCCTCCCTCGAGCTCCGCGACTTGGTCTCTGCGTTGTGTCGCGCCACAACCTTTCTCACTTCTCGATCCCAGTCCGTAAAGACACAGAGGAGGACCCCGATAACCGCCGCATAGACGAGGGACACAGGTAAGTCCAATCCAGAGACCGTTCAACCCGAGGCCCCAGTTGAAGGCGAGCCACGCGCCGAATGGAATTCCTGACAGTTTTGCCTCAGCATACATGTCGTGGGTTGTACTCAAGAAACTCACCGATTACATAGTAAGCACTGCAGTGAGAAGGTCAGTATTATACCCGTTACAATGGTGTTCTGTAAAGCACGTACCTGAGATTTAGCAGGGCACCCGTCATCTGTAGGCCGCGAGTTAGCTGCGCACGCGTACACTTTGAATACCATTTACCTGCTTCCCCTTCGCGCGAAGGATTCCTCCAGTCACCGCACAAGTTCCATCGAACACCTGGAACATCGCTACCAGGGGCAGGATAGACGCGACCAATTGAACCACCTCTGTACATTCGAGTGATCAACGGCAGCATTCAACCAAACCGAGTCCGAACGCACCAGGATCGTCGTTGAAAAGATACGCCCACGAATTCCTAAACACCATGAACATGGTGCTGAATTCAACCACATCAGTAAGTAAGGCGTTCTTTGCGAGATCTCTTCGAGCTAAACGTACCTGAATATGAAGCTGAGCCCCAGCGCCATAAGGATCGAAGTGTTCGCAGCCACTTGTGCGCGCGCGGAATTGAGTTCCCCGAGAAGGTTCCCGATCCTGGAAACACGGTTAGTGCGAAGCTCGAAAGAAGCCCATCCATCGACTCACCGAACCGACGCAGCTACGCTAAGCGCATATGGCGCCTGGTACGTGGTTGACGCGGAGGAAAGGAGGATGGATTGAGTGGCAAGCGAAGCAGGGCCAAGTCTGGGTGAGGTCGTTAAGCGGTGGGTAATCAACGGCGCAAAAAAGACTCACAAAGCTGCAGCCAATGTCACGAGCTCCCATGCCCACCACTCGGACGCGATCTGACCTACACCACTCGCAAATTATTTGGGGAAAAAAACGAGAGCACACGTTCGTCACGCACCAACTCCGGAAAGCCCGAGATGCAGCAAGACACCGAGACTGGTAAAGCTGCGGCGCGAGATGGGCTGCCAGGCGGTGCGAGGGGCGATAAATACGCCGTAGGCGATATTCATGAGCGAAACGAGGTTAAATGAGAGGGCGGTGGCGATCGGTGCGCCGATGTATCCCAGCCGAATTGGTTCAGGACCCCATACTGTGGCTACGGTGAGAACGAAAGGAGAAAGGAACATTCTAGCCTTACCCAGGAGGTAGTTAAGCAGGGCATTGACCGGCGCAACGATGCAGATAATCCGGGTGGGGACCGCAAATAGACCTGGAAGTAAAGTAAGCTACCTTTTCATCGGATCAAAAGTAAGGCGTTCAACCTTGCGACTGAAAGTATCGACTGTAGAACGTCAAAACCTTGTATTTTTCAAAAATCGTTAGAAGAACGGGCATCATACCGGCTGATCAAGTTGAAAGTATAAGCTGAAAAAATTGCGTTGAGCTCGCCTTGTTCGGGTAACAGCATAATCGCCTCACCTGGCAGGCCAAATGAAACCCAGCGTAGATATAGAGCAGCCAACCGAGCAACTTCGGGATCCTGTTTCAGCCCCAGGAGGATAACTTCGGCGTTGAACCAGATAAAATACATGGGCTTGGGGCAATTGTTACGGCAATTCGTCCAGCTTCCAGAAAAACACTCACGATAAGGGAGGCTCCCATAATAACAGCTATCGAGCGAAGGGTACGACGGTTATTAAGCCGAGAATGGAAGTGGCCGCTACTAACCCATCCGTTGAGACCAGAGTCCAACCAAGTTGGGTTGGGAGGAAGTCCATGCCGAGGGAAGCATGGTGTCGAGCGCAGTAACGAACCCCTGGAGGATAGTGAAGCCAGAAACGCTGGCGGTCATGGATCCCTGCGCGTCGGGGTTCGTCGGCGGTTCGAATCAGAAAAGGGAAAGGACGCTTACGAGCGTAATTCCGGCCAGCGCTGTCGTCCCACTGTCCAGGTGACCGATGCTCAACACAGGAGCCATGACCAGGCTGTACTCGAGCAAGTGTGTGCCATATACGGGAAGTCTGGTGAAATTGTACAGGTCAGATGAGGCGTCCCGGACAGGTGAAGGTGTCTGAAACACTGACGAGTATTTGGCGAGGATGCGGAGTTCTCTCAAGTACAACTCGGCCGTGGATAGATCGCTGTCAGGGCGGGTTTCTACCCCGTTTTCTTCGATTCGGGGGATGTTCGAGCCTTGGTTGAGCAGCGGAGTATTTTCAGTCGGTCGGGGAGGGTTGTGCGCGACGACTGGAACCCCCAGCGATGGTCGAGAGGGACGTTTGGCGAGACTGGGGCTGCTCGTGTGACTAGTTTCGGCCTCTTCATTGTGCTCCATTTCGTTGGAGTGAGCCGCAGCGAATCGAGAAACGGTGGCGTAGTCCGAGGGCAGAGAGCCAGAGGTTACGGGGTGAACATAGGAAGCCATGGCGTATTGACCCAACCTGGAATTTCCTGGCGCTGTGGTAAGACCGAACAAGAAGCAAGCGAAAAATCGATGGTATTTATAACCGGATCATCTACCCGTCGGAAATTCGGTCCGAAGCAGACACGGTGTTGTGACCAGACGCGCACACGTTTATTGAGCAACACGTTCGAGGGCATGAATGGACAACCTGGGTATCCAGCCAAAGGTCGTGCGACGAGGAGTGACTAGTGATTCTGAATCCTGTGAGAAATAAGATGACATGTTCACACACGACCCGAGAGGTTTGCCTTACATTTTCGGAAATTCAGTGAACAGCGGCAAGAAAATAACGGGCTCCAGGATTGCGCGAACGTGCGCTCGCGTCGTCCAATCGTCTTCCAATCAGTAGACCGATACCTCATTTGTCGAGGAAGAGAACCAAGAGCAGTGCTAGAGCAAAGTTCCTTTCAAGATGTGAAGCAGACAACCGAGCCTCGTGGCGAGCACGCACGATTGGATGTACGGCGGAGTCATAAAGCCAGCAGAGGAAGGAGCATACTGGCGTTGCACTGATAAATACTGGCGGGCATTGAAATCTAATCATCCTCGAAGAACGCGAACGATTTATCCTGGTTAAAATGCTGAATGA
This sequence comes from Mycena filopes, assembly GCA_029281495.1. Taxonomy (NCBI): domain Eukaryota; kingdom Fungi; phylum Basidiomycota; class Agaricomycetes; order Agaricales; family Mycenaceae; genus Mycena; species Mycena filopes. Next base: position 643,312 of record JARIHR010000038.1, on the reverse strand, counting down.
GATGAAAGGCAGTAAAACGGTTAAAGGGAAGTCTCACGGGCGCTTTTAACCCCCGCGCCGTGACTCTCCCACGAAGGTGTAGCGGCCATCGGTGAGTGAACGCGCCGCGGCCGGGAATCGTAACTTACAGGTCAGAATTTTGTTCTGTATAAGCTTGCTTCGTCTCCAGAGCCGGACTCTTCCACAGCTGTACCGCGGTTTCCGTCTGAATTGCAAGGAACTGCGTCGCCGCTCCAAGCCCTTTGGAGCCGATGAGCGAGCCCCGCGTTGCATCGCGTTCTTGCCTTCTTAGACTCCGGTGGCCTCCTCCTGGCTTCTTCATCTCCACTTTGGTGCAAGGCTGAGAGATTCTGCTGGGTGGCGCAGCTGTCCTCGGCATACGAATGCGCGTGGTAGAAGTGCGGACACAAGGGCCTCGATGTGGGAAGAAGCGTTGCTGCGTTCCTTGATTCTAAGGACCTCCCGCGCCGGAACGGCTGCGGAGCTCGGGGCGAAGGCGACACTTCTGATGATGTGAGGGAGCGGAAACAACATATGCGGCGACACAATATCTGGCCCAGAGCGCGCGTCACAAAGAAAATATCGTCGCACCGAATGGGACCGTGGCGATTTATTCCCTAATCTGGATGATGAAGTAGTTTGGCTCCCGCCTTGACGCCAAACACACATCTAGATCTTATGGACGAAAAGCCGCCCGGCTTGCGGCCTCCCCTCCAGAATTCCTCCTCACCACGGGACTTGGAGCCCGACGAGCGCGACCTTGACAAAATCCGAGCATGGCAGCGGGAACGCGCCGAAAAAAGGCTACGGGGCGAGTACGAATCCGCCGTCCTCCACCTTTCCGAAGTGGTAAGCGCGCCCCGTCTCGCTCTATAGCAGCGCAACTGGTACTAACGCAAGGATGGAATGGGTGGTAGATCAACGATAATCTGAGCACCCCATCGCAAATCTCGTCTGTCCGCGTCGAGGGCGCCTTGCACACCCGCCCCTCCTTCCTCCGCTTCCTCATTGATCCGCTCATCCCGCCCCCGAGCGCGGACAACGACCTGCAGGGGGCGCTGCACGCCGCGCGGCACATCGCCGACGTCCTCAAGCGCACGGACCTATTCCACACCGTGGATGCCCAGCTGGAGCGTGCCACGGCACCCCGCGCCTCGAAGCACGACGTCGACCTCGTCTTCACGACGCGCGTGAAGCCGCGGTACTGGGTCAAGAGCTCGACGGAAGTGGGCAACAACGAGGGGAGCGCGGTACGTCTCGACCCTTCCTGGACCGGAGGACAGAGATTTACTATTGGCGCTGTGTCAGAGTCTCATGGCGAGCGTACGCAATGTATTCGGCGGCGCAGAGACCTTTCAGGCGAACCTCTCCTTCGGGACGACGACACGGCGCGCATTCAACGCGACCTTTACCGCCCCACTGACGTCCAACCTCAACACCTATGGCGAAATGCACCTATTCGGGCTCGAGAAAGACTACTCCAGCTTCGCGAGCTGCACCGAGGGGTTGCGCGGCGCCAAGGCTCTTGTCAGGGTGAGCTAGGTTAGCAGCTATGCCGCGCCGGGAGACGCCTTATTTACCTGTGCTGCAGAACGGCTGGCTGTCTCGCGGGATGCACGAATTCGCGTATGAAGCCGTCCTGCGCCATATCGGGAGCCTGAAGCCCGAGGCGTCATTGAGGTGCTTTGCCTTCCTTCCTTCCTATTAGCCGTTCGCTGAAACATAATGCATGCAGCATGCGAGAGGCTGCGGGGCAGTCTGTCAAGTCGTCGATTTCGCACACGTTTACTCTGGATAACCGAAACGACCGACTCGCACCCACGGAAGGGTTCTACCTCAGAACTACTCACGAATTCGCAGGGTTTGGTGGGGATGCGTCGTTCCTCAAGTCTGAGACGCACGGCCAAGTCTCTCGGCCCATACTGCCAGGCGTCGTAAGTCCTGTCGTCGTGCCGAACTTCACGAGCTGAGGGTATCTAGTCTGTCTCCCTCGCCGCCCGATCCGGCCTGCTATGGGGCCTCAACGGGCCCACCTTGTTCTCCGACAGGTTCCAGCTCGGTGGCCCCTTATCCATCCGCTCCTTCAGCCCCAACGCTATGGGCCCGCGAGACGGTTGTAAGTGCTGCACCCCCTCCCTAGGCGCCCCACTAATCATCTCGATTCTTTCCAGCTGATTCCCTCGGCGGCGAGCTGTACTGGTCGACGGGGCTCAGCGTGATCTCCCATATTCCGAAAAAGTCGCATTGGCCGGTGAAGACACATGCCTGGATCAACGCGGGGAGGCTGGACGATATCGACAAATGTGGGTGCCCTCTCATTTCTCTCTTCCGTGAATTCTCATGAAAAAGTAGCCCGTTCTCTGAGGGACAATGTCGTTGCAACGCTCTCGAAGCCGTCGGTGTCGGTTGGGATCGGGCTGGTGTATAATTTCGATCCGGCGCGGGTAGAGGTTAACTTTGGGGTGCCGCTAGTTGCGAGCAAGAGCGACGGGACTCGCCGTGGGTTTCAGGTGGGGCTGGGACTGGAGTTCATGTGATCTCAGTCGAATTCAATAATATTCAATTCACTCATAAGTATTCGATTCTTGGCGAAGCGATATTCACGACCATTAGCATTTCGAAATGCCCCTTCCACGCGCTTTAGAGTCGTTGGAGGCCATCGACTTGGATCCCGGCCAGACAATACTTGAACACCACCTAAGGATCCCGATTCTGCTTGGGCGAACACCTTCGTTTCTCGTCTGCAATGGCTCCCTGCGTACTCTAGCCTTGCGTTGTAATTTTCGTTTTCTCACTTTCATTTTCCTTCTCATCTTGTACACCGAGGATCGTTATGGAGCTGGGAAAGCTTGGTATGATACAGGGTTGAATACATTATACTTCTGACGAAGGTTCCTCTAAATCCTCTCCCTCGTCGTCTTCCTCCGAATCATCCTCATCCTCGTCTTCCTCGTCGAGGTCCTCCATGCTCGCGTCCAGATCCTGGGTGGACGTTTCCCCCACATCTTCCCCGACCGACGGCGGTCCATTCGAGGGCCCAGAGTCAGAATCATCATCATCCTCCTCCGCCTGCCAGAAAAGGATTAGCCTCTAAACGACCCCCGCCGCACCTTGACGACGTACATCGTTCTTCTCCTCCTGCTGTGTGAGGTTTCGTCCAATGGGAATGAGCGTGCCGAAGCCGCGATGGCGGATGACTATGTTCTATGTTGTATCAGCAATAAGCGGACGCGCGGGATTCATATTGAGTAGTGCGCACCATTTCTTCGATTTCGTTCTCCTCGTCGCTCAGGTCTTCCATCTCGCGATTCAGATTGCGCGAGGCATTGAGGCGGCCATAGGTCTTTCCCTGTGGGGCCAGGGGCGACGGGTGTGGGTTCGGCGCTGGCGGCAGGAGGCGAGGGAAGAGCGCAGGGCGAGGGAGGACGGTCGGCGAAGCGACTGACATTTCGTGGTTCCGGTCAAGCGCGATCGGTCACACTCGCGTAACGCTCAATTGAAAATAGGCGACACCGTTTGGACACCGTGATTGGCGAAACTTTAACTCGCAACAAACTCTCTTGGATGCCAACTGCGAACTGTACCCTCCTGCCGCTGCACTGACTACTGGCTGGGCTGCTACTGGTGGATGTTACAAGGACCAACTAGCGCCATCCCCTGCGCAACCCTGGCCGTTAATCCCATGGACAGAAAACGAGGATCGTTGAAATTGGCCGAATTGGGGCCCGCGCCAGTGCAAGATATCTCCGGGACTCCCACCGGCCCATGATTGAATCACTGCGGTTGCGCTACCTCCTGACCCTATAAGAAACAACGTTTCGTCCTTACCAATGGAAAAAAACCCACATTATGCGCCTGCTGCTGTTTGGAGGCACGGGCGCCATGGGCGTCCTCCTTGCGCGCGAATTCCTCTGGGTATACCGCGATTCCATTCTCGTTCTGTATGTGCGCAACGCAGCCAAGGTTCCCCAAGACCTCGCAGACGATCGCTCTGTTGTCATTGTGCAAGGTGAACTCGACGATCTGGACGCCCTCGCGAAGGCCATGCACGGCGTCAACGCTGTCATCACCTCTTTGGGTACGCCTCCCGCACAACGTATTACATACCCTCACCGACTCGTCATTAGGTCCAACAGGCCGCAAAGGGCCATTTTAGTACGCACCCATACTTGCTTTTTTACGCACTTTATGACGCCCCGACGCAGTCCCTCCGGGACCCCCATCGCCGCCGCATACATTCGCATAATGGTGGCCATGAAAGGCCAGGGCGTGCGCCGCCTCATCGCCCTCACCACCCCCTCCGTGCGCGACCCGGAGGACCAGTTCAGCCTGCCCCTCATCCTCCTGCGCAAGGCCTTCGCCACCGTCTCGCGCAATGCCGTCAAAGACATCCAAGCCATCGGCCGCGTCGTGCGCGCGCAGCGCGCCGAGCTCGACTGGACGCTCATCCGCCTCGCGATCCAGACCTCCGACCACGAGACGGACCCGGAGAACAGCAGCGCCGTCGTCGCGGGGTACATGGGCGACGGGCGCACGAACGCCGTCTCCTCCCGCGTCGGCGCGGCGGTCTTCATCGTCGAGGAGCTGGAGAAAAGGGAGTGGATATGGAAGTCCCCGATATTGAGTACGCCCACTCGTTGTGATTCATCATCTACTCCGGGTGCGCTTTCCGCTGGCGGAATGCAGAGCCTTACTGACGACGCCTTTGCTTCCTTCAGGCTGATCTCGCGACGCCAAATTGCGCTTGTATTTTCTTCTCTTGTATCAGTGGAAAGACCTCTGTACCACTCTGCTTGCTACTTCAACGTCGCTCCTTTGTATCTCTGTATTCGTGTACATACATCCATCCCGCGATCTCAATTGCACCCCTCATTTTCCTTGCCAAGTCTCCGTGTTTGCATCCGCGGTCCATATATTAAATCTTGGCCCGGCGCGTCCTAGCGTGTCGTGTCGCGTCGCGAAAAAGCGCACCCGTCGTGATCGTATGCAATAGAGCACTTCCTCTGACAGTTAGACGCCGTCTCAGTCTCGTAACAGCTCGTAACTTCTATTTTAGCAAATTCCGGTACCGATTAAACATATTTGTTTTATCATCCATTATTCGATCGGGTAGCGTATATATGCGCCAACGATTGAGAGTCCCAAAAGAGAGTATATACGGAAGGAGTGAGAGTCGGTGAGTAGCGAACGACGCGAGTCCAAGTCAGCGTAAGTGTCAGTCAGTAGTCGACTACTTGAGCAACAACCACCCTGCAAGCAAGCGGGGGAAGTTCGGCGTGCCGAGACCCTGAGAGGTGAATTCAAGTCAATGAACGAACATAAACGATACGCAAACGACTCACAGTAACGGGATCCCATCCTTTGACGGCGGAGAACCCTGGCGTGCCGCACCCAGGGTTGGTCCCGCTCGTGATGTCGTTGAATGCACCCTTGAAGGCCGGGGAGTAGATCTGGCAGTGGGGGATCAGATTCATTCATTCATTCCTTATCTCCCATATGAGGGGGACGCACGGTAGGGTTAATGAACCCGATAGGCTTCTTCCCGATGGTGATGCGCGCGTCATTGATCATGGTGAGCATCGCGCCCACGACGGGCGCCGACGCGCTCGTGCCGAACACCAGGCCGAAGCCCCCGTCGACGGCGACGACGTAGTTGGCACTGGATGAATGATACGTGTGAGCGACATGGGAAGTATGAAAGGAAGAAGGGGAGGACGCACCCGTTAGCGGAGAGATCGGGGTATGTGCGGCTCTAATAACCAAAATATACCCATCAACAGCCGTTCACGAAAGACAGGAGATCGACAGACCAAGCCGGTGGCGTTGTACTGCGTGGACGCGTACGGCGGGGGAGTGTTCTTGAGGTAGCTCGCCACGACGCCCTTCTGGTAGTCTGCGAACGCGCGGTGAGCATGGGGATGAATACACACAAAGGCCGAGGTAGGACGCGGTACTAACCGGGGATGGCAAAGTAATTCGAGAAGCCTCCACCGCTGAAGATGACCTGCTCGCACGCACTCTCGGGGTCCGTCACCTTGGCACCAGGGTTGACCTGCGTGGCGCCCACGGCCGTGACGAAGGGGCAGGTAGACGGGAACGAGGGGTTAAAGATTTTCCCGTCGTCGGTCTGCGTCCCGTCCTCATTGAGGCACAGGCCTCCGTTGCCTGGTCAAGTAGAATAAGCGTCTAGCGCAGGGGAAATCGGACACGACACGCACCGGCGACACCGTTGTCTCCCGAAGAGTAGATGACCGTAACGCCCATGAGCCCGAGCTGAAGCACACGACGTCAAAATGGGTGTGACTCGGAAGATAATGGTAATTACCTTGGCGTATTCTGCGCATTGACGGGCGGTGTAGGCAGGGGAAAGGTCGGCTTCGTTGTATCCATAAGAGGTGGATATAACGTTGGCAGGCTTGATAGTTCCACAGTCGTCCTCTGAATCGAAATGAGGGTCGCTCGTGTAGGCGGGCGGGAGACATACTTTGATAACCCGAGGGATCCGCGGTATCAGGGTATATTCCATCGTTCAGGGGGTCGTCTCCGCCCTCGAATGTGCAGAAGCTTCCGTCGAGCGCGTCCAGGAGGTTGTTGAATGACGCGCCTGGAAAGAAATGAGAAGAAATTGGAGGCAGCGCGCAAAATTCATACCCATAACGAGGTCTCCAACCTGGTAGAGAGTTACGGGCTGCTGAGCAGTGACAAGGTTCATGGCATATTCAAGGTCCAAGTTCGATTCGCCGTTGTATTGGAAGCCCTGCGCGATGTCCTGGACCACCCCTGTGCCGTCATGAAATCAGCCAGCAATCTAGGTTTAATGAGAAGGAGACGCACCGCCGTCGATGGAGTCGAGTATCGGGCGCTTCCCAATCAAGCTGGCCCCAATCGACGTGAAGTTCTTGGCGAACATGTCGAGGTCGGCAGGGACATAGGCTTGGGGCGTGTACTCGACAATGCCGTACGAGTTCTTCTTCCCAGAGATCGGCGCGTACAGGAATCCATACAAGGCGCGGAGGCAAGCGGGCGTAATCTGGGCATCACAGTTCTCCAGCTCATGCAGAATGGTGGAGATGCTCTTGGTGAGCTTGGGGTTGACAGTACCCGTGCCAGGCTGTCCCAACTTGATGTGCGTTGAGGTGGAGGAGGGGGAGCGTTTTGACAGGACCGCGTTGAAGTCGATGGACGGGGTGACAATCTCGACGTGCGGGATGATGTGGGCAGGGAGGTTATACGCGTCACAAGCTGAAAAGATCCTTTCAGAACGGCTCATAATATAGAAAATCAAAGGACGTACCGACGTGCTCCTTGCCAGAGTCGTGCTCGAAGATGTGGTATTGGGTGTGCAAGAGCGCCTCCGCCTCAGCCACGGTGGCGTTGAGCATCACCCAGCCCTTGGTCTTGCTGACATGCACACGATCCCGAGGAACACCGTTCTCAGAGATCCACGAGACGACGGCATGGACGGCCTCATCACTGGGCGCAAAATGCTCCGCGACGCGGGTCGCCGTCCAGTGATTTCCAAAGTTCGGGGACTCGGGGTGCGATACGTCGTTGAGAAGCTCCTCGAGGGTATTAAGATTGACATTGGGCTGCGTTAGGCCGAACCGGAGGGGAAGGACCGCGTCGGGGGCATGGCGGCGAACGCGCGACCAGCCGGAAGGGAGTTGACTGCGCTTAGCATGCTGGACAGACGGGGAGAGGGTCTGTGCAGCGGCGACTGCAGCCAAGGAGAGGGAGAAGAGGGCAAGCATGCTTGGGCTACCGGTGGTCCATCCAATCGCCTTATGAACACCGTTCTGGCTTTACACATGGTTGTTGATGAGTTCCTCGTGTCTTCGATCTTTCCCTATCTGACACGGTAGATCCCCATTGCAATTTGCTATGCTGGTTTCCATCTTGAGTTAACCATGTCCGACACAAGGTTGCCGAAGACAGAATGTGCGCTGGCCCGCACAGTCCTTCGAGAAGCCGCAGATCCAGATGGACCAAAACGTTTTTTACGCCGCAGACTCCCGTTCCTTTGCCAGGTCATGGCCCCTGCGAATAGACACTGAAGACATCGAGGGACGACACTGAGCCAGGACGAGGAGGAATGATACAGCCGCGGGACGGTGCGACGGGGTTCATGGCAAGTTCACAGCCGCCGCAGACGAACTGATGCGACCAATCGCCGAATCCGATCTCACTTCAGTTCAACGACAGTTGTCTTACCTGGCGCTAAGACTCTGGTTCCACTCGGTCACTGACACTGAATGATACGGATTCCGCATACCCAATTATTTAAACAGCGGTCCTCCCTTCCCCTTGGACTCAACCATATTACGTTCTGATGATAAACACCCACCCAGCTCCGAAGCGGCGCAAGTCTCATTGCGCCCTCAAACAGACTCAGAGAAGAGACTCGGACCCCGCATCATGGGCTGTACGTGTATCAAGATAGCTGCCCACATGAATGTTGCAAAAAATTGCACCTGTCGTGCGGGGTAGGTCGTATTATTATATTCCCCTGGGGGCGCTAAATAAATCAGAGTTCTGATTGTTGACAATGAGAAACCGAACTCTTGTGGCCGTTGACTGTTCGTGGCGCTCTTTACAGACAAAAGACCGGTGTCTGTTGGTTGGAATATCGTGTCCGTTGACTGTTCGCGGCGTTCGTCCCAATTTCTGTTGACAAAACTCCGATTTCTGTTGGTTTCCCTACGCATCGATACACGATTCCTCGGACTCGGGTTCCTGAGCGCGTCAATGAACCAACCGCCGTAAATACTACTCGCGCTGCGGCCCAAATGCAACGCAAATCCCGCGCAGAAGTACCATTGGTTATGGTCCTTAGCTTCAGGAAATTAACAAGATTCGTGCCGTGAATCCGGGGAATACGGGGAGCAGGGCCGTCTTATATCCCTCGGTCACTGAAGTCGGACCGGAATTCTGGGCTTGATAACGGGCGGCTGGCCTGAGAAGAGCCAGTTGAAAACACCTCGGAGCGAACTAGAAATCCATTAAATCAGCGCGGCCTAGCGGATAGTACAGAGAGCTCTCACCGGCAATATTAATGGTCTTGAGCTTTGCAGGGATGAATGGTGAATCTGGGTCTATCTCCCTCCCTTTAAGCAATCCTTGAGCTCAGACAATGAGGAAGAACTCTTGGAAGGGAGATAATGCCGAATGAATTGAATTTCATCAACTTGAAAAATGCCCTATATAATGTTGAATGGCTTCGTGGGCGATGACCAGCACCTTCGAATGACGACTGACCCCTAGAAGGCCTGTCCAGGGCACCGTGCTACCCACTTCATACACCTCGACCCTGCGATAGCCGCCGCCGCCGCCGCTGTTCGCGGTTCATGAGTTGCTCGTTGGCGCAATACAATAGGCATCGCACGCTACTGGAGTTGCTGGCTGAAATCCCTTGTGAGATGAGCAAGCTGTCCTGGGTCAAAGCAGAGGCATCGCAGGCGCGGATACCGACGTGTTTCTGCTCAAACAATACCTGACGACGGCCGTACGTTGCTTACGATCTCAGACACAGACCGTCATACGACAAGGTGGCAGCTCGAGGAAACATGCTGCGTCGGCTCGTCAGCATCCTCTCGTGAATTTTTGCAGGGAACTCACTCCTACTCGGCAAGGACATCCAGCTGCAGCGAGATATTCCGGAATAACTGCGTACTGCACGGCCAAACAGGCGTAGACGTCGCGGTGGACTGATTCCGGCTCAAAGGATTGCAGGGTTCTAACGACGATAGATAGCTATATGGCCGCCGTCATGGCAGGGCGCACTGATGAAGCGCGAAGCTGGTTCCAAAAAAACAAAGTCACGACTTCCCAATGCCTATCCGAGCGTCCATCCGTCGACCTAGTATAGCATAGCATAGAGCGGCGGGGTTACGGCCAAGAATTTGATTGAGTATTGGCGTCGTCCAGTCGGTGAAGGAACTCGTTCATTCTCATGAAGCTCCCTCCCTGCAATCACCACTTCCTCCCCATCTACAAAAACGCGCCTCGTAAACCAGCCAGAAACGCGCACAAAACAGAACGGAAGAACCCACCGCCTCCCTCAAACACTTCGCAAACAGTGCAAACTCGTCCTTGCACACATCTTTCGTGACGTCCGTGTACGTCGCGAGGATGCATTTGCCGTATGCGGAGGCCTGGACGGAGCAGGTCGCCGTCGAGTGCAGAGCGAGACGGCGCAGGGGCGTTGTGGCCGTCGTCGCGGTCGTCGCGTTCATCGTGGTTTGGAACAAGCCTTCGCACGGTAAACAACTTTACACAAATCATTCTGCATGGAGCCATACGCTGCTGGTGCTTGGGGCTGCTGCTTGTGTGCTGCTGCGCGGCGGGATGCAGAGCTAGGGATGGACACGACTCGGGCGGGATCGCAAATATATACATAGGGGCCGCCCGCCACCTTGACTTTCGCTCTCGCCCCGATGAAAGGCTTCCCCACTGCTGGAATCTCCTCCCTCCCAACCGAAACCCTTACCGATATCTTCGGCCTGGCGAGCGCATTCGCTGCAGACTTCTGGCAGCCACCGGCTCTCGGGCCTGCGCTGGTGGATACTGAGTTGCAACGGGTCGCCAACGCTCCTCTGCTGGTCCTAGCGCGCGTTTGTTCCCGGTGGCACACGCTCGCGATGGGCCATCCGATATTCTGGTCCAATATCGAGCTGCATGGCGAGTTGGGTGCACCAGAGACTCTGGAGACGACTATAAAGCTAGTCGGTGCCCGTCTGGACCGTGCGGGCGATGCCCCACTCTTTATTTCGCTCATATCCAACTCAGCCGGCCACTCCACGCACCCCCGCATTTTCCATCTGCTTGCGCCTCACTCGGATCGCTGGCGAAAATTACGTGTTTGGTGCTCTCTGGAAGGGATAGACACGTCCGTCCTGAAAGGGAGATTGTCGACTTTGACAAAACTCACATTGCACGGTGCAGTGGGGGCCAATAAGGATTTCATCGCGGTTGCGCCGATGCTGGTCCACCTCTGCATCCCCCCCGAACTCCTGCACTCCGAATCGCTCGAGACGGCGATCCGGAATCAACAGTTGCGTGTGTTCGCATCCGACCTCGTTCGTCCCAGCGAAACCATATCCCTACTGCCGAAACTCCCCTTTGCGGCCCACTGCCTTCTGCTCGTCTCTCTCGACCACCCCAGTCCCCAGGGTACTGTTTCGCTGATGAACCTCCCGTCGGTCACCTGCGCACATGTCGAGTCTTGCGATTCTAAATCGTTCAGAAATTGGATCCCGACCCAACGTTGCTGCCCCTAAACCAGATCCTCGCCAGTCTCACCTTGCCCGAGCTCCCACAAGTGCTCCTAGCGTGCGACTGCCTATCCGGAGCTTCAGTTGGAGTGGCCCCACAGAGCCTTCCTCGGACTCTGCGATCGGTCCGAGCTTGGCCGCTGCCTCAAGACATTGTGCATCGTCGAAGTGCGAATCACAGAGAAGGATTTGCTCGAGGTTCTAGCTGTCCTCCGGGCGCTGGAGACCCTCGAGGTCGGAGACGCCGTCGTCGGCGAATGTGACGACTGCGAGGACTTCGGTGCTCCTCTCTGACAGTTTCCTACACGCAATGGTGTGGAAACCGACTCAGCACGCTCTCGTACCGCGCCTCTCGCAGTTCACCTTTGCGTCGAAACTAGCATTCTTCCACGGTCTTCTGCTGGACTTGGTCACCTCCAGGTTGGCGCGGTCCTCTGATGCGTGCTTCCACCTTTCCATCCACCTTTTTCCCGCAGCAGCAGCCTTTCTAGACTCTACCGTGGACGTCGCACTCAGGGATCTCACTGTGGGTTACAATAAACGCTTCAAGTACTGCTCGTGGGAGGTGTATATCCCGTTGACCGACCAGGGGCGCTACAGCTGAGCAGCTGGACTCCGGCATGCACCGTACTGCAGGATGTGATGGCGGATGGTGTTTCAATATTGTGTTACTTACCAGGATAAATATTATGCTCAGCTACATAGGTCCCTTACGTGCCGAGTTGTGATGTAAACACAAGCGGCCTATGTACCACCTATACCCTCGACGAGCTCGCCACTTCACAGGCTGTAGATGTCGCGTAGCGTACTTTAATTCATCTCAATTGTTTTCGCGTTGAGAGCTCGAAGCGTACAAATTCGGCCCTCTATAGACGTGCTCGTCGAGCAGCGAAACTTGATTCCTGCTGCAGCCTGCCCCTCAAATTGAAAGGGAATCGGTGACTTGGAGCTCCCAAACCGAGGAAGGGTATTATCCTGGTTGCATACAGTATATACATTAACCGACAGACTATCCTACAGCGCCTCTACACCAATCAATCCATTCTCCCCGACTTGCTATACCCATACTCCCGGTCACTCGAGAAATCGTCAGCCAGACAGCGTCGGAGGCCAAGGTATAGGCCAACAAAGACCGTGCCGAGCAGGCACAGCGAATATAACGGATGATTCCAGACGTACGCCTCCGTCGCGCTCATCTTGGCGTTCAGATACTAGAGCACAAATTCTGTCAATAGGTGGATCTTCAAGACGACGATGAAAGTACTCACGCGAGCCATCCGCTCCACAAAGTTCTCCGACTCTTTGGGTGGGATCGCTCCGCTAGCCGCGCCCTCGAGCGCAGAGAACAGACTCTGCGACGTGAGCTTGATCCGGTCCCCGTCCTGCTCCGAGTCGTAATACTTCAAAGCCTGCAGCAAACGCTCAGCCCAACCAAAGCTTTCGGGAGAAAAGAAGAAAACGCACCTTGTGATCCGCAATAACGACCCTCACTTCTTCAACGTCGCTCCCGCGGCTCTTGCGCAGCCCATACATGCTCTTCATCCACCCCTCCCACTTCTCTGCGTCCATCCACGTAAACACCACCGCGCGGCCCGCAAACACGCCCGTCCCGCCCGTGTGCACGCGCCACTTGAGCCCAATGTCGCGGAACCGCTCCGCGACCTTGTCCCGCGTGTCCTTGGTCACCGCGGCGATCACCACGAGCGGTGCATGCGGCGCATTCATCACGCTCTGGAACGTGTCCTGCATGAGCTCGAGCGAGGTGGGGAGCCGGTTCGCGAGCAGCCAGCTCGTCAGGTCGGCGTCGGCTTCGCCGATGTACATCGAGGATGCGGTTTCTGGGTCGCGGTCCTTGAGCGCGATTACGGCCCACGGTGTGGACGCGGGAATTTTGTATCGCTTGAAGAGTTCCGGGGCGGAGGAGGTGTAGATGAGAGGGGAGCCGAGAAGGGGGCTTGCGAGGCGGCCGACGGTTTTCTGCGGGTTCGTAAGAATGAGGACATAAACGGAGAGAGAAAAACATACTATAAGGTGCGAATCGCCCTCGGGATGCAGGAGGAGGTAAATGACGGGGCTATCTGTCACATATGCCTCTATCTCTTCCGGCCTTATTGGCTGCGTAGCCCTGATACGAAGATTAAATAGAGCGCAACAGAAGACTGGACCACGTACGAGGCGCTCGCCTTCTCCGCAAACGACTTGAGCTGCTCGAGCTTCCGGCCCATCGTATACTCAGCCTTGGGGCCCCCGGGCGGGTAGTACACCAACGTGGGATACCCCGCTACGTCCTGCGACTTGCAGAATTTCTCATGCGCCTCGCAGTTGACCTCGGCGACAGTAACCTTGCCGGCCATGGCCTTTGCGAGCTTCTTCCATATCGGGGCGAGCTTCTTACAGTGGCCGCACCACGGCGCGTAAAATTTAACAAACATTGGCCCCTGCTCGCCTGTCGAGTGGAAGTTGTCCGGGTTAAGGACGGTGACCTCTCCAGAGGGGTTGAGGACGGGGGCTGGGGGCTGGGATGGTGGTGAAGGAGGAGGGGGAGGGGGAGGGGGAGGCGTCGAGGGAGCCCTCGGTGGTAATGCCTTCTTCTCGAGGTATTCGGTGAGAAGGTCAAAGTCGCGATTGCCCTTGTACTTTTCTACAAACTCGCCGTCGTGGTACAAGTTCAATTGAGGATATCCTCCGACGCCATTGGCCTGGCAGAGGTCTACAGGATAGTCAGTCAATAATTCGTTCCGTCACCATCACCTCGGCATTGAAGAACGCAACGCAACGCACCTCCGTTGACGGAACAATCCACCTGCGCCAGCTGTACACCAGCAGAGCTCTCACTCTGCTCGACGAGCTCCACCCATATCGGCTCAAACGCGCGGCAGTGGCCGCAATAGGGCGAGAAGTGCTCGACCAACCACATTCCTTTAGCAATGGTGGACTTGAAGTTGTCCGGGGTGAGTGGGGGCGGGAGGGACGCTGAGGCTGTCTGGGCCGGCAGAGCAGCGCATGCCAGCGCAAACGAGGTTATAAGGATTGAGACGGGCAGCTCGCGGAGAGCGCCGAGCATTGAAAGCAGCATTTTTGGCCCAATGAAGATGAATGAAGATAGACGAGAAAGTGTCGCAAGGACCGGTTCTAGATAGCCCACGGATAGAACGAGAACGAGCACTGTGGTGGTCCGAGCTCAAGAGGAGGTTTGGTAAGACCAAACAAATCTGGTCCTGTTCTGGTCAATAAGCCTTGCCTTTCTCCGTGAATGGCTGCATGTCTCTACTAAGTGACACAGAGTGAGCGCACCTCTGGCTGGTTCTGCTAGATTCTCATTTGACTTCTCCCAGTTTTCTAATCCACAGCTTGCGTTTATCCTATCTGCGAGACGTTGACGACCCGTATGGCGCCCGCCTCATTTCGCTGGCCCCGGCCTACAACTCGAACTCGTACATCATCGCCGCATCCTTGAACGACATTGACCGATGGCCCTGAGCTTGCCATGCCATCCAGTCCTCAGCTTAGTGACGACGAGCGCCCTTCTGGCTTCCCTGGCGCGCGCGGGCTCAAATATACCAATACTATCATGGGCGGCCGCACAGGCGGCCTCGGACTCCGCGTCAATGGGAAGCGCGCCTCCACCTCGAAAGCGCATGTCAGTTAGCGGCGACGCCGCGCCAGGACAAGGATTTCCTGGTGCCCCAGGGTGCCCCCAGCAGCACCATCTCCGTGTCCGCCAACGACAAGCCAGACAACTGGGTCAAGGCGCCCGACGTCGATCTCGCACCAGGGTCTGCACCAGAGGTGCAAATACAGGAACCAACCGTCGCGGAGGAGGCGCCTGTAGCCAAGGTCGTGCAGTTCATACCCAAGTTCAAGGGTGCGGCGGAGAATGGAGGCGCGGCGGAGGGTGCGCATGGCTGCACGCCGCGGCCCAGGCGAACCCGCCCCTCCTCCCCCGCCGGTGCTGGATTTTTCATCATCTTCAGATGAGGAAGAGGTTATCGCCGAGGACTCGTCCGATTCCGACTTCGGGCAGCCAACTGCCGCAGACGCTATGGATGACGGCGATGAGTTTGACCCGTGCGTGGCCTCCGATGCATGCACATCGACTCTGCTAATAGTCCCCCTAGTGACTTTTGCAGCAAGTCGCACCCCCGGAATTGCCTCGGACAGCGCGTCGGACGTCAACTCGGTGCTCTCCGCAAACACAAACTCCGTCGCCGCCTCCGTCCGTCGCCATCTCGTCCTCCCAAGGCGGCAGCAGCAGCAGTCTCGCGCTCCCCCGCGTGCGCGCACGTCTCAGCCCTGTCTCCGAAGGCCCCACCCCCGACCGTTCAGGCCCCTACTTCGAGATGCTCACCCCCGCCCCCAGCTCCGTCGTCTCCGCCACCGACGCGTCGCCGCAGCCGCGCAAGGTGGTGCCCGACGCGCCCCCGCGCAACCCCTCCCGGGGCCACTCCGGATCTAGCAGCAGCCACGGCGGCGCTGGGTCCTCGGAGATGTCGTTCGCACGCAAGAAGGTCGCACCGCTACCCGCGCGACCGCAGCGTTCCGCGCTCACCGCGCTCATTGTCTCCTCCGGCGAGAGCACGAACCCGTTCGCGGAGCTCTACGCGGCCGTGTCGGGGCGCGGGGAGGGCGCGTCGACGAACGTGGTGGTGTACTTCCCCGCGGCGCGCGCGCCCAAGGGGCAGGCGATGGAGCTGAATGTAAGAAAGGACGCAACGGTGGAGGAGGTGATTGGGTTTGCGCTGTGGACGTACTGCGAGGAAGGGTGGCTGCCGAAGCTCGATGAGGGGATGGAGGGTGCGGATGAGGAGAAGCTGGCGACGCGGTTGTCGGCTGTTGGGTGGATCATGCGCATTGCGGAGGAGGATGGGGAGGTGGACGACGACTTTCCTCGTATGCTGGCCTCCCTCTCGCTTTAGTTCATACTGCTGACCTTGCGACTACAGCGCCGGATCGGGTTGGGAAGGTAGCCAAGTTCAATGCCGAAGCGTACGCTATCCTTGGAGGCCACCCCGGCTCAAAGTTCGTTGTCTCATTACTTGCGCGCATTAACTTACTTATCGCGACCGTTCCCAGTCCAACAGAACCAGCTGATCGAGACCAAGATCCAACGACATCCCTCGCGCGTCACAGCGGCCGCGAAGAAGCAGACGGACCTTGAAACCGTCTGCGGCGCTCTCGCTCGCGGTCGCTGGGAGCGCGCTGCCGGGGAGCGGGGTGTTCGGGTCCGCATTGGGGGCAGTCAGTGCCCTTCTCGACGTCACTCGGTCCCCTCTCGGGGCATGGGCCGCAGATCTTCCTGCGCATCAAGGTCGAGGACACACCGGATACCGTGCACATCGCGACTACCATCCCTGTGTGAGTACCGTTTCCCGTCTGCTCCGCGGCAAGTGCTCACGCGAGCGATTGTCACGCGTAGGTCGTCCGGGATGTATATGCAGGAGGTGCTGGAGCGCGTGTGCCGCAAGACGAAGCTGGACCACCCCGAGGCGTATGCGCTGCTGCTCGCGAACGACAACACGCGCATATTGATTCCGTTGGACCGCACGGTCGCGAGTCTTCAGGGCAAGCGCGAGCTGGTGCTCATTCGGCGCACGATGATTGATGATAACGTCGTGCGCGGGACGGGCAAGACGACGGATCCGAATGGTGTGTGCCTTCCAGCTTGTCTTTGAATTTTCGCTGGTATTTTTGCTGACGGCCTGCAGCCTCGATTTTGAAGCGCATGTCGGATACGCCCGAGGTCAAGTTCTCGTCCGCGATTGATTATAGCAATATTTACAAGCAGTATACGATATTCCGCAAGATGCCCATGCTCGTCGCGAAGCAGGAGCGGACGCTCGCCTTTGATGGGCTGTATATTCATGTGCGCTTTCCTTCCTCCTTCCTCCTCCTCCTCCTTATCCCCCTCCCCGTTCCCCATTCTCCCAATTCGGGAAGCTGATGCGCGTTTGTTTTGCAGATCCTGCCGACCGCGAACAAGGCGACCAAGGCGGTCTTTGACAGCGGCAAGCATGTGTCATATCATATTCGTAGCATTGCGGATTGTCAGCAGTCGACGAAGAGCTCGGCGATCTTTAAGCTCGTTGTGGGCGGGGGTGGGGGCGCGCACGGGAAGAAGAGGTATGATTACGAAGCGGAGAGTGCAAGGCATGCCAGTGAGTCCAGTCCCTTTTCTTTGTGTAAGGAGGTGCTGACGGGTGCGCAGGTGAGATCGTGGCGCAGATATGGACGTTGAAGAGCTCGGTGGATAGGTCGTCGACTGTCAAGTCGAGTCGGAGGAGTCGGCATTTGCGTTGATCCAGTACTTATGTGAGTGAGGGTTTTGGGACTGTATTTCTAATGTATAGTTTTGTGGGCACATGCTACGGTCACTCGCAAGCGGTTGGCGCCCTTCCCGATTCTCCGCTGACAGTGTTGGACACCATCGGAGACCGCGTCTTGATCAGGACCCGAAGCCGCTACCCAGCGGCCTTGATGAGCGCGTACTGTAAGCCGTCGCCGTCGGTATCCTGATATCCGCTGGGGTAATTCGGCCGTGTCACCGCGATGCATGTGAGCCCGTCCGATATGTGAATAGCTCCAGAGCCGTGTGTGAAGCCGGTCTAGACTGGAGATTCACGGAGGTTTCCTGAAGCCAGACCTGCGTCGGTCCCGGAAACAGGGGGGAAGTCCTGAATTGCAGCGAGGTAGATGGATTTGAAAGTAGTAGCTATGACGCTGAGACAGGAAGTGCTGATAACCCTGACCATCCAAGATCAACGTTTTCTGTCTGACATGGATTTTCCCCATTCGAGTTCCAGGAACATCAGATGCGAAAGGCGAAAAAGGCTGGGCGCGCGAGAAGCACCCGAGAGCCGAAGTAATTACCAGGAACGGGGCGGGGACGGGGGTGGATAGTGCGGGAGGAGATATTCCTCGAGGAAATTGAACGGAGGTTGAGGGGGGTCCTGTGGGCGGTAGGACATAGAAAGGCGCAATAAGAACCCAAAAAGGGAAGTTGTTGATATGGTACCGTGTGAGATCACGATCGAGACCTACAAAAGTCGAACCGGGAACAAAGTGCGGCATTCTTCTCTTTTCCCACTTTCTTCCCTCTGCTCGTTCTCGGCAGTCCTTTCCTCTGCAAGCCAGAGTCCTACGATCTTTTACTCCGCCCCATCCCTCACCTCATCACTCACGAACCATGTTGGTTTCCGCTCTTTTCACTGTTCTCGCCGCCTGGGCTCGCGACCTGCTGCTCCCCTCGAGCGCCGCGACGTCTCTCTCGATGCTGCTGCCACTGCCTGAGGCGCAGAAGTTCGGTATGCACTTTAATTCGTCCCCCGACATGGGCTGGAACTGTTGTCAGACGCGACTGCTACTCGCGCGTTTACCGCGACCACTATCACGGTATGTCTCAAGGCATAGCGTGTCGTTCAACTCTGAACCTCAGACCAGACCTCCGACGGCAAATGTCTCTCGGTCAATCCCTTCTCAGGCGACTTCCGCGAGAATCTTACCCCTGTTACCGTCGTTGCCTGCGATGGGAGCAAGAACCAGACTTGGGACGTTATCACTGCCGGTGTACACAACAACGTCAAGGACAGGTAGGGTCGCTCTAATACCCTAAATTGAGCCGCTCTAACCTTTTCGTGTTGCAGGCTCTCATCGTCAGCAGCCTGGTACGCGCTGCTTCCTCTGAATTGACAGTCGGGATACATGCTGACCCTGCATAGACAAATGCGTGCCTCAACTTTGACGCTCGTCGCGCCCCCGGTAACCAGGTCCTCCTCTTCTCTTGCGGTGGACGTGCGGACGGTGGTACGTCACTTTCGCTTTCCTTGAAGTCTGTCTGGCAGCCAACAATCTATTCTGCGATAGAGGGGCAAGTCACCGACTCTCAGCAGTTTGCTTTCTCTGGTGCTGGTGGAGCCCAGGCTCTCGTCCCCCTCTCTGGAAAGAACGCTGTCTGCCTCACCGTCAAGAACGGCCTCGTCGACCAGACTGCATGCAACGGCGCTGCCTCGGCATCCGGCGCTGAGCTCTTCAACATTGGTGGCAAGGGCGGTGCCGCAGCTGCGACTACTGCTGCTGCGACCACTTCTGTCCCGGCAGCAACCGCTAAGGCTACCGACTGCGCTGCGGCCACGGTGACCAAGACTGTCACCGTCACCTGTCTCCGCCGACTGCGCTGCGGCCACCGGAGCAGGCCACCACCAACTGTCGCCGTCGTCGAGACCACGTCGACCAAGGCCGCCGCCACCACTGCCGCCGCTGCTACCACCAAGGCCGCTACCGACGACGGCCAGCGGTCCTATCAAAGTCTCTGGCGCCGGAGGTACGCTTGTACCTTCCCGTCTTCTCCCTCATCTCCATCTAAAGCAACTCCCGCAGGAACTCTCAACCCTACCGCCGTCGCCGAGTCCCAGGTCAAGGACCTCACCGCTACCCGCGCTGCCACTGGTGTCACTATCAAGGACTCTGACGGTCAATGTCTCTCCGTCGACGCCACCGCTGGTGACTTCCGCGAGAACCTCATCCCCGTGACCCTCAAGGCCTGCGACGGCAGCGATGGGCAGAAGTTCGACTTCATCACCAAGGGCGCGCACAACGACCAGGCCGCCTCTACCCTCATCGTCAGCAGCCTCACCCAGGGATGCCTCAACTTCGACGACCGCCGCGCCGCCGGGGACCAGGTTAACCTGTTCTCGTGCGGAGGACGCGCTGACGGCGCTGGCAAAGTGACCAACTCGCAGCTCTTCCCCTTGGCTTCGGCCGCCGGTGCTCAACGCGCCGTACGCGCTGACCCCGGAGAACTGGCAACAAGGCTGTCTGCTTCGTCAACGACAATGGCCGTCTCGGGAACGTTGCCTGCGACGCTACCAAGCCTGCCGCTAACCAGGTACGATTAGCATAGTTCCGTCCCTCCGATATTTTTGCTCAAGAAGCTCGTAGCTCTTCACCGTCGGCGCTGCCTCTGGCGCTGCCCCCGCGACCACTGCTGCCGCCGCCACTACCACCGCCAAGGCTGCTACTACCACCGCTAAGGCCGCCACCACCACCGTCGCTGCTACCACCAAGGCCGCCACGACGACGACCAGCGGTCCTATCAAAGTCTCTGGTGCCGGAGGTACGCTTTTTTTGCCCCCCTCTTCCTCTTGATCTAACTCAACTCAAGGAACTCTCAACCCTACCGCTGTCGCCGAGTCCCAGGTTAAGGACCTCACTGCCACCCGCGCTGCGACTGGTGTCCAAATCAAGGTGCGTCTCGGTCATCTCGTTCTCCATTTTATTAATTAATTTTGGCGTTTCTCTCTCTAGGACTCCACCGGCCAGTGCCTCTCCGTCGACGCCACCGCAGGCGACTTCCGCGAGAACCTCATCCCCGTGCAAATCAAGGCCTGCGACGGCAGCGCAGGGCAGAAGTTCGACTTCATCACCAAGGGCGCGCACAACGACCAGGCCGCCTCCACGCTCATCGTCAGCAGCCTCACCCAAGGCTGCGTCAACTTTGACGGCCGCCGCGCCGCCGGCGACCAGGTGAACCTGTTCTCCTGCGGTGGGCGCGCGGACGGCGCTGGGCAGGTGACGAACTCGCAGCTGTTCCCCTTGGCGTCGGCTGCGGTGCTCAAGGCGCCGTATGCGCTCACGCCGGAGAACGGGAATAAGGCGGTGTGCTTTGTGAATAACAATGGCCGGCTTAGCAACGTTGCTTGTGATGCGACCAAGCCGTCTGCTGCTCAGGTTTGTTTTCCCCTCTCTTTCCACCCCGTCGCCTTTTCTTGGTGCTGACGAGATTGTGCAGCTCTTCACGATTGTTGCTTGATTGCGTACATTTTGATTTTTTGGAGCGTGGATTGCTTGAATTGCTTGCTCGCGAGTAGTTTACGATTGCTGGGCTCGGGCGCAAGCGCTTCGGGTCCGCTACGTACTGTATTTATTGGGTTTGGACGGCGCCCAGTGCGCTGCTGGGAAATCAATTCACAAAGATTGATAAAAGGATTTTTTGGTCTGAGTGTCTGAGTCAAGCGGTTCTTCTGTCATTCGCCTCGTCCTTTTCTACGCCGGCAGTATATACTGCGCCGCAGCGGCTTCGTGAGGCAGAGGAAGACGTTGAGTCGATCTGACTCGATCCTTTCGTTGATTTACAAACCGTATTCTGGCACAAAAATGGGGACCATACAACATCTCGTTCGAATGATGATACAAAAGAGCCTCTGCTATTACTCAATGCGCTACAGGAAAGGGCTCCTGCAGTTTACTTTTTCCCTCGTCGACTTCAGCCGGCAATGGCCAAAGCCCTCTTTCCTCCGCAACAAGCTTCTTCCTCCAAAGCAGCCCCGCATAACTGCCTCCACGATAATCCTGGGCGGGATCCGGACGCGTCATGTTCATTGCGTGCCACTCCAGTATCCTCATTATATTCATCGGACTGGGAGGATTTCCGACTGCAGGAGCCGCTGCAGACGTGTTGGCGAGCGCCTCCGCGGTGAACGTCGGCTGGGCGATGGGGAACGAGATGGGCGTTTCGGCGTCGGCGTCTGCGCCGCCCCGGAGGACCGGTGTCCGAGCTCCAGGGGAAAGATAGTGGACAACGGAGGTGCCAGTGGCAGGGGAGTTGTTGGATAAGACGACGACTGGGATCTCTGCCTCCAGGGTGATCGACCTGTACGATGGCGACCGTTCCCGCTGTTTTCCGATGGGCGTGTACATATCCCACAGCCCTTCTTCTGTCTTGAGTGAGCCTTCCTCTGTTGCTGCAAGTTCGTCCTCCAAACTGTCGGGTACCGGGTGCTTCAGGCACTTGGCCACATCGACGGAGTAGAGCACGGTGAGGAGAAGGCGGATTGTCGTCTCACTGTGCGAATAATATGAAACGAAAGTCCGGGACCCCGTCGTGTGGCACCTCGAGCTCAAAATCGGTGGATGGGTTGTCGAAGGTCAGGTCTCTGTTATAATAAGACCGCCCAGAGCTCGTGTAGCCGTTTGTTTCTTTGAAAATCCCATCGAACTGGTTAGACTCGGGGTCGAGGATTCGGGTGTCTGCTGAATGACGACAGGCGTCGGGGGTCGCGTTATGGAATCCTACATCGCCGCCATCTGCAGCCTGTGCCTGAGCCCAGTGGTCGTGCGTTGCAGTTGATAGATACATAGAAATGCCGGACATGGCTGTCGAGCCGCCGGTAGCGGCGCGCACAGTTACACGTCCTTTCAGTTTTTGGCCTGAAGAACACTCATGTCAGTCAGGCTGTATGCGGTAATCGAATAGGCATACACACCCTTCTGGACAACGTTTCCGTCGTCGAGAACTACTTCGGCGAAAAACGTAGAACGCTGCGCTTCTGGAAGACAATTCTCCAACTCCTCAACACGCTTTATCTCAGCCGGGTGCTCTGCGTCACAATTCACGTCCACGAATGTTGTGTTCACCGTGAAGGGGGCCTGTTCAGACCGTGCCTCCGACGAAGGCACGAAATGTAGTGTGACCCGCGAGCACATCCTCGCTATGTCCATCAGGCGAATTTGACGACCTGAAGGTACTTATCGGTGGTGTGACAACGAGAAAATGAATGGTAAGTACCGAGATGTAGCGGTACCCAATGTCGCTGGAGGAATAGCGTGCAACTGGACCCCTGAGATAGCGGTATTGGTCAACGACTGGTGGATAGTTCACCGCCGGGACTGCAACGGTGAACGGCGTTACGATAGGATTGGAAAGATCTAAATCTCCCTAGAGACACGGGGATGAGAAAGTTCGAAGTCACTCACCCGGATGATGGAGGAGAGTCGCTTCAGTTGTCCACCCGCGGCGCTCTTCCGCCTTGACTGTCCATAAAGCCGGGTTACTCATGGCGTCGTCGTGAGTCTGATGGTTCAAGGCGAAATCGCTTCCCATATAATCCTCATACCCGACCGGATCGGTTTGGTTCGCCAGCTGTAGCTCTGGAATGACGGCACTGTTTTTCACGAACTTGACTTCACCAATTTCATCGAATTGCAAGCGCAGCGCCACGGACGCAATTTGGTGCGCGCATTCTGGGCGAAGAGCCTTGACGCGGAGTTCACCTGCACTAGCTGTGAGCGCAATCCATGATTCATGTCAACGATCTTTAACGCACCATGGGAGATGTGGGCTGGTGAGAGGTCTTCCGCCCGTACCCACGCTCGAACCTTGCAGGGTTCTGGGGTCTCCTTGTCGGAAGTTTGTTCCCCCGCAGACACCACAGATACGGCAGCTGAGAGTAGTGCGAGTCGAGCGAGGCACGTTCTCATGACGGTCAAGAGCAAGATATGGCTCCGAAGGAGGACCCGGGTGTGGCGCCAATCGAGTTGAAGGATAGCATTTTGTAATACGTCGATGGTCGGCTCAAGAGTGGTGATACAGCGCTCGGTGCTTCACAACGAGCGTGGATGAGCCGTCCTTTTGGAGAACTAGCAGGAACTGATAGCTGATTTCGGCCAAAATGGCTGCGAGCAAGGGGCGTTTTGAAGCCTGAAGTATGTTCGTGTTTACCAACAGCATTGATCTCTCTTTCTCGCTTTCTCTGCGCCATTCTCGGTGTTCTCCGTTAAATCCTGACCACGAAGAAGGTACCGTCCTGCGCCGTCGCTCAAAGGTAGCACGGAATTCCACGCGTACTTTTGGTCCAATTGAATACGCGTCTGTCACGGCGACGCGATCGGTCACACGTGTGACATAGGCCTTCTTTGTCGCGGCCATCTCCCGCACGCCCTTTTTGAGGTTTGGCTCACGCTCTAACATCGCAAGTGACCATGGCCGCCGCCGCCGAGCCCGACATCCGCCCTGTGGTCGCCTACGTTGCATCCCTCGACCTCATGAAGGTTGGTTGGAAATTCATCACTGTGGAGTTGAACTGCCGCAAAGTTAACCGCGTATCCAGGTATCTTCCCTCCTGCCTTCCAATATAAACCGCTCTGCTCTCGTACACACTCTCGCCCGCTCCCTCGGCCTCTTCTCCCGCGATTTTTCCCCGACGCGCGTCATAGCCCTCGTCCCGCCGCAAGCCGCAGCATTTACCGACCTCAACGCCTACCACACAAAGGAATACTTGGACTTTATCCTCGATCCCAAGAACGTCGACAGTGGCGACGACGGCACCAAGAAGGAGCTCGGTCTAGAGGATGTGAGCCACCAATCGTCATCCCATCCTCACCCGTAGTAATAACGGGAGTAGGACTGTCCCCCGTTCGAAGGCATGGCAGACTACGTCCGCCTCGTGGGCGGCGCCTCCCTCACCGCGGTCAAGGCCCTCCAGCAGCCGCGCTGCGAACTCGCAATCTGCTGGGACGGCGGGCGCCACCACGCGCAAAAGGCGCAGGCCGCGGGGTTCTGCTATGTCGCAGACTGCACACTCGCGCTGATGGCCCTGCGCCGCCTCACCCACCCCGCGTCTGAAGCGGGCCCCGCGAGGAAGATGCGCACGATGTACCTCGACCTCGACCTGCACTTCTCCGACGGGGTCTCGCACGCGTTCCACCAGACGAGCACGGGTGCCGATCCGCATCTCTTGGTCAGTGAACCCCCGTATATTATCCCTCCAGATTCCTTTCTGACGTCAACCAGACGCTAAGCATCCACCACGCCGCCCCAGGCTTCTTCCCCGCCTCGCCCCTCGCTGCGCTCCCCGCCCCCACCAGCGACCCATTCACGCTTTCCCTCCCCCTTCACTCCGGTGCCTCCCCACGCACCTTCGCCCGCGCCTGGAAATGCGTCGAGCGCGTGCATGCCGCCTTCGACCCCGACTTTGTTGTGCTTCAGTGCGGCGTCGACGGCCTTGCGGGCGATCCGTGCGCGGTATTCAACTGGGCGCTCGGCGGTACGGAGGATGAGGAGGGCTCGCTCGGGTGGTGTGTGGGGCGCGTGGTCAAGGAGTGGCGCGGGAGGAAGCTGCTTCTGGGTGGGGGTGCGTCTTTCCTTCTACCCTCTGCACTTCGCCCCGTTTGAACTTACATTGACCTGGATGTAGGCGGGTACGACTCCCCCAACGCCGCGCGCGCCTGGGCATACCTCACCTCCATCGCCGCAAGTCCCCCCTCTCCAGACTTCCTACTGCAATACTAACTCAACCCCGACTTCGTAGCTCGGGAACCCGCTCCCCCCAGAAACGACTCCGATCCCAGACCACGACCACTTCCCCGCCTACGCGCCGTCATTCGTGCTCGACGTCCCCGCGGGGAACATGCAGGACCAGAACTCGGAGGCGTACCTCGATGAGGTGGAGCGCGCTTTTGACGGGGCGGTGGGCTTGATACGGGAGCGGATGGGGGTGGGGGCGGAAGGGAGGTAGAGATGCATACACATGTTCTTTTCAGAATGCTTAATTTATTGGGATATGCTTCGAGGGCATTTTTTGAAGGTCAGGAGGGACACAAAGAAATTGAACCACCCTCGTCATCAAATACTGTCAGCAGTTGAACTTTTGAACCACCCTTTTCCCTACAACCTACAGACTACTTACTCCACCGCAAGCGTGATAACACTAACACTCATCGCCGGCGCCGTATAATTGAACGTCGCCGCCGTCGCAACGCTCCCCGTCGTCGGGCTAATCAAATCCGGCGCCCCAGGCGTGTTGCTCGCCGTCCCCGCGCCGGTGATGATTTGCACCGTACCCTTGGCCGCCACCGTGTCGAATGGGAGCACGAAGGTCATGTCCGCTGCGCTCGCTGCATTGTTCGAGATCTGTGTGTGCCATTCATTGCGTTTGAATTGACTCAAGGTTGTGGCTGAATCAAACCTTGATGACGAGCTCCCCGGTCGCGTTCCAGCGCGTCACGCTCCAGAAGAGCGTCCCCGACGCGATGGGGAGCGTGCTGGGCAGGTACACGTCTCCCCGGTTCTCGCTGAAAAGCTGCCAGGCCGGAATCAGTTGCGGCGGGCGTGGAACAAATTTAGAAGCGAACCTTCTGCACGTAGAAACTGGTCGATCTATAAACCTTGCCGGCGCTGAAGGAGGATGAGGTCAAGAACATCGAGCCTACTACAAAGACATACTCGAAGCCAACGAGATTAGGCGTCCACTGCGATCCGTTGACGTGTCCGAGGAGCGGTGCATACGACGCCGAGAAGACGATATCTGCGTTTCCTGTATTCATGAATAAGTACTAATCTCTGAGATACGACAATGTGACGAACGCTCGAACCCAGTCATGAACGCGGCTTCGCCCACCGCACCGGCGACGGTGGGCCAGACGAGACGGCCCTGATCGGGCGTTCCGAACAGGTTGCTCGAGTTGGTCGAAGTCGCCGCGTACTCGCCCTGCGTATCAAAAGATTGGTAAACTGGCGACGAGTCGAAAGTGATACAGGACGGACTTCGAAGAAGGTCATCCCGTTGCGCTGTTACATTGCGTTTGAGTAGAGAGACGGGCATAGAGGATAAATAGCGTACCGGGAAAGCGTCATAGAAAAACGAGTCTGTCGAAAAGAATTCTGCAAACAGGTTCCATTAGGCTGGTTGGCGCAAAGGCGGAGTCAAATGAACTGAACTTGGAGTCTGGTACAAATGCACATCATAGTGTTGCGGCGTCGGAGTCAGTACGGGCGTCGTCGTGCGGGACGTCGCCATAAAATCTGAATGGCAAAGTCAGCTTGACAAAGAAATCGACGCTCAAAGTAATTTTCATAACGGACGCAGTTGGGGGAACGTCGCAGTCAAGTTCGTGACGAATGAATTCCATCGGCTCGCATATCTGGTAAGCCAAATTGAGAAAAAGTTCTCTCTCTAGCGACGAGGAATTGGGGCGACGTACGTTCCAGGCGCTTGCCCCACATTATCCTACAGCTTTACTGAGCAGCGGAAGATTCGGAGAACCGCTGACGAACCTCGTTTCCAATCTCAACATACGTCAGCGCGAAGGGTTCCGGTCTCCCCAAGGACGCACGCAGGGCAGCTGGGGGGTCGCGGGATTAGGTATGTGCAAACGTGTTGCATATGCAAGTGGGACTCACCAGCCTCGCTCGTCGCTGGATCGCCGATGACGAAGTTTATCTGGCGTGTTATGAGTGAATTGTTCGAAAATGCATTGAACAAAACCACAACGCTACATACCTGCTCAATTGCTTCTGCGATGAAAGGCTGCAGGGCATCGCCTGTAACACTCGTCCCGCCCAGCGAATACCCTGTGCAGGCGGTCCGATTAAGTAGCCTTGAACACCAGGTGATGGTACGCACCGTCCCAAACAGCCATATACGGCTCCATCTCCAAGTCCTCGCACCAATATAGATATTCGAGAAGTCCGAGTCCACTGTTGATATCCCAAAGTCAGTTGCCGTTGAAGAGAAGTTGCGAAGATCTGTCTATATAATACGAACTCGGTGTTAACGTAGGTCCAATCGCCGACTCGACCTACGCGCTGGTCAATTCAATGACAATTGCTACATTCCACGCTGTGAAGAGGAGAGAGGCTCGTTACTCACCCGGCCGGTTAATGAGTGGCCCAACGGTGTTTCTCCACTGCCACCGAGTCGCGGTCGTCTGGCCCTCTGAATTCCAACCAACCGCCTTAATTCAACATAATGAATGGTAACTTTGGCCAGTTGGCATACCGAGATTATTTCCACCTGGGAAGCGGAAGAACGCGGGTTTCATCTCCGCGAGTGCCTACCACGCCATCAGCCCAAGTTTACCGGGAATCAAGTGAGTAGGGAGGAGGAGGAAGGTGACCCACTTCAGCGATATCAACCCGCATCCCGTTCGCCCGCCCTTTGAACGTCGGCGGGAACAGCGAGAGGAAAGCAAAGTGGACCTCCAGACCCGTCTTCAAGTTTGAACCCTCGATTGTGACGGTAAAGCTATTGGCGATGGACGACGGGGTCTTCGTAGGGGTGAGGATGGCGCTGACATGCGTCCAGCCGGCGGGTGCGTTGGCGCGGAGAGGCGTGGAATGCGATGCAAGGCGCGTGCCGTCCGCGGCCTGGAGCGCCAGCGTCAGAACCGGCGCCGTTGCGTGGGCGGGGAGCGCGGCGGGGAGGCGGTAGTATAGGGACGCGGTGTATTCAGTGTGCGCGACGATGTTCATGCCTGGAGCTGGTGAGCCTCGAAGAGCGAGGGCGCGGGGATACGTACCCCAATACCCTCCGTTGGCGAAGCCGACCTCGCCCTCGGTGTTGAGAGGGATGGTGAGGACGAGGGAGTTG
Organism: Mycena filopes; assembly: GCA_029281495.1. Classification (NCBI taxonomy): domain Eukaryota; kingdom Fungi; phylum Basidiomycota; class Agaricomycetes; order Agaricales; family Mycenaceae; genus Mycena; species Mycena filopes. The sequence goes on along the minus strand of JARIHR010000038.1, from coordinate 614,901 downwards.
GGCAGCGCGGAAGAAAGGGGGGAAGGATCTGCGATTACATTTATTGAGGCATTGGCGCCGATGGGGGTCCAGGCATTGAGGGCGGCGGTGGTGTTTGGGGTGACTTGTTGGAAGGCGCGATTTTGCAGCACTGTTGTGCGCAACTATGAGTTTCTACAATGAAAAGAAGAGCATGACGTGTTAGCTACACTCGGCGTAGAGGCCACCATCGCCGCTCTGGAGTGATATTTAGTGCACAAGTCTGAACCTAACTCGAGAAGGAAAACCAACGTGCTGCGAAAACATATATGAGACGTAAAATGAACCAAAGGGTGAGAAGGTACGCACGCTGATATCCTCAAACATCTGACCGTCTAGAATGAATCGCAATAATCAACAAGAAGAAAGTGAGCAAGAGTCAGTCCCTCGTACATAAAGATGTCGGAATCGCATGGCTGGCGGATGCGCTGATAGAGACTGTAGTCACTGCTAGCACCAGAGGCGCGAGCGCGAGCTGCACCAAGACAACGAAGTACATCTTGAATTTTGTGCACAAGAAATGGTTCTGGGGTTATTAAAGGCCGCCCTTCGGCGGGCCGTCGAGCTCGTGATGTTGTCATCAGACCAGAGAAGAATCGGCGGCGAGAGCGCAGAAGGATAGAAGTGCAGTCGCTTCCAAGGTAGCGGGCCGCACAGTGGGTGGGTCTTGTGATGCTTCGATGAAGCGGTGAAGCATCGAGTTCGGTTTGAATCGATGAGGGGAAATTTCGGGTTGAGCCACCAGTCACGCAGCAGAGACCAGAGCCAAGTCAGAGTCCGAAGTCTTAGACGTGGAACCCATAAAGCACTCAGGGATCCTAGAAAAGATGAGCAGAAAACGCGAGAATTGCGAGTCAAAAAAGTTCAGCAGTGATGGTTTGGTTCAAGAGCCGTTCGGATCAACCCGCCTAAAATCGGCAATCACCGGCGTGTCCTCCTTTCCTCAACTCTCAAGTCCAAAACGTGGAAACTGCGTCTCATAGCTGTCCTACATACGGACCCCCAGAACCAGGGGACCAACAACTCAGAACCACCGAGTACATCTGCGACGGTCGGCCCAAGTCAAAAAGAACCAATCCGACAAATTTCAACTGGGTGGCCGAGGCAAAATTCCCCTCGCAAAGAGGCTTGGGCGAATGTACTAATTCCACCAGCGTTGAATTTCTCGTGAACTGCCAGGAGCAATTCTTCCGGGTATCTCCAGTCATCTGACAATTGCCTGGCTGATTGAAATCTGTTGCGGCCGCATCTTTGGATTCACTTCTATACGCCGCCTGCTCGGGTTAAATAATCCACTGACGCCCACATAGTACCCCACACTTCATGCCTGAATTTCACTCAGACAGAGCGCTTCCTCACATTCCGGACGACGTTACCCTCGAGCAGTTTATCTTGGGAAACCATGATGCTGCCCGCCCCAGCCGTCCTGATTTTGCTCCGTGGCTCGTTGCCGACAAGACAGGTCGCCAGATACGCTTGGAGGAGGTGAGTAAGGTCAATTTCGCGACTTCGACTTCCTAAACGGACAATTGGACAGATCCACAAGGCGGTGACGGGTCTGGCCAATGGTTTGCACACTCACCTAGGGATCCGTACGTGACCGTTGCTTCAGAATATTCAGTCAACTAAAGCATGAATCTGATACGATAGGCGAGGATGATGTTGGCAAGTTGCATATATCTGATTGCGTGGTTGAATTTCAAACCAACTTTTCAACCAGTGCTCATCCTGAGTCCCAACCATATTGGTGCGTGAATTGAATTCTTTCGACTCAATAATAGCTCACCGGCACATAGAGTTCCCAATTTGCATCTGGGCCGTGCATCGACTATGCGCAATTGTCTCGTAAGTTGAATCGACACGGTGCACTTACACTCAACTTCATTCACGCATCATCACAGTCCATGCGATCCGACATTCACAAAGGCCGAACTCACTCACCAGCTGCTGCAGACGCGGGCCACATTGATAATCGCGCACCAGGATCTCCGCACCTTGGCTCTGGCAAGTGCTGGTGAGGTGGGGATACCGCCCTCGCACGTAATATACCTGGAAAGCGAGCACGACACCGCGACGGACGCCGCCTGTTCCGATCTGAGCACGGTCGCAGGACTCACCTCGTACGGCTTGTCTCTCGATTCCGCTGCCTTGGGCAGAGGTAGACGACTCCGGGAAGGTGAAGGACGCACCAAGATCGCATTCCTCAGTTCCTCCACGAAGACGACCGGAAAACCCAAGGCTGGGCTTCTTAACCTTACTTTCATTTGACTCGCAAACTAAACCGCGTGGAAGTAGATACTTTCCATCTCGCATTTCTCCGTCGTGGCGAATGTGCTGCAAGTGGCAACTCATTGCAGGGTGAACGAGGCGTACACGAGTTGGGAAGAACGACGGTACCGACCAGGGGATGTTTGCCTTGCTGTCCTCCCATTTCATCGTGAGTGGGCTTTCGTCCTCTCCGTCGCTGCCTAATTATCGCCCCCAGATATTTGTGGCCTTGCCGTTGTGGTAATATTGCACCAAATCCCCGAGGATACCCATTAACGATACCCAGATCCACTTTGTGCTCTTCAGCGGGGTGTGTGTTACATTTGCGCCTCAGCGTACCGAAAACTCACCGCTTCCTCCCAGATGAGTTTGGTTGTGGCGCCGAAATTCGACCTTGAGGACATGTTGAAAAGTATTGTACGCCACAAGGTCAATCAGCTCATGCTGCTACCTCCTCAGGTCGCCCTGCTCTGCAAGGTAATCTATGGCACTACCTCGCTTCCGCCGAGTACTCAGGCAGATCTACTAGGAACCGATTGTGCGGGACTACGATCTGTCTGGCCTCCATTCCATCCTCTCTGGAGCAGCGCCATTGACTGGTTTGTAGTTTACCATTCTTCTTGAAGGCTGCGTTTGGTTTATACATCTAGTAGCGGAGGTTACGGAACGCCTGATCAGCATGCTCCCGAAGGCGCACATTGGTCAAGCTTATGGTAGGTACATATATCTTCTAGACGAGTGCAGGCACTGATTTGGTGGTTGTGCAGGGTCCACCGAGTCCACTGGCATCGTGTCTATGTGGTCCACTCGCGCGAAGCGCGGATACAACGCGGGAGAACTCGTCCCCGGAATCGTTGCACGCGTGGTTAAACCCGACGGTGCTCTGGCGGAACACGACGAGGCCGGGGAACTCCTCATCAAAACACCGTCAATCGCGCTTGGATACTTAAACGACGATGATACGTGAGTTGCCAACTCGTATTTGATGATGCCAATAACGGTCAATAGGACGAAGGAAGCGTTTGTGGATGGGTGAGTGTTGAATGGTGTATGTCATGTCGCTATCGACTGACGAGCTGGGCTCAGATGGCTCCATACCGGAGACCAAGTGACGATAAACGAAAAGAATGAGATAGTCTACATCGACAGGTTGAAGGTGAGCTATGGTCATCAACAACCGAGACATACTTCAACCTCGAATTCCCAGGAAATCCTGAAGGTATTGTCACCCGACTCTCAGTCAAGCCAATTTTAGACTCTGACGAGACAACAGGTTCGGGGGTTCGAAGTATCCCCCGCTGATCTCGAAGCTTGCATTCTGGGCCATGCATCGGTTCAAGATGCGGCAGTCGTAGGGATTGAGGATAAATATGGCAGATCGGCACCGCTCGCTTTCGTGGTTCTTACTCCAGAGGCTTCAGCAAGCTGCAACGGAGATCCCCACACCACATCGAAGATCAAGAACTCCATAATGGCGGTACTTACACATACCTCATTTGTTGGAGAAACAAAGTGCTAACAGTACTCTTCTTTTGCCAGCATGTGGCGGAGCGAAAATCGTCATACAAAAAGCTTCACGGAGTTGAGTTCGTCGATAATATCCCCAAGTACCCCAGCGGTAAGATACTGCGTCGGGCTCTTCGGGGTAGGGTTCTTCGGGAACGAGGCAAGTATTCCAAAGCACCGACTTCGAAGTTGTAAACAAATTCTTTTTTACTGTTTCAACATTTCAACCGTGGGAAAATGATCGAGTAAGGTTCAAAAAGTAAACAATCAATGCGTGTGGGGCAATACACGCGATCCAGCCTTTAAAAATGCAAGAAACCCATGGCCGCGCCAATGGGAGAGAAAATCCAAAAGCGATTGACGGCGGCCATACGAGTCGAGCCTCCAGTACCCGGAGTGGAAGTCGGGCCTGAACCAGAGCTGCTTTTTGTCCCCGCGGGGGACGACTGGGGGGATGACTTCGTACTGGTAGTATTCGATGTCGAGTTTCCGGCCGAAGTGGTCACACTCGCCAGAGAATCAGAGACGCTGAGGAAGTAAACAATAATTATGTACTTACACAAAGTTATCCAACCAGAAGAAAAAGTCTGGGTCGGGGCCCTCCGTCGCGCTAGTATCTAGGTTTGGCGAGACCCCTTTGATGGAAAGACCGATGTTGTGCTCGATGGTAGGGTCGAGATCGGTTTGCGAGAAGAGGGTGTAGCAGAGGAGTGCTGAGCCCGGACGGAGGCCATCGACGTCGGTGGATTTACCGTCCAGAGTGATGGTATACAGGTTGGTAATGTTGTCAAGGAGTGCATTCACGTAGATGGCGGAACCTGCGCGTCTTCGTTGATGAGTTGTATGTACTCACAAGTCGTGCATGCGAGGATGAACCTTTAAACTTCATAGAGAGCGTACTGTTTTGTGTCTCGAGGAGGTGGGCTCCGGAGGAGCAGTTATGAACGCCATTGAAGAAGCAGCCCGGCTGGCCGCCCAAGACGTTTCCATTTGCATCCAACGCACACGGTTCTGAGTGATCACCGTCGCTGTACTGGATGGAAGGGTCGGTGTCGTCTATGGTGGTATTCTGACCAGCGACGCTCCGGGAGACAAAGGCAAGAGAGAGGATGACTATAAGGAGCGACTGCATTATCCAGCGGACGTTGGGTGAAAGACAAAGGAGATGCTTTTGCGGTGGGTCCACGGCGGATCAGAGAGAAACCTTGATCCCCGTCTCTTCAATATTTTCGATTTCTTCAGCAAACTTCATGTGGCACAAGGAGAAACGGCCCGTTCCGGTAATTATCTGCGTTCCAGCTCCATCTACTTACCAGTCCGATTTGACGTCGTTCGAGTCGATCCAGAATGTTCACCGGCAGTAGTCCTGGATTCTCTGATTTTTGGTCGGTGGTAGCCTGGAACCATGCTCGTTTGTATGACCGCACCGAGCTGTAAGGGGTCTTTCAATTCCCGTATAATTAGCTGGAGAATTTGCGAATTTGAAAGTTTGAACCATGTTTGAATGCGACAAAGCCGATCGGGAAATCAGTCCGAATTCCCGACAGATTTCCGACGCGTCGCGTAAGCCTTGGCGTAAGCTCACCTAAGCTCTTCGGTGACTCGACTTGTTTCTGGCCACATGTCCATCCACGGGCTCGCAAGTTCAGCAGCAACAGGGCCATCCCACTTCGACATCCTCAAAGTAATCCGCCCCAACATCCTCGCCCTCCACCCATATCGATGTGCCCGGGATGACTACCAAGACGGTATCCTCCTCGACGCCAATGAGAACGCGCTCGGTCACTCTATAACTGGCACATCCGACCCTCTCTTCGACCTCGACCTCCACCGCTACCCCGACCCCTCCCAGAACGCCATAAAACAGCGCATCGCGTCGCTGCGCTCACTCCCCGGCCCCGATCACGTATTTCTCGGCGTAGGCTCCGACGAGATCATCGACCTGCTCATGCGCGTCTGTGTTGCGCCCGGGAAGGACAAAATACTGATCACACCGCCGACGTATGGCATGTATGGCGTCTGTGCTCAGATCAACGACATCGAGACTGTAAAATGTCCTTTGGAGTTGACTGGGTCAAGCGGCGAGGGAGGCGACGCTGGGCGATTCAGCATTCGCGTCTCGGAGGTTCGTTGTTAGTCAATCTACCATCGCAGGCTTATCAAGTTTGTGTCCAGATTAAAAAGGCCATCGACGCGGATCCAACAATCAAACTCATGTTTCTCTGCTCTCCGGGGAATCCAACGGGAACCCTCATACCCCTGAGCTCCATTCGAGCCATCCTGGACTACCAGAACTTTACGGGCATTGTCGTTGTCGACGAAGCTTACATCGACTTCGCCTCAGACGACGCCAGTGCCGCCTCCCTCATCAAGGAGTACGCGAACCTCATCGTGATGCAAACTCTAAGCAAGAGCTTTGGGCTTGCTGGTGTCCGGTATGCAACTCTTTCCTTTCATCTGTCTTGAACAGGCCAGACCAATGCGACATATCTATTATTTAGGCTCGGTGTTGCGCTAGCGCAACCACCCCTCATCCAGGTGCTCACAAACACTAAAGCGCCATACAACATCTCCACCCCCGCCGCGCACATCGCGCTCTCCGCTCTTACCCCCGCGTCCCTCACCACCATGCGCGCCAAAACCGCGACCCTAACCACCTCGCGCACCACACTTATAGCAGCGCTCGCGGCACTCGCGCCCTCGGGGCTGGGCCCCGTTATTGGGGGGAACGACGCCAACTTTGTCGTCGTGCCCGTCCTGGGGTCCGACGGAAAGCCGGATAATGGGCGCGCACAGCGCGTGTACCGTGCGCTGGCCGAGGAGAATGGCGTGGTGGTGCGGTATCGGGGGAGTGAGCCGGGGTGTGAGGGGTGTTTGCGGGTTACGGTTGGGACGGAGGAGGAAAATGGGGTAGCTGTGGATAAGATACGCAAGGTCTTGTCTGTGATGTAGAGGTTCAACTTCCGATAAATGTGGAGAGAAATGATTTGCAAGGTCGTCAGAATCCAACTTGAACCACATGTTCAAGCCTGACCGGTGACCAGCAGAGAAGGAAATGGCATCCGTGTTTCTTTACTAACAACCAAAGCGCTACTAACAACCAAGCCGGCTTGTACCCAGAGCGACGTCGTCGTACCAAACTGTTGTGGAAGCAAAAGTCAACGAAGGTCTTTATTCGCCCATGTTAAAAACGCACTGGTATTTGGAGCACTCCCATAGGACTCCCACCCCAGACCCCAATTCGAAGGGTTAGGTATGTACGAGGATCCCCAGCGGGTTTGTGGGGTAGTGAGAGAAGGGATCGCATTTCCGTTCACCCAGGTCTCGATCTGGCCGGTGGTCCGGGAGAGATGGAATTCGATGCAGTACCAGGTGTTGGCGGCGATTGCGATGGAGCCAGCGTTGGATGTGGGGCTGCCGTCGGGCATGATGGAGTCGTCTATGTAGTAAAAAGCTCAATTTGAGTGGGCGTGAGGGAGGATATGTGCTTACCGCTCGCGCGGTTCCAGTCCAAGACGCCGAATTGTCCACCCATGCGCAAGGTCTGCGCGACCGGGTCGGTCATCATCATATGCGTGATGTGGTCTTGTGTGAACGCGTTTAAGAAATTACTAAAAGACGAAGAATCTGTAAGTATCTTTGTTTTCATTTTCGAGACAGGCCCGGAACTCACGCATAGTATCGTCCGTAGATGTTGCTACCGCTCCCGAGGGCAGTCAAATTGCTCACGCCGTAGAATACGTGGTTTGAGAAGCCGCCAGTGGACACGACCTTGATGGAGTGCGTGCCCGAATGGGCCTTGGTGGTGTCGATTGTGGCCGAGCCGCCGCTTTGAGCTGTGACGATGACACTCCAGACACTGCTGTCGACGGTGCCTTCAAAGTCGGTTGAGATGATTCCTTTTGCTGGACTCGAGCCGGTCGGGGGCGTCGCCGTGGTAGTCGTCGTCGCGGGCGGCGTACTGGTCGAGGCGGGTGGCGTACTGGTCGTCACTGGCGGGGTCGTGGTCGCGGTGGAGGTCGCGGTGCCTTGCAAGCATTGCGAATAGCTGGGGAGTAGTAGGTTTAGGTTCACGCTATGGACGATGAAAGACAACCACATACAAGGGATTTGAACTAGCGAGAGCAGGATCAGAACCCGGGTCGCACTGGAACTCGATCACCACTCACAAGACGCAGGTCCATCCAGCCGTGCACGTAGTGGCTCCCGTCCAACCCTGAGCGTGATTCAGCTCCCTAAACGTTCTTTCACGGCAATTTCTCCTACCTGTCCACCGCATTGCCCGAAAGGCTGAGATTGTCCTACGACGACGGAGGCCGCGACGAGGGCGAGGAGAACTTTTGACAATACTGCCATCGTTATGGAGTCGATTGTCAGAGCCTCGGGCGAGGCATGCTTTATATGATTCGACTCGATTCGCGCCGCCGTCAGGTGAGTCGCCGAGCATCATCCGGAAAGAGGCCCACCACAGGATGGTCCGAAAATTAGCCTGTTTGAGGCCAAAATTTCGCCATTTCCTCGTCCGGTGGTACTATTACTGGGGCTCGAAGGCGAGCATCGGATGAGCCCTTGTCCGGCGTTGACCTTGTTCAGCTGGAGTTTCGAGAACGGGCATGATGGCAACTCACCGAATTCTCGACTTCAAGTCCGTGTTCATATAATCGACATGACTCGGTGGCTTCCTTGGAGATAAGATGGAGTATATAGGGGGCGGGAGAGCAACCAGGTGCTATCCGGCACGCAACGCGAGAACCCAACCTTTGGGAGGAAGCATCTTGCCCGCGTCAACCCTTCGAGGCAGCAACTACAGAAAAAGTTACTCTTCTTGAGGGAAATTTCGAGTATTTTGCCGACCATCCTTCGGTGGAGCTTCACCACGTCTCCAGAACGAGTACTGGAGAGGGATTCCGATCGTCGGTAATGTCTTTCAAGTACATGCCGAGGTTTATCCAAAGCGAGCTTGACAGCTTGCGAATGACGGGATGGCTTCGTGAACCGCTCATGTGGCTCCATTCAAGGGAAATCCTCGTGCAAGTTGAGGCTGCGAGGTGCGTGCGAGTACGAGCCGGCAATATTAATGTCGAGGTGAAGGTTGAGAGCAAGTTCGATCACATGTTTGATCCGCTGCGCGTCGCGTCGCGTCGGACCATCAGTGGCATCAACCCTGGCCTGGTTTCAAAACTCTTAGGTCCCGCACCCAGACAAAATGGGTTCCGTCCTCGAGGAAACCCTCGGCGGCTTTGACAAGTGCGAAGAAGTTCCTGCTCGACGCCTTGCCAAGAAAATCGACCCACCTTCGAGTTCACTCAGCCATGCGGGTCTTTTTGTGGGTCCTGAACGATGCAAGGGCTTATTTGACCCGACGGATCCCCAGCAAGCTCAATACAGTGGCACATACTATATACTTGTATTCCGCCCGAGTCTCCGATGGGGAACATATTCATGAAGGATACAAGGGCCTATTCGACCCGGCGGATCTAACTCAACCCGCTGGGGAACATAAAGTTTCCGTCGGTGAACAGAGTTCCCCACGGATGATATAATTAATTACAGGAATGAACAGCGCAAAAGTTTGTGTGCCGTCCGCCTCCGCCTTCTCCAACTTACAGGACAAGGACTGGGAACCCCGGCTGGCACACCAGAAACTCCAGAAGGCGGCGTCGTGAGATTCGCCGGTCGGTGATCATGTACCTGGGCTGCAGCCTGTAGCACTAAGTGAGCCAACTTTCATCATGATCATGATTCATGATCATCCCAAAACAAAAGCTGTGGAAGGCCTGCTCTTCCTTCAGGCGACTGCGGGAGTTCTCCGTTAGAGTTTGCCTACCAGGCTGAATGAATGCTCGACTGCGCAGATCCTACGAGTCGCACTGCAGCCTGCAGGCCGGGCTTAAAAAACAGCTCTCCTTGTTTGCAGGCCGCGCGACTGCGCATGACGATCGATTCGCGGGCTTCAAAGTTCAAAATAGGGAGAGAGGGGGGGCGATCGTTCGCCCTGGCCGGCATTTTAACAAAGTGGTATGTACCTTAAACCGTTACAACACAGGGATGCGGTCGCTCGCCCGCTCGTGCACTCCCGCGTCCACCGCGCAATTCCCATGATCGCAAGTCGTGCCTTGCATAACATAGGGATGCGGTCCGTCGCTCGCATGATGGATGGTTGGAAGTTGTGAGGAGTCTGGACTCGGCGGTGGACGCGGCCTCCGAGTCATGCCTAAACAACACCAGAACCAGGAACTTCAAGAAGGTGATCAATCAACACAAGTACGGCCTTTCACATATGCGGGAATATCCCTAATCTGGAGTCCTCCTCCGAGTCCGAGTCGAGGCCAACGGCGGCGGCACATATATAACATATAACATAACTGCTCCCCCCCTCCCTCCCCTGACTCGGACTGAAGATGCCCGTCAATGTCCGCGTCCGTGCAGGTCCGTACGTGCTTAACAACAGAGTTACAGACCCACCTCAAGCGCTCGTTAACGTTACGGTACGGCTGGAATCGCATCGCCGTAAAATGCTACCTCCTCCCGGGTGCCAGCCTTGTGAGTCCGCATCCGCAAGCAAAACGACAGCAACAGCACACACATACATACCGTACTACCTACCGATTCGTCGGATAGATAAATGACCGGGGTCCGGGACTCGGCGATAGAGTGCCCACGACGGCGTACGGCGGGCGGCGGTACGGTCCATACGTTACGTGTAGTCGTGTAGACTATGTGCGGGTTTCCACGGCCACGGCCACGGCGCCGGTGTTCTTGTTCTTGTTCTGACCGCGGATGAGCCTGGGTCGAGGGCAGGGGAGGGGAGAGAGGTTCAAGCAGGCTGAGGCTAGTTGACAGACAGAACAGAGAGATGATCGACGCGAGGCGACCCACATTTCATTTCATTTCACAAGTGGGTGGGTGGGTGAGTAGCCACCCACTTGTTTACGGCGGCGGAATACGGACCCGGAGGCGAGGAGGCGAGGCGAGGGCAGACGGACAGACGCCGCCCGAGACAAGAGGCCGTTATTGAATATTGGATATTGTATATTGTATTGATCCTGCCTGCCGGTTGTGGGGGATCTTCACTCACTACCACAAAACACGCAGTCGAGGATAGCAGTGACTTGGTCGTTCGTTCATGATCATCGGGAGCGGCCCAGGATTGGGGTGATAATCAGTCGTCCGCTAGACAAGGACGGTTGCGTTACTATGTAGCCTTAGTATGTCGTATCGTTTGCATTGAGTTGCCATGAGTTCAGTCATCAGCGGCGGACAGTTGTTGTTGTTGTTGTTGGAGAAGAACGGAGCCATGGGTAGGTATAGGTCCCGTCGACGGCGCTTCCAAGGGCCGTGTTCGTCATCTCATTTCGCCAGATCGATTAGAATTGTGATGTGGTTCAATCTCCGTGAACCTGGGGTCGGTCGATCTTCGCAGCTCGACAGACGCCGTGAATGGTCCAAGTGCTTGGTAGCCCAAGCCCAGGGAAAAGTGGGCATGCGGCCAGGGTAGCCCAGGGTACTTGGATTTTCCGCGCGTTTGAATGGAAGCTGAAGGGGAACGTGGATGGAGACCGCATGGTGCCGCTGAGATTGAATCTCGGCCGGCATCCTCTGCCGCGAGCTGGCATGTCGAGAAGATGTCAGAAAAGGACGGGCGGAGAGAGGGCAGATTCGCTGGCTGGGAAGAAACGCCACGGTGAATGGAGATGGTTGATACTGCGGAGGGCGGGAGAAAAGCCCGATTCGGGGTTCGGAAAGGGGGTCGGTTAAAGCCGTGCGTGGGTAGCCAATGGAGAACTGATCACCGGCTTGTGCAGCAAAACCACCCCCAGTGCCAACTCACCCACAACCCTCCCCCGTCCATCCACCACCGTCCACGCCAGCCATGGGTCGCAGAAAGATCGAGATACAGCCGATAACTGTGAGCGAGCCTTCCTTTACGTCCTTGGGCGGTGCACGCATCAATGCCGCCTTTTTGGATGCTCTGCTCCCATTTATACCGCGTCTTTGAGGCCTCGCTTACCTGCTGTATGTTTAGCACGAAAGAAACCGCTCGGTAACATTTTTGAAGGCATGTGTTCAATCAATGGCCTTTTCTCTATTTTTGTGTCCTTTTCGGCTTGGCATCGTTCTTACCGCGAACCACACAGCGCAAGAATGGCCTATTCAAGAAGGCATACGAGCTCGGCGTACTCTGCTCAGTCGACGTCGCAGTAATCATATTTGGTTAGTGCCCATCCTCGTCCCAGCACACCGACCCCTTCTATTTATATCTAGAGGAGCGACCTGGGCATCACCACAAGCTGTACCAGTACTCTTCATCCGACATACGCGACATAGTAGCTCGCCATGTACAGGTGCCCCACCATCCAGCTCTTTTTTTCGCGCCCCTGACACCGTCTAGTACGACGGCGAGCGAGACACCAAAACACCCGTCGATTTCTCTGGCGGCGCTGGCGCAAAGGCAGACGACGCGGCGGGCGACGACGACGAGGACGCAGAGGAGGAGGAGGTCATCGTCCCCGCCCCCACGACTAAACGCACAAAGGCAAAAATAAGTAGCAAGAACCACGACGATGTGAGTCTCTGCTGTCTACTGCTGCTAATACTCACCTTTTTTGCAGATGGACTACGGCATGGCGATACCTAGCCCCCCCATATCCATCCGCAAGCTCCCCACCTCCACCTCGAACGCCATCCCCACCTCAAGCGCGCGCAGCGGGAACGGCAACGGCAACGGCATGCACCCCCCCGCGTCCAAAAAGCCGCGCCTCGCCTCGCAGTCGTCGGACGAAGAGAGCGGCAGCGGCAGCCTCACCCTCCCCCCGCCGAGTTCGAGCTCGTCGGGGGGCGGGTACAACTTCCCCCCCGTGCAGCCATACCGCGGGCACGCGTATGGCGTCCCCCCGAGCGGCGGCGGCAACACGGCGTACTTCCCCCCCCTCTTCGACCCCCCACCGCCCCAGCCGTCCTTCCGCGCGCACTACGACCCCGGCATGGACCCCGTCATGTACCAGCAGTTCCTGCGCACGCCGCACCAGCAGCAGCGCGCTCCTCCAATCCCAATGTCTAACCCCAACCCCAACATGACACACAACGCCAACCCGAACCCGAACCCATTCGCCGTCGAGTGGCCCGTCCACGCCCACGCCCACGCCCACACAACGTCCTCGAGCGGCACCGGTGGCACACAGCAGGGTGCGTCCTCCCGGAATATTGACCATTTCATACATTCAATCATGTATCCGGACCACTCCCAATCCGAATTTGAATTTGAAGGCGCGCCGACAACGAGGCCGGACACGCAGCATAACTGGATGGACTTTTTGACGGGCGGGGGGCCGCAAATGCCTTCTGGGGGCGGGGGAGGAGGTGGGGGAGGGGGGCCGACGAGGAGCGATAGTACGTCCTGGGAACGGGCCAGCGCGGGTGGCGCGAGTGGTGGTGGTGGTGGTGGTGGTGGGGGGAGCCGGAACGGCAACGGAGGTGGGGGTGGGGGTGGGGGGAGCAGCAGCAGCAAAAAGCGCGCGCAGTCGGGGACGGGGACGGGGAGCAGGTCGAGTTCCGAGGCTGGCGGGCGTGCGGACGATAGGGATGGGTAGCCTGCTGGCTGCCATGCTTGCTTGCTTGGGTAGCAGCTGGCTGGCGCAGCGCCCTCAAGAAGCACTTATCGGAAGATTAAAATAAGTAAACGACTTTATACGGACCGACCGACCGACCCTTTGCTCTGCCTTTTCCTGTTCCTGTATTCTTTCGAGGCTTAATCATACTTTTATTGTGTGCATTCATTCTTTTCCCGCAGGACTTGCCGCGCCCTTGGGTCCTCGGTGTTCCGTTTATCGTGCTCAGATTATAGTGGCGCGGACGGAATGCCCCTGGGTCGAAAGTGGACCTGAATCTGGGAGACTCGTATTTTCTTTTTATTTCTCTTTCCTTCCCCGACGCTCGTCAACGTTAAACCACGTTCTGATCTCCGTTCTTCAGGCAGCTGGCTGGCGCAGCGCGCTTGCCCCTCAAGTCTCAAGAAATCTCAAAATTAACGATTATACGGACCGACCCTTGCTCTGCTTTTCCTGCCTGTATTCTTTCTCGCGGCCTAATCATACTATTGTGTGCATGCATCTTTTTCCGCAGGACTTTAAAAAGGAACTTCGTCAAGTGCACCGCGTCTTTGGATCCCTCGGTGTTCCGTTCGTTATGCTCAGATTATAGCGGGGACGGAATGCATGAGAACTAATGCATGTTCGAGCGTGTCGACAGCCTGCAGGCGGACCTGACCAGAAATTCTCCTGCCACAATTTCCACCCCTCTTGCGTATTTTCTCACTCGCCTCGCAACCTTGGGACTTCAAGGAACTCGTCAAGCTCAAGCTAATTAAAACGGAATGCGGGGACTCTCACTGCTCGAGCACCCGGAAATGTGTTTAGATTGACGGTCCATCCTCTTGCTGCATTTTCCGCCTACCACGCAATTTTCTTTTTCCTTCCCCGACGCTCGTCAGATCTCCATTCTTTAGGGCACTCGCCTGACTTCTCAAACTGCCTGCTGGCAAAAGAGGCTTGCTCGCCTCCGTCGCCCCCCAAAAGCGCGCGCAGTCGCGAGTTCCGAGGCTGGCCGTAGCCGTGCGGAACGACAGAGACAGGTAGCTCGTTCTCGAGGAACCGAACCTAAAATAAAATAGGACCGACGCTCTGCTTTTTCTGTAATCTTTCTCGCGGCCCACCTATCGCGCATCTTTCGTAGGACTTGGAGGAAGCTCGTCAAGCGCGCCGCGCCTTCGGTCCTCGGTGTTCCGTTCATTATGCTCGCTGTCCGGCCCTCGCGACAATTCGCCTGGTTTGATGCCCGTTCTCTTGCGACACTTTCTCCCCTCCTTGCGTTTTTTTCCTTCCCCGACGCTCAGCGACACTCGTCAACCTCTCATCCAACGTTCTGATCTCCGTTCTTCCAGGCACTCACCTCTCACGGCTGCCGAACAGATCGCCCTTCTCGCTGGGCATTTGCGCCAAAAAAAGCAAGTGGCGGGCTGCCTCGTGCTACGAACCCTTTTCGGGAATCATACCCTGTCGAGCCAGAGACATTGCAACTTTCGCTATACCGCCGACGCTGTCCCCCGCTCCG